>CM076575.1:1945662991-1946039060 GCA_034641835.2 Pinus albicaulis | reverse complement strand
AAGGATAAAGGATTAACAGTTTGGCGAATCATGTATTGAATTAATTTTCATTTAATTATTCTTCCTTTTCTCTTACAATTTAAAATCGCATTTATATTAATCATGTCTTTTATCTCTATATCATACTATATTCAATCAAAATACAATATAGTATATGATTGCTACTCAATATTCTCCAATTTTATATGTGAAAAAATTATATACATATATATATATATATATATATATATATATATATATATATAACTCATTGTAATTCGTTAAATAAAATTAATAAAAAAATAAATATTATAAAAGAAATGTATATTATTGCCTTGATTAACACAAAATTAAGTGTTAAAAATATAACTTATTATTTGTTTTCAATAGCAAAGTAAGTAATTAATGAACATACACTACATTAATAGCCGATAACCATATGAATTTGATTATAGGATATTAATCATAAATTTTTTTTTAAGTTGTTTTTGAAATTAGTGAGCAAGTCTGAACATGTGCGCGACACCATCCTCAATGATGCCAAATTTAGTCAATTAAAAATGTGGTGTGACCTGGGTCCCACCGCACACATCAGCGATTGCATCCTAACCGATCTCCCTATACATATCACGTAAAAATACACCAACAAACTGTACGCACCCATAATACACCATTGTTACACAGTATTTTGTCATCGTCCATGAAATCCCATCCCGAACATTAGAGGACCATTTCAATGACCCCTGTGTATTGTCATACATTGTCATAAATGTCATTGTGGAGTATTAAAAAGGTATGCTTTTGATGATTATTTCAGTGACTTTTTAGTAGAATTTGTAAACCTTTTTGCATCATGAATTTGGAAAATAATAAGGAATTATAACAAAACATGTGAGAATTGATATGCAAGACTTAACCGCTGATAATGGTTATTTTCTGTGCAGGAAAAGGAGAAAATGAGGAGTTTCCGTTCCAAAGGAAAGGACAAAGTCGAGATAACTTTTGTCCCTCTGAAGGAGAACCGAATGCAAACAAGGCTAAACAGATCAAAGCAAATCGGCCCGGAAAAGGAGGAGAAGACACCAGCTCGGCGCAAAAGAAAAGAAAGGATAAAGGATTAACAGTTTGGCGAATCCCTCAGGATCTTTGATCTTGAGGGATCGCTGCTTTATTTATCTTGTTACTTGGACATCTACGTCGTCACCTTTATATAAAGGGACAGCACTGTTAGCTTGAGGAAGGAGGATATATACGTTTTTATGTAATTTTCTGTTAAACATCAGCTCTGATTAGTAAGTCTCGTTGAGAACTGGTTCATTGTATTTTTGTCCGATGCATTAATATAAGTTTGGTGATTATCTCATCTCTGCGTCTGGATTAACTTAAGGCGGTGTACCCTTGGAGGCTAAGGGCCCGGCCCCGGAGGACACTTGCTTCTGTATCACTACGATTTGATTTCCGCATGGTTTGTTTATCGTTGTTATTTGGTAATCTGATATGCTTTATAAGTTGATATTACATGCTCTGTTAAGATTAAATCATGGAGGTTTTTACAGATAGAATCATGTATCGACTCTGCATTATGTTATTAATCCTTTCAGAGTTAATTTCATGTTATTAGTCTTAACCGAATATTCTTATTGTTCTGTTACAGAGCTTTTATACTGAACATTCATGTCATAGATTCGTTTGAAGTAGTGTTCTTCATGATTATTGGATTCAGAGATAATACTGTTCTGTTTGGGAGCACAGTTGAATTCATGTTAATTAAGATTACTATTTCAGCGTGTGGTGTGCGTATATGATTTACTAGAGCTGTTCCATAATTTGTCAATAGTTAATGCTGTTCCATTAGTGTGTTTTGCGTGATTTGCCTTAAGAGTGAAAGATTGTTATTTTGATTGCGAAGAGTGTATTTGGGTTAATAGATTAAGTTTGGTTACGACTCGCGAGACTTAGTTTTTCGATTGCTGTTCCATTTTAGAATTACTGTTCCATTCCAGATTTGCTGTTCAATTCCTTATTTGCTGTTCCATTTACTCGCATTTGTTGTTTTGGTGTGAGAGATGATCTAAGGCTGTAGTGAGCTTTGGCATTCACTGTCTAGCTCCCAGACCCGTGGTCTATGCTCTAATTTCCTTTCCATCAGTTTCCCAAGGGATGGTTTATCGCTGCCGAACCCTTGACTGATAAGCTGCCTAGTTTTCTGAATGTGTGATTTATTCTTTTGAAGTAATTTAGTTACAGACAAGCATCCGTTTACTCTTGTATTTCTTAAACACTGTACTACTAGCATTACTCTGACAAGTTATAGCCTCAGACTGAGACACTCTTTGGAATAACAAAACGCTCCCGGATTGACATATTAATGTGAGGTAATTAGAGGTGAAAGAGACCCTTTTTATAGCTCTACACATTACCCTGACAAGTGATAGCCTCAGACTGAGACACTCTTTGGAATAACAAAACGCTCCCGGATTGACATATTAATGTGAGGTAATTAGAGGTGAAAGAGACCCTTTTTATAGCTCTACAGACTGTAGGTATCTAAAAACAACCTTAGTGGAGCTCTAGACATAGACTTTCCAGTGTCTATGAAAGTCAATTCTTATTATTCTAATAAAAAAATTTGGATCATTCTTGAATACCCAACTTTAGCTACTAGATTTAAGAAAAAATGCATTAATAGGGGAGCTTCCTCAATACATTGCATTTTTAATGACAATAGTTTTAAGTCTGGGTTATAACAGGTTCTTTGGTGTTATTCCTCAATGGATTAAAAATCTCAATGGATTACAAATCTCACGCATTTTTCAAGTGTTGGATTTATCCAACAATAAATTTAGTGGAAGAATGCCATCCAACCTTCAAAGACTGCAGGGGTTCAAAATTCTTGGGTCTTCCCAACTTAGCAGTAATACACTCTATGAGGATTTGAGGATTGTAATGAAAGGAATTGAATATGATTTAACATATGTGCTAGCTACAAATACCATATTTCACTTGTCTAGAAACAATCTTACTGAAGAAATAAACCTTTAAAGATTTCTTTCTCAAATAATGATCAAAGTTGGTAGAGAGATTTTCCATAGACATTGACAATCATTTTTGTCGTGTGTAAATGAAAAATGCACATTTGAAGTCTATATGAAAGTTGAAGCATTACAAGAGTTGCTAGAAAGTAATGAAGTGATGAGCATGGAGAGAAGGGAAAAAAAGAGCAGAATAGGATGACCAAAGAAAAGCGATGGAAGAAGCAAAGCGATGGTAGATGTAGAATAAAGCTGCAAGCACACCCCATGAATAAAAGGATAAGTTATAGAAGAGTGGAAGTGAAAAACCTTCAAGCCTAGCGCTAGCATAATACCTTACAAGCGACTTGCTTGGATTTCTTGAAGTGATTGACCTGTAGACCCTCATTCAATGAAAGGGCATAAGAACATCATTAATCTAGCTATTTATTGCTAAAGGAATGCAAAACATCTTCCAGTGCATTGACCCTACAGCCAGCAATCAAAATTTGTTTTAAATGATAGAGAATCACTACTAGGGCAAGGCCAACAAGTACATAAAGGAAAAGCGGAAGCAAAAGAAGAAGCCAGACAGCAATAGGATAAATGCATTGACCTTCATCAGAAAATGATGTTGAGAGAAAGACTTGCAGCGCTGCATTGGAAAATGGTGATTTGAAAGCAACCTTCCACCAAGTTTCCAGCACAGAGGGGGTGCAGGAATGGGGAGATGCACATGGTGATGTGTGGAAACACCCCAGCGCTGGCAGCACAACTTACAAGTGACTTGCTTAGATTTCTTGAAGTGATTGACCTTGCAAACCCTCATTAAATGAAAGGGCATAAGAACATCATTAATATAGATATTTATTTTACAAAATGAATTCAAAACATATTCCAATGAAATGACTCTGTATCCAGCAATCAAAATTTGTTTTAAACAATAGAGAATCACTACTAAGGCAAGGCTAACAAGTACATAAAGGAAAAGCAAAAGAAAAAGAAGAAGCCAGTCAGAAATATGATAAATTCATTGACCTTCATCAGAAAATGATGTTGATAGAAAGGCTTGCAGAACTGCATTGGAAATGGTGAGTCAAAAGCAACCTTCCACCAAGTTTCCAGCACAGGGGGGGGCGCAGGAATGGGGAGATGCACATGGCGATGTGTGGAAACACCCCAGCATTGGCAGCACGAATTACAAGTGAATTTCTTGGATTCCTTGAAGTGATTAACCTTGCAGACCCTCATTCAATGAAAGGGCATAAGAACATCATTAATATAGCTATTTATCTTACTAAAGGAATGCAAAACATCTGCCAGTGCACTGACTCTGTAGCCAGCAATTTTTTTAGTGTACTTAGTTATAGAAATCTAGATCATGAATGTCTACAGTGGCTTTTAGATTTATTCATTTTTTGTACCATGATTTGTTTCAGACAATTAGGGTGCGAGAGACCAACACCAATTAATATAGCCATAATGGGAAACAATTGGGAGGATTGTAGCACTTTTCTCACCTACTCTTCTCGTGCATAGCTAGATTTGACTAAAATGACTTAAGGGAAAATTGGGAGGATTGTAGCACTTTTCTCACCTACTCTTCCTGTGCACTAGTATGAGAAAATTTCCTCAGTTAAAGTTGGGCACATCCCTGAAAAAGGGCGTAGTTTCATAGTTTTTACTAAAATATTTCGAGCTTCCATTACTCAAAACATAAACAAGGGAAAATTTATTCCCATAATTGTAAAGGACAACATTAGAATAAATCCCCCCTCCTAAATGAGTGCACAGATCTGTCTCTAAATGTTCTCTAGGTTCCTTCAAGCATTGATTGAAAAGATTGGACTAAATCCAATTAAAGTTAATGATATTAGATCTCTCAATATCAAATATAAATCTGTAAAAAATGTTGGTGATTGCCTTACGAATGAAAGGCATGTGCACCATGAATTTTCCATAAATACGGTGCAAAATTGTTTTCATACATTCTCTCTCTTGGGTCCTCAGAATCAAATAGATCCATTAAACTCGGAACAAATTAATGATCAATATATCTCTTGGCCAATTTTGCATCAGTCTTAGGAGATGCTATGAACCTGAGGAGGAAATCATAGGCCAACTACATATGTGACCAGGCAGGCTCCAAGGCTGTCACCTCCTCTTCTAGATCAAGGCCTTCAATAGAAGGTGGTGCTGGTGTAGGTCTTGATGTAAGAGTCCTAAACAAATTGGCAGAAACCATCTTAGCAATCTCCTCCATTGTTGTTTCATTGAGCCTGCAACTACCTAAAATGATGAAATCCACAAGTTCCGGCAGGTTTTTGTGTTTAATTTTCTTCTTTCTCACATTTTTATAGGGGGCGGTGAAATAAAAAACGGTAGAACATAGGCTCAATTTTTTGATAAGAAAAATTTCTTTGTCAGAGCTGGGCACATCCTTGAAAAAGGGCAGAGGGTCATAGTTCTTAATGAAATATTTCGAGCTTCCATTACTCAAAATAGAAGTAATGGGAAATTTATTCCTACAATTGTAAACGACAACATTCGAAGAAGTCCCCACTCCTAAATCATCGTTGTTATTCTGGTGGCCAAATTCAGACTGTTTGCTTGGAAGTCTGCCCAATATTTTCTTTATCATAACTGTTATTCCTTTAGGCCAAGAAATACCTAGATCCACACAATGTTGGCATTCCCTTTAACATTTATGCTTTCCAGTCAATTTTTCCCATAATTTAGCCATAAATATAGAAGAATTTTTATATTGATAGAGGTTCTTGCAGGTCACAGAACATATGAATGGGACAGTCCAAATTTTCCAACGCCATATTTTATAGATATCCGATGCTTTGTTTTTCTCCTTTGTATCAGACTACAGATCATATTTCTCTATCCTTTTTTGAACATTTTGTCAGATATTTGACTTTTTTATGTAACTATTTAGGTCACGAAATTCAGGTGTTGATTTTTATTTAAGGCCAGATTGGACTTATTATGAACAATTCGGTATATATATCAGTTCTCCTCCCAAACTCCCAGGTTGTGTGGACATAACAGTTTTGATGTTTGGTCTGAGGGTGGTTTTTATCATAAACAAATTTCTTTGGAGTTTGTACTACTCATGGCTTTGGCCATTGAAAAATGGTTTTTTTGTTGTAATAAAATAGAAATGGACCTAAAACATCTGGATTCACTATTTATAACCCCGATTAACCTAAATAAGATGGAATTTTTATGTGAACAAATAGCTTACTCACGATATAAGAGATCACCAAAGAAGAAACCCTAACCACCTCAAAAGAGACCTTGACGCTCCTCGCTCTGTGTTTTTCAAGGGCCAAGTCCAAGTCCAGCAAAATTATCCCCACCCCACCAAGCAAGAACATAAACCTCGATGATATCCCTTCAATAATATCACTCTTCTAGAGAGGAAGACCACCATTTTTATGTTCCTGTGACAGGATCCTGTGTGTTTCCAATGCCCAGTGGCTCGATGATGACATTGTAGATGAAGCCGGAGACCACCAAGAAATAAGTGGCCAAGACGAGGGAAAAGACATTCATGGTTGAGTGCAGTGAAAAGGAGGGCACCTTCAGGTGCATATGGGGTACTCTGAGAGCATTGTAAGGAAGATTTGGGATGAGAAGCAAGGGATCCATTGAAGACAATGATGATAAGTCTTTGCTTGATGATTTCGAGCTCTGGTGATTAACATTCACAGATGCCCAACCAAAGAGGTTTCGCTTTACCATTTATTGCCCCAACCCCCTTAATAAAAAGAATTGTGGTACTTTACCGAAATTTTCCCAGTGAAGAACTAGCTTCAATTTGCGGTGGCGGAGAGAGATCTTATGTGGGACGGTACAGAATATTAGCAATCTTAGGAATATTATTGAGTTTACCCATCAGCAACACTCATGAATCTATCTTTCCCCTCCCTTTATTTTCCAGGTTACCCGAACCGACTAACGGACATATAAATAGGGAAGCTTGTGCCAAAGCTTATGGCTCATCCTTGGATGAGTAGCTAGTGTTTTTGGGTGTATTATAGCGATAAAACCCCTACGAGTAGTTTCCACACCCGTCTCTTGCAAGTAGAGGAACTTTTGTCGACATTTTTCCAGGGACAGGGTTATAGTATGGTTCTAGGCTCTTCCTCATCCATTTGCATTGGTGGATTTGAGGGATCCTACTAGTATGATTGCTCTAGGGCTTGTAGGCCATCCTTATATCATGGAATCTCTGGAAAATGGTGGGTGTACTGCCCATAATGGTCGCATATGGCGCATGCAAGATTCGTATGCAATGCTTTCCCTTTATTTTTCATGGCATGTTCCTTTTTCTGGGAACTTGAGGCTGAGGCATTTCTTTCGGTGCTTATAATAGGTTTTAATTCATCTAAATTCGGAAAAATATTGGTAGGATGGCCTATGATATAACATAATGCGAAAGGTTGTAATGCCTTAGGTGTGTTGGGGTTTTCGGTTTTCTTCCCATTTTATTGGTTTTCTTAGTTGCATTAGCTAGCGCTACTACGAGAGTTTCGTTAATCATTGTAGCATCCTGAGGGGTGATAAGGGTTATCCCTATAAATTCGGAAAAAAATCGAGGGTTGTAATCGTTTTCTTATCATAGTATGTAAGTTGATCAATGGTGATGATTCGATCTTCATGGGGGAACATCATCACCTGAAAGACAGAGGATGTTATTTCAATCATGGCATACATATAACTCCGCTCATTGTAGTCAATATGTGTGTCCAAGACTTCAATGTCTATAAGTACTGTCTTTCCGGCCAAGTTTACAGGGACATTATGATATAGATAGATGGGATCTAAAGGTCAGTCGTCATATGATCTAAGCATGATGTCAGATGGTTTCAGTTCAGGGGATACCAATTTCTACCAAACAGATTTGGACATGATCCATGTAGATTCTTCTTTGTTAATCATGTATCAGTGTATGGTGATGTTTTGGACTAACACTAGTATCTGGAAGGCGACTAGAGAATGAATCCTAGGGCTGGCTTTGTTTAGGTCAAAATCCATTATGTGTGAATCAGAGGGGTCGATTGTGCCTAATGCGGAAAGTAAGGCTTTTCGTTGTTTTGGGCATGATTGTAGGACTTCTAAGGCTGACATGGTAGTGGGTGATTGTGCTAAATCATTTACTATGCTATAGTTATGGGAAAATTTTGATTGGTATCCTATGCGACAATTTATCCCCTTAACCATATTTGGAAGGAGCTCAATAGGTACTTTGGATATGGCAAACGGTTTAGTAGGTGCACTCGTGGTCGTTCTTGATGGGTTGGTGTCCAGAGGGGCGTCATAGTTCATATTCCTTGTCTGGAAGAACATTTATTCGCTAGTCATGTAAATTACATGGCTGCCACTCTCGGTATCGTTTTGGGGTGGTTATTGTTGTTGGTTTTTAACCACTCCTTAGTGGGGGAAGGGCTCCTGCATTACAAAAGTTTGATGTGTATGTCCCCCTTGTCCACAGTTACCCTGAAATTTTTTTAGTTCGGGGAGTTCGAGACAGTGGTGAGTGTAATGGTTGTACTCAACACATATTGCACAAGAATCACTTGTCCTTAGACTAGACCTCTTGTTCTCCCCTTGGAAGTTGGTGTTTGGATCTTGGTTTTGATTTCAATTGGGGTTTCCCCAAGACTAAGATCATGGGGGCATTGCTGGTTTGTACCCCCCTATCCAGATTTTCCCTTTAGTTTTCTCTTAGGCTTCTTTCTTACAGCATTAGGAGGATTATTACAGTTCTCCTGGTCATAAGACTGACGTTGTTGAGCCTGAGATGGTTGCACTAAGTTCACCGGCGCATTGTTCAGCGGTGGTGTATTTTACGTGGGGAAACAAGAATATTGGTTTCCCTATCCCTGGTTGGGGTATGGTTGCTGGGGGGAATCTCTTCCATCAGAATTCCTAGCTGAGTAGTCGTTTCCCTATGAGGGAGGGTGTGAGCCTCCCTGTTGTTGGTGGTATGATGACACCATATTCGTCATATTCTGCAAAGGTGCATATTGGCTTTGGTGGTAGCCAGGTTGTGTCATGTTCTAGATAGAATCATATGAATATCCTGGGTACTGGATACTGCTACCTAGGTGACCTTGGGTCAATGACCCAATCAAGTCGTCTGTGGTATTCGACGCACCTGGAAATTCTCTATAAGTTTGTAGGCGTGAGGCGTTTGGTAGGACATTGTAGATATATCCTGACTGGGTATAGATGAGTGTGAGTTGCTAGGCTTCGGAAATGGCATCTAGTAGGCACATATTTTGAGATTTCTGTTGTCATAGTTTTCAAAAACAAGTCTAGTAAAACTCATCGTCGATTTTGGCTTTGCACCAACTATGACATCGTTGCCATTTATGGATATGGTCCGAGATATGGACAGCTAGCGTTTGCCTAAAATGAGTCAGGAATTCCATCCCTGAATCATTGTGGATGGGTAGATGAAAATACGTGAGGAACGTGGTAGTGAGGGTGCTAAGGGTTCCATCCAAATCAGAAGGCTACTCAACATACAATTTCATAGCAGGCCTAGTTAGGGTGCATTGAAATAGTCTTAGTCTATAATATCTCCAAAATAGGGAATTTCTACAACTATAAGAATATCTTAAGATATTATGAAGTTGGAGCTTCAGAAAATCCTGAGCATGGCAATGTGAATTAGCTCATTATATGTAAAAGAACATCTCACCATCAATTGAGAGCACAACAGCAAGGATATGGCCTATACACTCCTTCCAAAGTGGGGAAATGCAGCAATATAGGGCATAAAACAGCTGTCTTCAGAAAATAATGCTATATCTATGGGAAATGGGACTTGGATCCCTTATAATACACAGTATATAGCTCACATCTATAATTGGAGCAAAAACAAATCATTGTAGGTGGGAAAAACAAATCTCCCCACACCTAGTGCAGCTAGAAATAGCTCAAATAAGAGACTTGCAGCAAACACATAAGACTGCTTAAGAAAGTTACACTGTTATGGGTAGTGGTAGTATGAAAACATAAAAAATGTTGAATAATTACATGTAGATCAGCAAAATAGGTCTACAAATAGTTCTATACAATGTATGAGAGAAAGTAGGAAGAATTTAATTGAGGAAACCCTCAGAAAGAGGTACTACAACACTTTATTCCTCTGCAACAAGAATGTACAGTGTAATATTTAGGCAGCAGCTGTACATTAAATATCATATCTAAGATAGATCTGTGCACAAAAGGTCAGATCTATAACAGATCGGTACACTAGATTGTCTTTACTTTACATTCCCCTTGGGGATTTCAACTATACATGAGAAACAGAGAGTACATCTGAGTTTTACTGCAGCAGATATGCAGAATGATTCATGAAATCTGAAGTGAGAATAACATTAAATATATCAGATCTGAAATAGACATGGATTAGATGGCTAATCCATGGATCACCAGGGTGAAGGAAGGATCCATCCACCAGAGATCTCTTCTCCAACTGAATGCCAAAATACCCTAAAACTCTACAACTGGAAATAACGCAATCCAAGAGGATAAACTGCACTGTAAACTTGAAGCACAAATTGGCCTAATGCCAAGATCAATATCTGAAGCCCAAACTGCTAATACAATCTTCCAGGAGGATAAAAGACTCACTCACTGAGAAGAGGCACTAGTATAGTCTAGATCTGAATAGATCTACTCTCCACTTGCCGCAGCTCACTGAAACAAGTAAACCCCAATAGGATTTATGATGTCTAAGTGAGATGGAGCTTGGACAGAAGCCTGATAGTGGAAGAGAAGTACAATTCCCTCCAAGAGCTACTCAATGGAAGGAGAGAGAATCCCTAAACAGGAAATCCTCACAAGTCTCTGCTAAAAATCCAAGAGAACTTGAATTGTCTAAGTAGACATCAAAATAAAATATCATGAACAACCTTCTCTTGAGCCTTCCCCTTCCTTTTATAATATGATAGCTTGAGAAACCCTAAACCACCTTCAAAGCTCTAGCTCCTTTGACATGGATATCGTCCATCTAAAACTGCGTGGATCAACAAGGAGGTTCAATGCATCTGGATAGTGCTGTGATTTGGTCCTGTTGACCCAGTCAATCTCCTCAATCCTTTTCCACATACAAGGTTATTTTATTAAGATAGCCCTAATTTTCCTCTGTTCACGTTGGACATTGATTTATTTTGATGTTTTTAGGAGTTTACATGTCCTCCTTTAAATTTTATTCATCAATTAAGAAAATCAAAACAAAATGAAATATTCCTATTAGCTTGGGCTAATTAGGAATATTACAGTCCTCCCCTCCAAAAACATTGCTTGCCCTCAAGCAACTAATAAGGTGAGTGCTGCAAATTCTCCCATGTTCCCATTAGAACATGTACTGCAGAAAATGTGGGAATCTCCTTCCCAAAAGGACACATTCAAACCATGTGCCTCACTCAACATCATGTCTCCCATCAAGATAAAAACAACACCAGCAAGTGGGATCATGATTGGCATCAAAACAGGGGAATTAATAATGGCTTCATAAGGTGTTAGAAGGTACCAACAGTTTCCCAAGTGGTGACAGCTCAGTTTTTCAAACTGTTGCTTTAGAAAAATACATGGCAAATTGTTTCTTGATACATGGTTAATCATATGAATCAACTAAACATACATGTAATGAAAAAACATATGCCCAAGGCCACATAAGAGATGGTTGTCTCCATCATACGGTTTGGCCCAACATTGGTCATGGAGCAAAATCAAGAGCTTGCTTACTTTTGGAGCAATGCACTGCCTAGAGATGGTAAGAGCATGCAAATATTGTGTTGCAAAAACAAAGATACCACCATATGTTGGAAGCAAGAAGACACATGGATCCATGAATGGATCCTCCATAGTAGTTTGGCACACTTAAATGAAGAGAAATGAACCAAGTGTTTCCTACAAACCCTCTCCCTCATGCTTGGAAACCCAAGACAAGTAGAGTACATCATAGTAATAGATGTCCCCATCTACTACCTCATCTTCCTTACCTCCTCTTTGCCCATAAAGTGCATCAAGTGTGAAGTGATCCTAGGGATACTCCATAAATAAACCCCGGCTCCAAAGTGACGACGTTATTGGCCTATGCAAATAGGCTTCCTCCAACTCATGGCTCCAATCTTTGACATGCATAATGTCAAAGGAATCTCCCATAATGCTGCTACACATAAGAAGACTCTCCCATGGGGAAAATACCTTTTGAACATCTAAGGCCAATTAGTATCCCCTTTGCACTATGATAGTGCCATCTTCTATTCCTGCAACATCATGAAAACTGTGAGAACAAATCTACCCTTGCTCTCCCAAGAACATCCCAAGCAACAAAATCTTTTGTTTCCTCCTCATACTTCCATCATCCAAATCATGTAGTGAAAACATGGTGATTGACATGGAGAATTTTATGTCAACACAATGTGTCCATACTCCTTGTTTCCCTGTGATGCAAGTATCCTACCACATACCCTTGGAAAGAGGATGACGACCAAACTCTTTCAAGAGTAACCAATGCAGCCAAGCCTCCTACTACCCAGTATCATAGATTTGCAAGTAACCTTCTAGCTCCTTTCTCATCATCCACACCCATCCATTCACACGTGGGTGCCTTCCATATTTTTCTTTCTTAGCATTCTCCCAAGGAAGACTATCATTCTCTCAAAAATGATTTCTGCTCTTGCATTTCATGGGATGTTGAAATGCAATATTCTCAAGGATCAATTTGATTCCATAAGGACCCAAATAGGTGGTAGGCAAAAACCTTCCATCATGATGTCTATGGCTCAAGAAGTGTCCAACACAAACATGAGAGATTTTATCCATCTAAAGATGTCCTCCATCATCTATCTATTGCTCCTTGAATCCATGAGGATCCAACTAAGAGAAGGAAAGATCCTCCTCAGACTGTTGAGGAACTTTGCATTTCATGATGTGTTTAAGTGCACCTCCAATGAAATATCTCCATGAGATTTCCTCCTCATGCATGGCCTTCCAAAAGCAAAGAGGCCTTGGATCTGCTGCAAGTAGAAGTTTCTCTTTGAGCTGGGGAGTGCTCATTAAGAAAGTGTCATCTATAAAGGATAAAGGGTTTCTCACTTCAAGATGTCTACCGTCTACCATTCCTTCCTCCATTACTTCATGAATGAAGCTGCCATGTGAATGCTCCCATAAGGCATGGGTCCTCTTTTCTTCATCACTGCCTTTGTACAGCATAGTGCAACTCTATTCCTCTAAATCAGCAGCATGCAAAGATATAGATCCCTTCATATGATTTTTTGAAATGACAAGAGATGGAAATTCAAGCATACCTTGGTGAGATGTAGAAGCAAGAGCTCCTTCCTCAACTATGTTGCCTTCTTCCACTACTGAACATGAAGGCTGCTCCTCCAAGGTTGTGAAAGTGCTGGTATATGCTTCCTCAAGTGGTGGGGAGGGCCTGTCTTCCTCTGATATTTCTTTTCCAAATGCTTAAATCAGTCTTTGAGACAACTCAACAAGATTAGATACCCTTGCATGGCTCAAATGGTCGAACCACCACACATTTGCTCCACCTTCAAGGTGCAGCGCTGCAATCTCTATAGCCTCTCTCTCTACTACTGGATGTAGTATGAAGAAATCCTCTAGTTTCATCACCCAATTATTTTTTGCACATTTGAGTGATCCATCAAAAGTGGGCAACAGAAACTTATTGCCTCTCATCATCCCATAGTTGTAGGGTCTCTTCCCTTCCTCTAGCTGAATGAACTGTGGTAAAGCTAGAGTCTCCCTGAAGGCTCTAGATTTAGCTTTGTATTCAGAAAGCTATTCAATTAGAATCTTAGATTCTAAATTCCCTTCATGCCTCTGGTCTTCCCCTCTTTGAGAATAGGAAGTGCATGGCTCTTCCTCTTCTTGAAACTCTCTAGGAATTTCACTACATCTCTTCTTCTTTGTCTACTCAACCTCCTTTGAGAGGTTCTTCTTGGATCTAAAAACTGATGAGAGTAATCTCATCCTCTCCATAATTTTCTCCCTACTACTTCTCTTTATTCTTCTGATAGTTGGATCTCATAGGCTGAGCCAGAGATCATGCTTTGATACCACTGTAATATCCCCAAAATAGGGAATTTCTACAACTACAAGAATATCTTAAGATATTTTGAAGTTGGAGCTTCAGCAAATCCTGAGCATGGAAATGTGAATCAGCTCATTAGATTTAAAATAACATCTCACCAGCAAATGAGAGCACAATGTAATGTTCCCAAATTTTAGCCTCAAAGCTAAATGGAACATTAGAGTTAGCAGCAGCTCTAACCGGTGAATAAATGGGTATAAAAGCCCATAAGTCTCCTAAGGAGGAGTAAAAACACTCCAAGTGTGAAAGGGGACACTCTTTACAGCTTAATAAAACACATCCATGTGTGAACAGGGATAATATCAAGTTGGTTCAGTCCACTTTGACTAAGTCAACAGCACAGTTGTGGAGGAGGAATCAAAGAAGGAATAACGCAGTTTTGGAGGGAGATGAATCTTTTTATGGAGATGACCTAATTGAGTGGGGCCAAGGGCAAGAAAACTCATAGTTTATTTAAGGAAGAGGATGGAAGCATTATTCTTCATGTTATAGATTATTATTCTTTTTTGCTCAAACTTTTTCTTCCTCTTCCTGTTTAGCAGGGTTGTTGTGGTTTTTAGCACCGAGTGTTCCCGAGCGGGAATCCCACCTCTTTCCTTGAGGAGCCCCTTGGAAGAGTTTGCATTCATTTTCCACATCAGGTTTTTCAGGCCAAGCTTCATCCTACTTCATCAACGCAGTTTCTGTAGGTTATTGTGCAGTGTTACTGGGTGCAGCAGTCGAAGGGATTGGAATCCCGCTTTTCTGAGCTAGTTTCTCAGTGGAGGGAGCTTCCCTTCAATCAATAGACCTGTTTGGAGAGGTTTGGAGCTCATTTAAGATCAGTGGCATTTGGAAACACATTTCCCCAATGTTCCTAGCACTGTTATAGCTAGGGAATGCGTTATTTTTGGAGGCAGCTTTAGTGCATGGTCTAATGGCTCTGTTGCAGTGTTTCCTTGTGATTGAGAAGTTCATTCTTTCTTGGGAGGAAGCCCTTGAGGGATCTACATCAGATCAGACATATTTCTAGCCTTGTACACTCTTATGCTTCAATTTGCAGTGGTGATTCAGTAAATTTCTGAATATCACATTTGTATGCAGAGTGTTTGACAAGAAACCCTTCCCTAGTTTCCTTGTAATTGTAATAAGGAGACTAGATATCATTTTATGAGCTTGATTGTCTAATATATGAGTAGATATAATTTTTTCTTAATTTCTGAGTTAAAACCCTCATAAGACTACACATTCCCTTTTTGCATTACTTCTGTGTAGCAGTGTCTGGGGTTTTTCATCATTTTCAGCTACACTAGTGTGGGAGGTATGTTTACCTCACCTAGTTTCATTTATTTATGATCTCCTCTTGGACTTAGATGCTAGATGGATGTATCTATGGAATCCAAGTGATTTTTTTCATTTTCATGGCTCATATTTCTGGAAATGAGTTTTTTTTTTAATGCATTGCTGAGCAGTCCATTTTTGGAATATCTTAAGATATTCCCATTGCTGCTTATTTTCCCTATTTTGGGATATTACAGTGGTATCAGAGCTGAAATATTGGCTCAGCCTATGGATCTCAGGCCATTATACTTTAGGGATAAGGAGAGATGGACAGAAATAAGAAGGCTTCAGTATGTGAAGGGAGAAAGGAAGACAGGCTTACAAAGCTTCTTCCAAAATCTATGCAAAGCTTTCAAGGAGAGCTGAAGAGGATGAGAATGGAGATGGGATCTCCAAAGGAAGTTGGATCTAGAGTAGAATCTAGATTTGCACATGGTGAGTGTGAGCATGCAGCTACACACCATGATGCACATCGCAGTCAAGTGCCCAGATCTATCTTGAGATGGATGAGAGGAGGAAGAATGCCTAAGAGGATAAATCTTAGTGATTTTTTGCAGGAGTATGAATCTCATACTGAGAGGTTTAGAGATCACACTGATTTCTAGGAGTTTTTCAATATCCAAGTGGATGGGAGCAAGCAGCAGGATGCGAATAGATTTATTTTATCTACTTTTGAAGGGTCACCCACATATTCAGCTAGAGCTTGGGTGAAGGCGCTAGAATCCTATTTTAAGTAGCACCATATTTCTGAAGAAGAGGCCATCAGAGTTGCAGTGCTGCATTTCAGAGGTAAGGCCCATGCATGGTGGATTTTTGAATCTTGCTCTTTAAGAAATGCAAACACTTCCTCTTATGCAAGATTCATAGGAACATTGGTGGGAAGGTTTGGTGAAAAACTTCCTAAGACACATGAGCGAGGAAAACTTGAGAGAAAAAAACCCTTGCATGTGATGGGGGAAACTCCACTTCCAAAAACCATGGGAGAAGCTAACATCTTGCATTGAACATTACCGGAGGCAAGACCTCTAGTTCATATTCCTAAACAAGAGGACATGGGGACCTATTTTTCATAGGAGGATCCAATTGTTGAGATGTTGCCCACACACATTGATGGAGTTGAGGGCAACAGTGTTGTCACTTCTAGAGCACATCCAGTGCCTCATGCAGATTGAGGAGGAGCACACGCTCCAACAGGAGGGATTCTTGTATCCTTACAAGAAGTTCCCCAGGATCTCATACATGGAGGTCCAAGCACAATCAGTGAGCAGCATGATTGTGTAGCATTGCAGCTGGAAGGAGAAGGTAGGGAGGAAGAGAAGCATCACTTGATGAGAGGCACACACCCTTCTCTATTTTAGAAAGCTAATACAAGGAAGAGGCATACTGATTTGCGATGTGAGGGCAACGACAAAGTTTCCCAACCATATGTGTAGTCTACTCTTGACATTGATGTCTCACTAGATGGAGGCATTCCACCTGGGAGGCCACCTAATCTAGAGTTGATGGAAGACATCTTGTCTTTGGATTCACCACTCTTGGACTTTGGAGAGGTGGAGAGTTTGGAGGAGAACTTGGGCATGGGGGATGTCAAAGTAGCAGGCAGTTGCATGAGAAGAGCTTCACATGCCAGATCACCAGCGTTGTCTCTTAGGAGGATTGATCCTTATTGGACATCTCAGCTCTTAGTCGAGTACTCCAAGGATCTTGGTGCATGCATGATTCTCGATTACCCGGATAGAGATTATGAGTATATGGTGGATGATTTGGTCATCTATTCACATTCTGGAGTCTTCTTGACTAGAGCTTCTAGTCTCAAGGAGAAGTTTCTACTTGTAGCACATGAGGACTTCCTTTCCATGCATTATGATGCATACCTTTCTTTGGCAGAGGAGTTCACTTGGGAGGGCATCCAACATGACATATTTTAGCATATGGAGAGATGCATAGCCCAGATGGTGACATATAGGAGGTCACAGCCACTTCCCTACTCATTGAAGGTGAGGGAAAGATTCAAGTTGAGCCATTTCAGCTCTAGATCTCAAGTGCATGATGGAGGAGGTATAGTTTCACATTTTTTATTGTACTTCTTTTCCTTGGTTGAGCAGCATGATGTATCAAGAAGAATAATCTCTTCTTGCATGTTGTATGATGATGTACTTGCAGCCACTTATAGCATTTATTTTTCTATCCTTTTGGTGGTTTGTGGGGGAAGCCACGTGTTTCTTGGTGTACACCATTGACACCATATTATAACTTCATGTTTCCATCTTATGAGATGACTATGGCGGAAAAAAATTGGTTGGTAAAGCACTTGTTATTTCTTATTTTGATGCAGGCAAAGGATGCACTTCACTAGTTCCATGAGTGGAACTATGATTCACTCTCCAGTTGTCATTTGGCAACTTGTTTCCACTGTACTTTTCTTCCATGTATTGCTGATATGTTTATGCTCATGGGAATTTTAGTTTGGAGAGTGCTGGAGGTAGTAGAGATGCCCATCGGGAGCATGATTCTCCCCATTTTACATGTTGTACATTTCAAGAGGAACCATGGGCAAACCATGATTTCCACATCACACTTTTTCCTTCTTGTGGGAGGCACCACTTGAAGAACTTGAGGAGGCACTTCGTGGCTGGATTATTTGATGGGGGAACTTGGGCCATTCTTGGAGGCCATGTCATCTCAGCCCAAGGACAGAGGCAGCCCCATTTTTACCATAAATGGAGAGAGAAACCATTTGGATGGTAGGTTCCAATCTCTCCATGTAGCTCCAACACATTGTATAAAACTGGGGTTGATGATTCTTTTGATGAGATACCTAGGATGGCTCATTTCATTTGGATGATAGCATGGGTGAGGGAGGCACTCATTCACCATGTTGGTCATCACTCCTACCTTGTGGAGGCCATGGGACAGCAAGCAGGTTTCCATTCACACTCTCCACCTTTGATTGATGTAGACCATTTGGTTTTTCACACTTGGGGGGAAACATTGGATGACAGTTTATTTGCAGATTATCTTGATGCAGTGGTAGAGGCTATTGATGGGAGGCCACAAGAGGAGGAGGGGAGGAATTTTCTCTCCCTACACATTTTCTTGAGGACAAGCAAAGATTTTGGAGGGGAGGACTATAATGTTCCCAAATTTTAGCCTCAAAGCTAAATGGAACATTAGAGTTAGTAGCAGCTCTAACCGGTGAATAAATGGGTAGAAAAGCCCATAAGTCTCCTAAGGAGGAATAAAAACACTCCAAGTGTGAAAGGGGAGGAATTTTCTCTCCCTATACATTTGCTTGAAGACAAGAAAATATTTTCGAGGGGAGAACTGTAATGTTCCCAAATTTTAGCCTCAAAGCTAAATGGAACATTAGAGTTAGCAGCAGCTCTAACCGGTGAATAAATGGGTAGAAAATCCCATAAGTCTCCTAAGGAGGAATAAAAACACTCCAAGTGTGAAAGGGGACACTCTTTATAGCTTAATAAAACACCTCCATGTGTGAACAGGGATAATATCAAGTTGGTTAAGTCCACTTTAACTAAGTCAACAGCACAGTTGTGGAGGAGGAGGAATCAAAGAAGGAATAACGCAATTTTGGAGGGAGATGAATCTTTTGATTGAGATGACCTAATTGAGTGAGGCCAAGGGCAAGAAAAATCATATTTTATTTAAGGAAGAGGATGGTAGCATTATTCTTCATGTTATAGATTATTATTCTTGTCTACTCAAACTTTTGCTTCCTCTTACTGTTTAGCAGGGTTGTTGTGTTATTTAGCACCGAGTGTTCCCGAGCAAGAATCCCACCTCTTTACTTAAGGAGCCTCTTGGAAGAGTTTCCATTCATTTTCCACATCAGGTTTTTCAGGCCAAGCTTCAGCCTACTTCATCAGCGCAGTTTCTGCAGGTTATTGTTCAGTGTTGTTGGGTGCAGCATTGGAAGGGATTGGAATCCCTCTTTTCTGAGCTAGTTTCTCAGTGGAGGGAGCTTCCCTTCAGTCGGGAGACCTGTTTGGAGAGTTCTGGAGCTCATTTCAGATATGTGGCATTATGCCAAACATTTCCCCAACATTCCCAATGTTGTTCTAGCTAGGGAATGCGTTATTTTTGGAGGCAGCTTCAGTGCATGGTCTAGTGGCTCCGTTACAGTGTTTCCTTGTGATTGAGAGGTTACTTCTTTCATGGGAGGAAGCCCTTGAGGTATATACATCAGATCAGACATATTTCTAACCTTATACACTCTTATGCTTCAGTGTTGCAGTGGTGATTCAGTAAATTTCTAAATATCACATTTGTATGTAGAGTGTTTGACAAGGAACCCTTCCCAGGTTTCCTTGTAATTGTAATAAGGAGACTAGATCTCAGTTTATGAGCTTGATTGTCTAATATATGATTAGATCTAATTGTTTCCTTAATTTTTGAGTTAAAACCCTCATAAGACTACACAATCCCTTTGTGCATTATTTCTATGTAGCAGTTTCTGGGGTTTTTGGTCATTTTTAGCTACGCTAGTGTGGGAGGTATGTTTACCTCACCTAGTTTCATTTATTTCTGATCTCCTCTTGGACTTAGATGCTAGATGGATGTATCTATGGGATATAATTGATGGTTTTCATTTTCAAGGCTCATATTTCCGGAAATGCATTTTTCTGTGAATGCATTTCTGAGTAGTCCATTTTTGGAATATCTTAAGATATTCTCGTTGCTGCTTATTTTCCCTATTTTGGGATATTACACATAGAAGCAAGGATATGGCCTATACACTCCTTCCAAAGTGGGGAAATGCAGCAATATAGGGCATAAAACATCTGTCTTCGGAAAATAACACTATATCTGTGGAAAATGGGACTTGGATCCCTTAGAATACACACTATATAGCTCACATCTAGAATTTGAGTAGAAACAAATCATTCTAGGTGGGAAAAATAGATCTCCCCACACCTAGTGCAGCTAGAAATAGCTCAAATAAGAGACTTGAAACAAACACATAAGACTGCTTCAGAAAGTTACGCTGTTATGGGAAGTGGCAGTACGCAAACATCAAAAAGGCTGAATAAATACATGTAGACCAGCAAAATAGGTCTACAGATAGTTCTATACAATGTATGAGAGAAAGTAGGAAGACTTTAATGTAGGAAAACCTCATAAAGAGGTACTACAACACTTTATTCCTCTACAACAAGAATGTACAGTGTAATATTTAGGAGCTACAGTGAAGTGAGCATAACAATAAATATATCAGATCTGAAATAGACATGGATTAAATGGCTAATCCATGGATCACCACAGTGAAGGAAGGATCCATCCACCAGATATCTCTTCTCCAACTAAATGCCAAAATTCCCTGAAACTCTGCAACTAGAAATAACGCAGTCCAAGAGGATAAACTGTGTTGTAAACTTCAAGCACAAATTGGCCTGATGCCAAGATCAATATCTGAAGCCAAAACTGCTAATACACTCTTCCAGGAGGATAAAAGACTCACTCACTGAGGAGAGGCACTATTATAGTCTAGATCTGAATAGATCTAGTCTCCACTTACCGTAGCTCACTGAAACAAGTAAACCCCAACAGAATTTACGCTGTCTAAGGGAGATGGAGCTTGGCCATAAGCCTAATAGTGGAAGAGAAGTACAATTTCCTCCAAGAGCTACTCAATGGAAGGAGAGAGAATCCCTAAACAGGAAATCCTCACAAATCTCTGCTAAACAGCCAAGAGAACTCGATTTGTCTAAGCAGACATCAAAATCAAATATCATGAACAACCTTCTCTTGAGCCTTTCCCTTCCTTTTATAAGATGAGAGCTTGAGAAACCCTAAACCACCTTCAAAACTCTAGCTCCTTTCACATGGATATCCTCCATCTAAAACTGCGTTGATCAACAAGGAGGTTCAATGCATCTGGACAGTGTTGTGATTTGGTCTTGTTGACCCAGTTAATCTCCTCAATCCTTTTTCACATACAAGGGTATTTTATTGAGACAGCCCTGATTTTCCTCTGTTCACATTGGGCATTGATTTATTTTGATGTTTTTAGGAGTTTACATGTCCTCCTTTACATTTTATTGATCAATTAAGAAAATCAAAACAAAATGAAATATTCCTATTAGCTTGGGCTAGTTAGGAATATTACATAGTCGAATAGTATCATCAATAATACCATTGGACAAGCACCATAGGTGGAAATTCATAATATGATTTCCAGGGTATTTTGCTTGCTTCCCTTTGAATTTTTGTATGTCCGAGGGGAGCTTTGTGGGCATGGGAGGCCAATTAAGGCTATGTGTATGGGGTTATTACTTAGCTTTAATAGATCTGGAAGGTTTAATGATGCTAAAAATGGTAACTGAGCATTTACTACCATTTTGTACTATGGAAACACAGGTGTCTGAGTATAATGGTTTATGGGGGGTGCCTAGGGAATATTACCTTGTGATGTACCCTGTTATTTTTTCTGCTAACTCCCTGAAGGGGTAGCGCTCCTCTACCCTCTGGGGGTTGTGGGAGGAGTTGAATGTGGTGACCCTACTGGGGTTTCCACTCGTGTGGTGTTCGGTGACCCTTGGGGATTTCCAACCAAATATGCCCCGATAAAGGATGAATTGATAATGGTGGAAATGTGTCATCTTTGACGCCTAAATGGTGAAAGACCTCAAACTCCTCCATCTAATGGGGGGAGGTCCAAAAAATTCCTAGATTGATGAGGTCCCGTTGGGTCTGTTATGGCTTCGAATAGCTTAATCTTGGAAATATTTTTGGTTTACTGAGAGACGGAATATTATTAGCAAAGAAAATATGATCACATACATAAAAAAAATTGAAAAAATAAGAGGTAAGTTTTTCTTTAGGTTATTTCTATGTGATCAAGCAAGAAAAAAATATGGTTTGGTTGTTTTGCGTATGATACTAAAAACCCTAAATAGACCAAATCATCCTTAGACTCTCAAATTTAATTGGGCCTTGTGAAGATGTCTTCTAATGGTTATTGAGGCTAACATCCTGAAATAACAGGCGATGCCTTCCAGCAGCTAAAGATTCGACCAAGGTAATGGTAATAGGATCTAGTGTTGCCTACACAGGTATCTTTAGGGATGGATGCCCTATATTTGGCCACTAAAGTATTGTCGTCCCACGTGAGCGTTCGAGTCTTAAGCTTCTTGGAATTCAGCTACCAGTACTGAGCACTAGATAGGTCAGGCAGCCCCAAAAAGTATTGCATGCACTGGGCCTAAGCTTAATCCCCTCTAAATCAGGTCTATGGTAATGCTTAGGTATTTGTTCCTTTTGCGGATAGATGGATTTTAACCTCCCTAAAAATTAAACATCTATGTTTCAAAATGTAGAATGAAAATGGTAGCTTATTGGATGCCTACCCCCGATGGTCGTAACCTGAACTATAATTTATTTTGTGGCCCCTGTGGGGAGAATTTAGTGAGTTTGTTTAGTGGTTATTTTTAGAGAGCCTTAATTTTCTTAGGGTGTGCCTTGGTGAAGTAACTATAAGAAGAGGACAAAGGTCCCAACACACTGGGTGCCTTTTGCTCCAATTCTTACCGATGCTTCATGTGTGCTTTGGAGTGTACAATCACAAGTGTTATGAGATGTGGATATATAGTGATCCTTTACAATCCTTCTCTAATTATGCTATTTGTGATTGTTCCTTACAAAAATAAATGATGTGTGGATTATGGGCCGCTTACGCCTTGCCTAGTTAGACTAAGTTTTGCACTATAGAGAGATGGAAAATTATATTAATAGATCATTCATATGCATACCTAGGATCACCATGAGGTGCAAGGGTGGGAGATATTACTTGTTTTCTTTTCAATAGTTTGGTCCTGGTCCTGAATCCCAATGCAAAAATTGAACTAATCTAATGCAAAAAATGAAAAAAGGAGAATTAGATAAAGATGTGTGGATGTATGGTCCACTTAATTTTCTACTAATTACTCTATGTGTTTGGTATCGTTTACTAGAAAATCGGTTTTTCAGATAGCATATGTGGATTGAAGGCCACTTACTTTCCCCTACTTAAACTATGTGTGATTTGCAATGATAAAAAACTAAAAGTAAAACAAGTTATTTTCTAGGCTACACTCCAAAAAAAAATTTCCTAACAAGTCATGAAATACCAAAGCACGGTGATGGAAAATTTCTTATGGGTTTCCAACACCTTACAACTGCAAAAAATTGAGAGAAACAAGTGAAAATTGAGATCACTGCCTACCGCGCGGCTTATCTTCACACAGTTGCGAAGACCGCGTGTCTACCTAAACTAAATGCACATGGATTGCAAAGACTGAAAAATTATGCCTTCTCTGAGCCAAATTTCTCACTGAGGGTGACTAAAAAGTGTTAAGAGGAAACACGAGTGATTTTACAGCAAGTCTGAGTAGGAGAGAGGACCTGCATCAACAACCATTAACTCAAAAGAAAGAGTGGAGTCATCATTCCTGTTGTAGTGTATTTGACGCATGGGAGGATGAGATACATTGTGCTTAATAAGGAGGCTTATTTCCTACAAGAAAGTCACAGATCGATTGGTTTTTCAAAAATTAGTGGAACAAGTTCAACATGTAATAATCTAAGTTAAATGGAAACATAACATGCTACATAAACAAAGAAATTAAAAAAAATTACATGTACAAGAACACACTAAATCGAGAAAACACACTAATAACTCAAAAATGGAGAGCTCTCTCCCTTTATTAGGTGTTGGTAGTAGTGGAAGATAGAATGTGAAATCTCTTGTAGCAGATCCTTAGAGCTACGGAGCTCCAATATCCAAGACAAGGGGGTCTCTTCCCCTCAAGCTTTTAGCAAGCCTCTCTTCCCTCTCAAAGGATGGTAGATCAATGGACACGTGGTGAACTCTTCTCTCTTGGATTGAGGTGTTGTATGGCCAACAACTGAATCCTTCCAATCCTCTTGCTACTGGAAAACACAAGTTGATTTTCTTCTGAGAAATTTGGCTAGCATAACAATGTGTTCTCATTTTTCTCTTCCCATGGCTGGCTTTTATAGAAAATTTTCAAATTTTCCCTCCCTCTCTTGGTACAAGATGGATTTGACACAAGAGTGGGGGTATGATTCCTTTGTGTGTTGCACTAAAGCCTCAATGTGGTTCCAAGGCGGCTGTTCTTAGTTAGGTTGAGTGAGAATATTTTTCTCCAAGTGTGCCAAGTGGTCCTGGATGGTGACTTTTTGCATCCTCAGGACCGTGCGGCTCTTTGAGGGATACACGTGATGATCTTCGTGACTATCAAAGAAAAAACCACAATGATCTTCTGGGATCAATGCTTCCTATGTGAAATTCAATAAATTTTCTTTCTTGACCTTGGGAAAAGTTAAAATTTTCAACTCCTATAATGTATTTCTTCCCTGTAAATCTTTATTTGTACCTTTTGCTTGAGATTTTCTAATGTATTTTTCTTGTACAGTTTTCCAGTGTTAAAAATGGCCATGACTAAACATGGTGGAAGGTTGGCGGAGGGTGATAATGACATGAACAATGGCAGAGAGGATAAGTGGTTTTCATGGGGGGTGGTGGCAATTTGTGGTTTCAAGCGAGTGGACTTGTACAAAAATCAAGATCGAGGGAAACCACTTTACAGACCCCCCCCCCCCTCCATTAACTATCGGGAATGTGTAGGGTCGTGCAGTCCATTGTAAACCATTGATCTTCGTGCACTTGAGTGTAGCCATTAAAAGCTACGAGAACTTTCAATATTAAGCGGGCGGCAGTCATATCACATTTATTTAAAAAAATTATTTAATGAAAAATATATATTTTTCAAATAAAACTTATACAACATGGTGGAATTTCAATGTTCTCACATATTCTAAGGGTTTAAATATTTTTTTTTTCTTTTATTTATTTTCCTTATTATTTTTTATTTCTTTCTTTAGATTTTTTCATTTTTCATTATTTTTCTTTTTTTTTTTCTTTTTTTGTTTTTCCTTTTTCCTGGTTTTGAAAATAAAAGGAAATTTACAAATTATTACAAGGGTAAAAATAAGTTACAACATTAGCTCCATCTGGGAACTGCTTCCCCCTACGGGATGCAAATAATCTGCAGATCCATGTTCCTTCTCCTCAGGCTATGAATTTTTTGCTGTGAAAATCACACTTGCTCCGTAATTTTAAAGAAAAACTGGAAATGTACAATGATGATGATAAAAACAATTAATATTGAATATAATGTTTGAGATATTTCCCATTAACTAGAAAAGAGGAATATTCTCCTTCCGGATTGTGTAGGATGAAAGAGTTATTGCCTTTGTCTTCTACCATGTTGAAGAGTCCTAACCATAGGTTATCAAACTTTCCATGCTTGCCTCTTTCTTGGCTTCTTGCATCCCATCTGAGAACTTAATATCCTTCTCTAAAATCTCTTTATATGTCCTTTCTTTCAAAAAAACTCTTCATTTTATCCTAATATTGTCGAAATTTATGTTGAACTTCATATCTATCTTGATTTAGCTCAATAATTTGATTTATCCTTCTTCAAAAATCATTTTCCTCTTCTTATGACTCCTGCAAAAAGTTCATGACTGGAAATGATAATTGAGTAGGGAAAATAGCTTTTATTCCATAAAAAATTTAAAAAGGATATTTAGAAATATACCTCTTAGGTGAAACCCTATGTTCCGATACTGCATACTTTAAGTGATTGTCCTAGTTCCTTTTATGATCTGCTAACACCTTCTTGATGACTTTAATCGAAATTTTATTTGATGATTCTTCCAGCCCATTCCCTTGTGGATAATAAGGTGTAGAGTCATGTAAGGCAATCTGATACCATTCTGGAGGCTTTGAATGCAGGTGGAATGGTAAATTAATTTAGTTTGGAGGGGATAACATCTTTATCATGGCGATTATAACAACTTTTTGTGGTATTAACCATTAATGACATGGGATATTTAATGCATTTGAATGTTGGCAGGATAAATAAATGATGTAATAGTCAACTGATAATTTGGAAAGTGAGATTACCATGGCTAAACATGGCAGAAGGTTGGCGGATGGTGAGAATGACGGGAACAATGGCGAAGAGGATAAGTGATTTGCGGGGGGGGTGGTGGTTTGTGGTTTCAAGCAACAAGGTCTCACAATGCACAAGGAGTGGACACGTACAAAAATTAGGATCGGGGGAAACCACTTTGCGGACCCCCCCCCCCTCCTTTAACTGTCGGGAATGCGAGGGGCCACGCAGTCCATCATACACCATTGATCTTGGTGCACTTTATTGTAGTCGTCAAGATCTACGTGAATTTTAAATCTTAGGCTGACAGCAGTCATATCACATTTATTTACAAAATTTGTTTAACAAAATATATATATATATGTCAAATAAATCTTATACATCATAGAGGCATTTCAATGTGTTCACTTATTCCAAGGGTGAAAATATTTTATTTTTCTTTTCTTTATTTCCCTTTTTATTTTTTATTTCTTTCTTTTGATTTTTTCATTTTTCATTATTTTTCTTATTTTTGTTTTTTTATTTTGTAAGATATTAAATTAACTAATAAAACACATAAAAAACGAGAAACAAAACATTGGCGGAAAAGGCCTGGGAGCCTTATGGCATTCCTCACATATTCTTCATTATTAAAAGAATGTAATAATACAAATAAAGAGATGAGGAAGTTGTCTCAAGATAGTGCATCTATCTTGGACAACTTGGTTGAGAAAATATCTCAACCACACACACTAATCTAGGAGCTAAGTTAGGTAGGCCTAAACTAACTCCCAATTAAGAGGAACTAACATAATCTAGAAAATTAGGCATAAAATCCTAATTTTCAATATTTAATTAATTTAATTAACTTTGGATTTATAATTTTTTTTGAGAAAGAGGCTAACATTTCCCCCCTCAATGATAAATCTAAAATAAGAATGAGGAACCATATTCCAATTTTTCATGCTGAAGTTGTTGATCCTCAAAAGTACTACCTTAAAAAAACGCCAAAGCTAGATGCCGAAAAAACTGTAATCTGAAGAGACCATGAGTCAGTTGCATGCCTTATTCATCTCTGAATTTTTATTGACAACTCCATCACGTTCCAAGCTACAAAAGGATCCATTTTTCCTTTGTTTTCTATCAGCATCCTTTATCCACTGACAAAATATTTGATGACGCCCACTAGTGAATTTGCTTGTCCACTGACAAAATGTTGAAGACGCCCATTGGTGAATTTGTTGATGATGATAGCCCACTGGATGATGATGTTGATGATGTCAAAAAAAAACTCACTTTTTATTGTGTTGATACTATCAGAAACTTCTCATTTTTTATGCCCACTAGTTTCATGGATGTTTGAACACCCACTGGTTGTTGAACATTCCCACTGGTTGAAGGAGATGCCCACTAGATGTTGAATATTCCTAGTGGCAGCTGAAGATGCCCACTGGCTACTTTGTTGATGTTGTTGATACTTTTAGTCTAAAAAACACTGTCAATTTCATTAACATTTCCCCCCCTTTGTCAGTTGAAGGAGAGACAATCATCTAGAAATTATTTCTGAACTCCCCCCCCCCTTCAGGTGTAGGAGAGTTTCACTGGTGTACTCTCCCATCCATATGAATGAGAGTACCATCTTCATTTGACTATCGGCTACAATAGGTGTGATTTAATTTGGTTTTAGAACTTATACAATCTTTTCACTATTGACGACCATTCCCAGGGATCAATCCAGGTGTAATTGATCTTCAATCTGGTCGGATGGTTTTGGTTGCAGCATTCTCTGATGAATGATTCAGCTTGCCACAATGGTGACAAGGATGGGGATAAAAACAATGATATTCATATGACCTGTTCTTTGACAGTGTGAGAATTTTGGTTTGACTGCAACTTCGGTGTGCGTGCATGTCAGTTTGTCTGCAAATTTCGCAGAATTTATTGATGTGATTTGTTCAAGAAAGCATGCAATGGAAAACTTGATGGGCTTTGAATGATATGGGATATGTAGGTTGTCGACATATTTGACATATCATAATCCTCTTCGATTTCTGTTACTTTGGATTTCTTCCCATGGCTTGATGATTGGTTTGGAAGAAAGTTGAATTTGAACAACTTCGACACTTGAAGCTGTTTGGATGAATGGCTTATCAGCTTTATTTGTATGGTTCAAAGACTCAGAAGAATCACTCCACTCTTGCAACTAATTTCTTCATAGTTGCGACTCCAGTTGAAGGAATTAAATCATTTCATTTGTCTGTTGTAGATGCCTTGAAATATTAGCAAGAGTTTTTTTGTTGAATTGCACCATGTCTTCAGCACTTTATAGGATCAAATTGTGAAGAACTTGTAACAGCTGGATGTGTTGCACCATGTGACTCACTCGCTTGAATTCAGGCTCTCCTGTCGTGAACTTTCTCACTTGATTTGAACTTGTTGGAGTGAATTTTCTCGCTTGATTTGAATGACACGCTCGCTTGCTTTGGAATTTTCTTGATCTCTTGCTTGGTGAAACTTGGTTTGCTTGTTTCATTCTCACTATAATTCATGATCTCTTGCTATAGATTTCAACTTGCTTGAGTGTTGTTTGAATATTACATTTACTTGTGTTAGAGTTTAAATCTTTCGCTTGATTTAATTGTTGCTTCAGTGAACTTCACGTTGGCTCACTTGAAGTTGTGAACTTTTTACTGACTTGATTGTGCTTATTGGCAAAGCGTGTCGAACACTGTCAAAATTCACCCAAAAGAAAAATGACAAGTTCAAATAATATGACTCATTTGAAGGCTTACTTGACTTAATTATCTTATTTTTACCACCTTATCAATTAAAATTGGGGTTTTGGTTTCAACCGAGAATGCACTCTGATAATTGAACTCAATTACAAAAATGTTTTTCTGAAAGTGATACAAAAAGTGTTGTTGATGTCAACTTGTCTTGGAATGATTGATTTTGTGGCATCCTTAACTTGATTATTTTGATTGCAGGATCTGGAATATGGTTTTAGAAGACCTCTTTATCAACTTGATGATGTGTTGTACAAATGCATGTGATTTTTTGTGATTTTGTACTTTATGCTTGATTAAATGAGCTTTATTACTTAAGCTTAATGACTTGTATACTTAAGAGTGCTTATGTGCATGTAGTTGTTGAATTTTTTGTGTACCATATTACAAAGAGAGTGTCAAAAACAACTGGGTACAAATCATGCACACGCATTCACTACACATGGTGTACCTAAGATTCCCTTATTCAATTTCGGGTGGATATAGGACACGATCACCACACACACAAAAAAATTGATTTTATTAAGTTTCAAGGTACATCAGCCTTTCATCTTTACAACATCTGCATTGAAGCTTTTCGAGCATTCATTGTGAGAACACCGTAGAGGAAATTTGTTTTGAAAACTGAATGAACTACCTAGAGGTAAAAAATTTAATTCAACAATCAACTTCTACTTATCATTCCAAATTTACAAAAAAAAAAAATTTACAATATCACTCACACCTTATTTCCCAAAATTACAAAATTTTAATGCACCTTCTCACTCAAAAATTTTAAAAAACATCACCCTTATTACAAAATAAAATACAATCTTCACCCTTATGACTCCCCTCACAAAAATACTTTAGCCACTCCTTATCTCTCCCAAATCACTCTTTAAAGAGCCTTTATAATCATGCTTTACATACTTTCCATTACAATAAAGTAATTAAAATTATGAAGTCACTTTATAAAAAGTGATTAAAGTGATTAAAGGTTTCTTTTTGAATGTCGCTTTCTTCCCCTTTATTTTAAATACATACTCAAAAATCACTTATCACTCCGATATTCTCCACTCTTCTTAAAATATTATAATATCACTTTTCACTTTGAAAAACTATGACCCTTTTTAAAAAAAATTGGAAAACCTTTTAAACAAACTTGCATCATGGATTGGGTTAGATTTTGGTTTGGCCATACTAAAATTTTTAGAAGAAGATTAATCCACTTTCCAACGTGGATAAATTAAAAAATCCAAAGTGAAGGCTTGCAAACTTCAACGAATGAATGAGAGGCTTACAATTTTACGCTATTGACTATGACAAACCCATTGACAGAGATGCCCCCTTGCACACGCTTTACCATTATTGCGTGAAATCGATCTCAGTGAACTGAGAAGATTTTAGGAAGAATTGCACAGCTACAACTATGGAAAGAGTGGCTTCCTCTTGTCAAATCTTTGAAAAATTAGCGCTTTTTCACACACAAATTGTTTACCTCTACCTATTGAAATTTTTTGTTGGTTGAACAAGTTGAGAAACAGTATCAGGTTATTCTTAAAAAATTTAGTGCGAGTGGATATGGAAATTCATTTGTGGATGCCCATCATATTTTAAGGAGAATATATCGGTGAGAACTTTGTGGCCACATTGTTCAGAATCTCGGTGCTCGACCAAAACAAGGCATAAATCGACGCTGGTGGAGTGGCTCCAAGACGGAAAATCCAAAGGCAAGAAATACATGGCCTTGACACTCTTTAATCTTTGCATAAGCCATGAGAGCAGGGGCACTATAGTAAAGGAATAAAGCTCTGTGATTTTTTTCGTGGGCAAGGATAGAAGCAGATCAAATTGTTGTATCAAGACTACGGCTCTATGCAGGTTTAAGCTACACAAGCTTCAATGCTACGCTTGATAGCTTAGTCTTTATATCTCAATGGACCAACATTGCCCCACAACTCAATGGAGAAATCGAATAGAAGTCACATCATGTTTTAATGAATTTTTCAACATACGTCCATTGCAGCGACCACACCATACTGCAACCATAACGATTTCTCCCAGCAGATGCACCACATGACAAATATATACACAAACCTCATGCTTCGCGTACTAGCCAATGCGTTCTCCCAGCAATGTTGGCACTGTTAGGAAACTGTTATTTTAGTATGGAGGAGAGTACAAGCTATGTGCGAGTTGTTGTGAAGTGTCGATACTCCAAGACAACCTATCATCTCCTTAAGCAGATTGCTGGACTTCAAAATCCTTTTGTGTGCGTCTCCTACCAATCTCTATTCCCTCGCTCCAGGAACACAGACAAAAAAAGGCTGGAGAAAGATCTCGTTCTTGTAACGAGATTTTTTTTTTAACTGAAGATTCACACATCTTTCAATACACCACTCTTCAATTCCACAAGTTCGACTACATTGTTTGCGCAGTGCTTTACAACCTAAAATTCATGCTTCAAGTCTCTTACACTAACACTTGCATGCATATAGAACCTCCGTGATCTCTGATATCACATTTAAGAAATTAAATTAACTAACAAAACACATAAAACATCAGAGACAAAACATTGGCAGAAAATGCTTAGGAGCCTTACAGCATTCCTCACATATTCTTCATTCTTAAAAGAATGTAATAATAAAAATTAATAGATGAGGAAGTTTTCTCAAGGTAGTGCGTCTATCTTGGACAACTTGGTTGAGAAAATATCTCAACCACACATACTAATCTAGGAGCTAAGTTAGGTAGGCCTAAACTAACTCCCAATTAAGAGGAACTAAGATAAGCTAGAAAATTAGGCATAAAATCCTAATTTTAAATATTTAATTAATTTAATTAACTTTGGATTTATAATTTTCTATGAGAAAGAGGCTAACATATTTTATTTTTTCCTACTTTTGAAAATAAAAGGAAATTTACAAGTTATTGCAAGGATAAAAATAAGTTACAACATTGGCTCCATCTGGGCCTGCAGGATGCAGAGAATCTATAGATCCATGTGCCTTCTCCTCGAACTATGGATTATTTGCTATAAAAATCACATTTGCTCTGGAATTTTAAAGAAAAAACAGAAATGTACTCTGATGATTATAAAAACACTCAATACTAAATATAATGCTTCAGATATTTCCCATTGACTGGAAATGAGGAATATTCTCCTTCCAGATTCCGTAGGATGAAAGTTTTATTGCCTCTGACTTCTGCAATGTTGAAGATTCCTAACCATAGGTTATCAACCTTTCCATGCTTGTCTCTTTCTTCTCTACTTGCATCCCATCTGAGAACTAAATATCCTTCTCTGAAATCTCTTTCTATGGCCTTTCTGTCAAACAAACTCTTCATTTTGTCATGATATTGTCGAAGTTTATGTTGAACTTCATCTCTATCTTGATTTAGCTCAATAATTTTATTTATTTTTCTTAAAAAACCATTTTCCTCTTCATATGACTCCTACAAAAACTTCATGATTGGAAATGGTAATTGAGTAGGAAAAATAGTTTTTATTCCATAAAAAAAGTTGAATAGGAGATTTAGTAATATACCTCTTAGGTGAAATCATGTTTTCCCATACTGCATACTTTAAGTAATTGTCCCATTTCCTTTTATGATCTATTAAAACCTTCTTGATGACTTTAATCATACTTCTATTTGATGATTCTGCTAGCCCATTCAATTGTGGATAATAAGGTGTAGAATCATGGAAGGAAATCTAATATTTTTGAAAAAAATCAATCATATTAATTTAATTTTTTTGAAAGCTTGTGCAGTATCTGTAACTATTTGTCTTAGACAACCAAATATAGACAAAATGTTTTCTTCAATAAATTTTATCACCATTGTATCAGTTGCATTCTTTACAGGAATTGCTTCAACCCAATTTTTAAAGTAATTAGTGGTTGTTAATATCCATCTATGTTGATTACTGGAAGAAGGAACTATCTCACCAATAAAATCTAATCCCCACTGTGAGAAATGAACTTCCACTAAAACTGGAACAATAGAAATGGTTGCTAACCTTTGTTTTCCTGCTAAAACTTCTTGCCTTTGCTCCAACATGTGCAAACAATTTTTGACAATAGAAACCTTCTCTCAATATTTGGTATGCAATTTCTTTCCAAGCATAATGTCCTCCACAAACTCCATGAAATTTATCAATTACTCCATCTGTTTCACTTTCATTCAAACATAGTAAGAGGATATTTACAGGATCCTTCCAGAACAAAACTTCATTTACTATGCAATACTTTATTACCTTGAGACTAAGAGATCTACACTAATTATTTGTGAACTCAGGGGGATGCTGGAAATGACTTAGAAAGTTTACAATGTCTTTGTACCAAGCTGATAATAAAATCTTATCATCAATGTGTAAAGGAAGAGGTATAGGTACTGAACTAGAATAAGGTTCTTGTGGATTCTTTTCTGCTGAAATATGAGAAGGTTCTTATGGATTCTTCTTTGTTGAAATCTAAGAAGGTTCTTGTGGATTCTTCTTTGTTGAAATCTTCATTATGGTATTAATACCAAGTATTTTTCAATTTGATTCTTCTCACAGCTTAGCTAAACCTTGTCCTTTCACCAAATTTGTAGGTATGATATCCAAATCAAACTCAAGTATCTTAGAAATCCATCTTCCCCTCTTTCCATCTATATCAGACTGATTCAACATTGTCATGACTGCATTGTTAGGTACATAAGCAATTATAGAAGAATTTTAAACACAAATCCTAAATGCTTTCAAAGCTTGTACCAAGGCGCACGCTCATTTATCAATGATTTCATATTTCATTTTAGCATCTCTCAAGACCTTACTAAAGAAATAAATTGGTTGTTCATGTTGATCTTCATTTCTCTGCAATAAAAATGTTGCTATAGTAGTTTATGAGGCAAAGGAGAAAATACTAAAAAGTTTTGAACAATCAGTACTAGTAAGCACTCGAGCTTCATTAATTTCCTTCTTGATCTGTTAGAAAAATTATATAGCTTGGACAACACATTTAACTTCATTATCATTTCTTAGCATATCAGTGATTTCTTTAGCAATTTCAGCATAATTAGGTATGAACCTTTAAAACTATCTTTCCTACAGATGACTGAAATAATTCTTGTTTCTAGGTAAACTGATTACTGAATTTTTGAAACTCTTTTAGGGTCAATTATAACTCCTACTTTTGAAATGATATTTCCTAATAATATTCCTTCCCTCATTGCAAAGAGTGACTTTTTAGGATTAAGAGAAATCCCAAAATTTTTACATCTCTCAAAACATTTCTTCAAGTGTTTGATATGTTTAGCATTAGACTCGGAAAATATTTTCAAATCATCAAGTTAAATGACTATGAATTTATTTACCTTACCAACAAATTTCAACTCCATGGCCCTCTGAAAAGTCACTCCAAGGTTGATTAGACCAAATGGTGTCTTGGAATACATAAAAGTACCCCACGGAGTTTTGAACATTGTATTTTCTTTGTCTTCTTCACGGACTAAAATCTAGTTGTATCTAGAAAAACCATCTAATATTGAAATCATGTCATATCCTAATACTCTTTGAGGTAACTGATCTATTTTTGGTAATCGATAATTGTATTTCAAGGACAATTTGTTCAAGTTTATAAAATCAACACACGGTCTTATTTCTCCATTCTTCTTCCTAATAACTACCAAGTTAGCTATCCACTCAGAATATCTCAAAGGAACAATTATCTTAGCATCCAACAGTTTTCTTACTTCTTTCTTAATAATAGGAAGTAAGACTCGATTGATCCTTCTTATTTTTTGTTGAAATGGCTTAGCTTCTCGTTTCAGAGGAATTAATGTTCAATAATAGTTGTGTCATAAGTTTTCAATTCTTCATATGACCATGCAAATACATCTATGTATTCTTTAAAAAAATTGACATATTTTTCCTTTATGTTCTGAGGCGAACTGGCTGAAATTTTCACATTTCTAATTTCTTTTTTAGTACCAATATTACAGTCTTGTACATATTCATGTTATGAATTCGGCAATGAATATTTTGATACATCATTTTGATCAAATAGTTATTCAAGGGGAACTAATACTTTTGGAATATGATTATTTGATAACTGGATGATATCATGATCAACAATTTTCTCTTTAAAGTTCATATCTGAATCATCCTCATTTGATTTTATTTCATGTGTTGGAAATACTGAGATGGGGGTGAATCAGTATTTTTTTTCAATTATTATAGTTACTAGTTAGGATTATTCAAAATTATAATTATAAAAGTAAATAATAACAATTTTATTATGAAAAAGGGGGGACTCCAATCCTCTTTTACAAATATTTGAGAACAATGATGCTTTGAGGGAACCAGCCCTTCAACCTTCCAGGCTCCAACTTGTTTCCAAGCACCAACTTGGACTTTTTCGAGGCTCCAACCTCTAGGGATTCAAACCTATCCTTCTCAAGGCTCCAAACTTATTTTTAGAGGCACCAACCTCTAGGACACCAATCCTTTAGTCTTTATTTGATATAAAATGAGTGATGTACTTACTTGAATGTCTTCAACAATATTATTCACTGTTGAATTATTCACATGTTCAATTAGCTCCAAAAAACTGTGCTTGACTATACAATATAGGTCTCCACCACTAGCCTTCATTATAGATATATATTCACTATAGGTATATGAGTATTAATGTTGCAATCATACTTCAACTTTGAATATAAGAGTGTAAAACTGGCCTTGAACCTTCCTTGACTTTTTTATTGTTTACTTTAGTTCTCTGAGGTTAATACCATTGGAATTCTAAACACAAATCTCCATGATTAATACCATAGCAAGGAGTATCACTCAAGAATGATGATCTGAGACACAGGAAGTAGTGCTACTATGTTTACCGAGCCAAAAAGTAAGTAATGTAATGAGCCATTGGAGGAAGATTGTTGCACCAATTGTATGCCCGAGCCACAAAGAGATTTGATCCAAAAATGATTACGCATTCCACAACAGATATCAAAGATATTCATTGTCCAATGATAATACATAGTCCACAGAGAGAATCTGAGCCACAGAGTTTGAGTTTTTCTAATTACCCACCACAGTTACAATCTGATCAAAGGAGACAATGTGGAGTCTGAGCCACCACAATTCAGTATGAAGGCCGAGGTGTATCAGATGCTACAAATTCTGAGGCCTTGTGTTGAATTCTTAATTTACAAGGATACAAACTTCGGTTGTCCATGCTGTTCAATATGTATATTAGGGACCAATCAAATTCAAATAGTTCCTCTCCTTAAGTATTATGCTTTTCTCCCTTGTGTTCACGAGTTGTGAACAGTGATATACTTTTCTTTGATGATGACTGAATTGATGGATAAGAAATGAAGTTTGAATCATTGTATTTATAGGTTTTTTGCTAGAAAACATGAAGTGATAGGTCTTAAGAAATAGGCTGACATGAGTGTGAAGTCTAAGTCGGCTAGAAAAAAAAATAAGGATATATAATATTAAAAAAACGATTTCTCTTCAACCACTAGGATTTTGAGGGAAAGTAAGGGCTTGTTAGAAAGAGGGAAAAATACTCTTTAATATGGTCTAAGATTTATTATGAAAGGATGCCTCCAAGGTATCCAAATTTATTTTTATTTCCTATTGCTGTTGAATTTTTTAGTGCAGAAGGTGATTGGGACAACTAGAGGTCATTAGGGCTTCTTCATTGGCATGACTCTAAGTTCTTCATCATAGTGTGTCTGCAAGTTCTTCATCATAGTTTCATCATGTGATTCATAGATTTCGTCGTGATAGTGTAGCATCCATGTGATGTTGTAATAGTGCAATGATATGTCATCAATCATATGTCATAGTGCAACATTCACCAATTTTCCATCAAGAGGGCTATATTTCATCAATGACAATTATTGACCAACAATATCTCCCTTTTTCATTGATGGAAATATTGCAACATTATCTCCCCCTTTGACATCAATGGAAAATAGCATGCCCAAGTACTCCCCCTATCAAGTTCTCCCCCTGTCATGTTGCTTCTTCTCTTGTTGACGTGTTCTTTTAATTTGATACAAGAGCAATGGCCCCCATATTTTGGCGAAGATACTCAAATTTTTCTTGTGGAAGGGGTTTTATCAAGATATATGAAATTTTATCCTTTGTGTTTACATACTCCAACTTTATATTTTGCTCAGCAGCTTGTTCATGAAGAAAGTGGTATTTGATTGGAATATGTTTGGTCTTTGAGTGTATCACAGGATTCTTTGAAGGACTCATGGCGCTAGTGTTGTCACAATAGTGTTGTCACAATATATGGTGATTGGTTGATTAGTCTCTAATTTGACATATTTCAATGCTTCCTTCACCCACATTATTTGTGTACAACCACCTACACTAGCTATATATTTGGCTTCAGCTTTGGAGAGAGATATAGAATATTATTTTTTGTTGAACCAAGATACTAGGAAATCTCCTATGAAGAATGCATTTCTACTGGTACATTTTCAATCATCTATGATTCCAGCCTAATTAGCATCAGTGTAAACTATCACGGTAAGAATTTTTCTGTTGGGATACCATAGACCAAAATCAGGAGTGCCTTTCAAGTATCTGAGAATTATCCTCATAGCCAACAAATGGGATTGCTTATGAGCTGATTGAAATATTGCCACCATTCCTACTACTTGCATAATATCAGGTCTTGTAGTAGTTAAGTATAGGCGAGCTCCAATTATTGACCTATAAATATTTGTATCTACCAAGGGGGATTCATCATCTTTGCTCAATTTGCAATTTGTGGTCATCAATGTGACATAGGTGCACATTCTTCGATCCAATATCTTTTAAGCATGTCTTTAACGTATTTTTCTTGAGATATGAACATTCCTGTCATAGTTTGAGATACTTGTAGTCCGAGGAAGCTGTTGGGGTTCCTATGTTTTGGCAAATTTGGCAATACCAAAAGATAAGACAACATCAATTCACTTTGGGACCTCAAGATCTAGCCCTCTTGGGTCCAGAGAGGGATCTCTCTATAAATACAAAGAAGGATATATCTTTGAAGCTCAAATGAGATATTAGGCTAGGTATGAAGCACGGGGGTTTTAAACGATTGGGTCGGCTATCATTTGTGTCATGAGATCATAGACTGAGAAGGTAATGGGAAAAGAAGGAGCAAAGCAGTAGGACATTTCGGCAAAAGAGAATGAGTCAAGACCGTGCCATCCATTGGGCTATGGAGTCATGAGAGGAGATTACTTGCAAACGACTAGCCAAGGCTTTCAAAGGGAAAGTCATCTATACTAAAGGATCTTCTTATATAGATGGTGGAATGTAACATTAAGAGTGAAGGTGAAAGAAAGAAAGAAACCTAATTTATGTCTATAGATCAGGTCAGAGGTCATTTAACTCCAGACCTGCTTGGACATACTCAAAGGCAGCTTTCGATGAAGTCACAAAGGGGCAGCTTATAGATCGGACCAGAGGTCATTTAACTCCAGGTCTGCTTGAGCTTGCTCCAAGGGGAAACAGAGATAGGTTTTGACACAAAGCTAGAGTCTATAGATCGGAGAAGGACTTTTAACCTTCCCTGCTTTGACACCAGCTAGGACATCCAAGCAACAAACCCGAATTCATACATCAGCTAGAAGTGAATAACAGCTACTACACTGGTTAAATTACAAGCATTTGCTCTTAGATTCACAATAGGAAGAAAACATCAAAGACAAGAAGAGAAGTGGGCATTAGGGTACCATGCAAGGGTATATCCTAATCCTAATTTACTGATTCTTATCAAAGAAATGTGAACAGTATGATAAAAATGAAATAAGACAGGGAAACATCACCCGTAGTAATAGACCAGGATCCTGTGAAATTGCTTGATTAATTGATGCAAAACCAGTCACATACACTGACCTCAATGGCTAACACAGTCCAAACTTTCTCCTCCCAGCCTACTACATTACAAACTACTCTGCTACTCCCTCCCAAGACTGTTCTAACAGTCAAAATGAATCCCTCAACTAACAACAGCAACAACCGAACCAACATTTACAATATGTTCTCGGGAATTCTTATAGGAGAAGAGAAAAACAGGAGTAGATGATATTCATTAAATGGATTCATTAAGACAGAGTGGTGGAAGAGTTCGAGCCCACTCTACTTAATAGCTCTGCACTGTACTCTGTAGACTATTTCGTAGCCTCTGTCAGGTCGATATTGACCTCAGATGTGTTCTTGAAGTCCTTTTGGCTATTTGGAACTCTACGCTAGCCTTCTGGAATAAATGAACTGGGTGGAAAATCTGCAAGGTCTCCATGCTTCATAATTGTTCTCTGACAGTCGTAGAAACTTCTGTCAATATAGTCATCTGTTTCAGGGTTCGAGGAGGCATGGAGAACACTTTTTGAAGGTGTCTTTCTGGAGAAAAGTGTTCCGCTGATCTCAAACACAGATATGACTTGTTTCGTGTGCATTTGGTTTTCAAACTGTGTTGTCTTCCTATGAATCAGAATTAAAGCATTAAGTATTCAATTACAGGCTTTAATCAACCTTTAAATCTCTACTGCTGTTACATTGGCCGATGCTAAAATGGCCTCTTCTGCGTTCGGAGTCATAGTAATCGTGACTACGGAACATAGAGTGAATTCATCACTCATGTAAACCCTGCACAATAAATGAACCAATTATAAAACCCAAGGGGCAGCAGAATAATGCTGTGGAGGCCTGTGGAAACGGTGGCGGAGCAGTGGAGAACAGTGGACACAATGAAAGAGTGGCGAAAGAATGATCTTTAGTGCTAAACACTAAGGTTTAGCCTTTGGCCGAAATACAAAGGAAAGGGACCAGATGAAATGAAAACGGGGACCTTGGATGGTGGGACCCGGCGGGTGGAGGGCGATTAGTTTTGGGCCATTGGATCGCAGGAGGCGATCAATGGTGGAGATTAAAAGATGAATTCAATAGGAAAACCCGATGGAATAAATATAGTGGAGGCACGATGCAATGGATACCGTTGATCTAGATCAAATGGACGGTCACGATCAAATTGGAAAATCGCAATCGGGGGGGGGCAGCGGGGAACACATTTGAGAACCTCCAATTGGCGATGCACGATTCAACGCCAACCATTGGATCATGAAGGCGATCAATGGTGGAGATTAAATCGGTGGGGATACGGGCGGGGACAACTTAAAATTTGCAATGCGATTGGAGCGGTGGTGCGATGGAGCGACTGTCGTCCTATCTGGAGGCAGATCAACGGCTCTGATAAAATCGGAGGAGCGGATGGATAGGGGCGACGGGCGCAGTGCAATTAGCACTGGGCCATTCGATCTATATAGATCAACGGCTCAGATCGTAGCGGGGGTCTATAGGACCATATTACAATCGCATCGAAAGTTTTTTTGTATAACACAGAAATGCGCTTCTCGAAAGTTGTGATTGCGATTAGCGCCCAGGCCTTAGTGCTCGGTCTTAGCACTCGGGGCATATGGGGAAGTGGTTAAAGGGCTGGGCTGAAAGGGGCTAGGCCTGATATAAGTTAAGAAGTGGGTTTTTTGGCCTATTTTAATGCTTTTTGAGGCCAAAAAGGGGCAACGGTAGAGATGAAAAGTGTTTATTAAACCAAACAAAGAGTATTTGAAGGGTTTAAAAGGGGACTTAAGATGGTTTAGAGGGTTAGTGAGAAATTTAGGGAGGGGAAAAAGATGAGGAAAACAGAGGTCTAATGGGGATGAGATAAGAGGGAAAAGACCTTTTTGGGCATTCTTCTTCACAACAGAGAGGCTTTTTAACTGGAAACAACAGTGAGGATTCCTCAAAGGAAAAAGGCATGAGGAGGCTTCAAGGATGATTTGTTTTTAGGGGAAATGCATTCCTTGAAGGCTCAAAAACAATTTAGCCCCCTGTTTGCTTGTCAAAAAATTTATAGGGGGCTAACAGTGACTCCACATGGGGATGGCTTCTTCTTGAAGGAGCCAAGAATTCAGAAGATAAATCTTTGGAGTAGGCCATATGCCCAGTACTTGACACACCTGTCGAACCCTTAGTTAAACTGAGAGGAGGGGGGTGAATCAGTTTAACACATTCATGGACTTTTAAAAAAAAATCATTAAAACTTATTTACACCTTCATTTCATGTCCAACTTAATATGTGAGTAGTCTTAGAATGTGAGCAGCAAGTATTAATATAATGTAACAGCAGATTTAATATGAGAGCCGCAAGTATTAAGAAGATGAGATAAACCACATCAACACATAAACATAATGCATAGAGACACCAGATATAAGTGGAAACCCATAAAGGGAGAAAACCACATCTTATTATTGTTGTGATGCCGAAACCGAAACCGACTCCCTCTCACTGCCCCGGCGTTTCTGGCCGACGCGACCTACGGGAGGATCCTACCTCATGCAAGCTACAACTTGCAAGGAAGCTCCAAATCCCATCAATTTTCTGCAGGCACCAACCTACAGGAGGCTCCAACCTCAGTCAGCTACAACTGACATTTCATCAAGCTACAACTTGATGTGGAAGCACCAAATCCCATCAATTTTCTGCAGACACCAACCTACAGGAGGCTCCAACCTCAGTCAGCTACAACTGACATTTCATCAAGCTACAACTTGATGTGGAAGCACCAACTCCCATCAATTTTCTGCAAGCACCAACCTACAGGAGGCTCCAACCTCAGTCAGCTACAACTAACATCTATCAAGCTACAACTTGATAGGGAAGCTCCAACTTCCTTACTCTTCCAAAAGAAAAAAACTTGCTGATTTACCTTGGATATCAACTCTGTTCTATACCTTCTCTTCTGCTGTCCATCAGTCCTCATATCAGCCCTACATCATCTCTGCTCAGCTCCTCCTTCTTCTTGTCTTTTCTCCTCAATTCTTCATACTCCGCATTTTCTATATTCACACTCTCTAACATCATTGTGCATATCAATGTGATATTATATATAGAGTTCATCACATGACTCTTTACATTCCTCAGGGAATTTGAAGTGAATAGTCCTGACTTTTTGCCTTCTGGCTTCTCATTTCTTTTACCCGCTCATTCAGAAAAATATAACAATATGCATTAATTTCAATATTACAGTGGGAATTTTGTTTTCCTACCGGAGACTTGCCAATGCATCACAAACAATAAAAAATTAATTACAACATTTAAATTCACATTTTTAGTTACACACTTTAATTTCACTCAGCTCCTTTTCTGGATTTTGGCTTTACTGGATTTGTCTTTTCTGCTGCTATTAAGTAACTGATCTGCATACTTCTGTTCATCATGCCTGCAAAATTCCATGTGACTTTTTCAGTTCCTACATTCTTTGTTTACCTCTGTTAGGCCCACATTTTCATCCCTGTGTTTATTCACCTGTTCACTATACTTTTGTGCACCAGCTACATATATAACTGCTTTTCAGGTTTTATTCTCAAATACATATGAATATGGGCGATGTCTGTACATTACCATCTCTGTTCTCGGGCTACCTGCTTGCATTCTCTGTACATATATGAGCTTAAACTTAATGGTTGAAACTCATATTACAACATCAATTCATCTTTTTCTCTGTACCATTTTTCTGCCGCTGTCTCTCTCTCTTTCGTTCTTGCAGGCTCTTGTAGTAAACCCAATCTGTGAACTTTATAAAGCCCACTATATTAAATACCAGCGTAGTATATATCAACATATATATAAGTTCCTCAACCAAAATGTGAAGACCCATGTATTCACTTTAACGTATGCCCAGCACGCACCTCATTTCATAGAGGTTTCGACTTTAACACAATATATAAATATATCACCATGTATGCATATTCCCCGAGTCAATCATTAGAACTATTAACACATTGTGGCTTTTATTTAGCGCCCAACATAAGCATGGTCACAGTTTTATAACCTTTATAGCATCATACTGTATTACGTTCCCCACTTAAATATATAATGCTTACCTCTCGCTCATAACTATGACCTGCCCCATACATGGTTTAATCCCCAACCTTATAAAATATAAATCAAATATATTAATTTCAACCATACGTTAGGTTTGGAGTTGGTACTCATATGAAACACCAACCTTGCGAGCATCAAACTCAATTGTTAATGTAATGGTTTTGGGGTCCAAAGTATTCAACGTTCAACACATATAATTCCGACTTCACATAACAGTGCCTCCTCAATCAACGAATGCAAAATTTACCGTACACCATTCGATGATCCGACGATCATCGCGCAACCAAAGTGCAAGTCATTTAGTTCTCCGAGTTCACGTGAAGGAGTGGGTCCCAATGCTTAAATCTCCTTCTCATCCTATGGCTAAAAGCACATTTCCTTGCCCCGTGTGATCCGACAGATATCGCTTGGTTTAAATGCACAAACAATAATGTGTGATATGAGTGGTTTTTGGGACCCCGTCGTATGCCACGTGTCAGCCACTCTATGGAATCTCTCTGATTTCTTGAATACCGCTTGCCCGTTGAAGGTGGTGTGATGAAAACCAGAATCCCACCTTTACTGTTCATTAGTCAGAGTTTCGTTCCCTTTTGGCTTGGGGTTTTTTTCAACGCTTCAACGTTTTATTGTAATTAACTCTACCTACGACTGTGCACTGAACCACTCCAATTCACGACTCTGCTCTTGAATTACTTCTGGTCCACACCATTCATGAAGCTACCTTTTTGTTTTGTTTTATTCTTGGCTCACCTTATCACTCCACCATTCGATCGCCCGTTGATCCCATTCGTTAGTCCTCCATACGATATCTGCAATGATATCTCAAGGAGCTATCCCCAAACCTCACAACTCTTACGAATTCCTCAATCTCAAATTCTCGCCCTTACATACTGAAGGCAATTCAAACCCACATTCTGTTCAATCAATTTGATTCAAACTTTTTTGGTGCTTCTGTGGTACGTTGTCCCTTTGATTCTCAGTTAGAGACTGCCAAAATATTTAATACACTACGCTCCTTTGGCTCTTCAATCCACTGACTCATCGTGATCCTTGATTCACAAGTTTGATTTTCAAACTGTGCCTTTGCTCATTATTAGTTTCTTTGACCACTTCATGGTTTCCTTGCCATTTAAGCAATGCTCCAACTCATCCCCAAGCATATTAAGTCTTTACCATAGGGTTTTAGTCTTCAATCAAATTCTATTCCATACAAACTCAATTAATGAATAATTTCTCAATAATTCATCTGAAAACTGTATTAAACCCCTAATTCATAAATAAATCTCTGTATTACACTCCTTCAGGCCCTTTCAACTTCACTTCTCTGTCTCTAATTCCTCTATTGCTTCTGCTTCAATTCCTCTGTTTCATCTGTTGCCTCTGCTACCTCTCTGACTCTTTTGCCTTACGGATAGTTTAGGTGTTGCTCCTGTCTTTACCTTTGCCATCAATGCCAACATTTCCAACAACACCTATTTTCTTTCTTTGGATCAGCTGCCACAAATCATGAAGACATTACATCAGCAGTAAAAATTCTCCCAAACAACTACCTACCCAAACTATAGTCCTAACATTTTTTCTTCTAGGTGCATTTGGACTTGCAGACCCTTACATCATCAATTTTTTTCAATACAGGAAAATACACCTATTCTACTTCTACCCTTATTACTCCATGAGACCAGATTAAACTGTTGGCCTCATCGTTTCTCTACCTAATATAATATCTGCTAGGATTAAACTATCTAGCAGATTTCTTCTCTACATTCTAAGACATAAATTGAAAAACAGTCAAGCCAGGATTAGACTGCCTAACTTGCTAGACTTTGCAGAAATTAAAAACAACTAACTACATGCTCATAGACTGAGCTTTATTGATATTTCCTACCTACTCTACTCTACTTGGAACTCTCTGATGCTCTAGGTGATACAATAATGCCAATGCAGCCAGTCAAGTAGTAGCAAAAAAGGGCAGAAGGACTGACTGCTCATTAGAGACAACCACAGGGTGCTCTGCCTGTGGTTCTTCAAAACTGAGGTCACCATCGGTGGTGACCACTCCTGATGAATCTGGCCCTGGCGAAGGATCAATGTTGGAGAGTTCGAGCTAATTAGGGCCTCCGTGTACTCTGCCACAGGATCAATGAATAGATGATGCACACTTTCTTCTTTCAGGCCTGCCATGACTGGTAGGCTGTCTTCACCCTGGGTAGCTTTGATTACTGTATCTTCCACTGCATCTTCAGTGTGGCTCTTGAAATCTTGATCATCTTCTTCTTTTATTTCAACAGGCGGTGGAATCTCTTATTTATTAGGGGGAGGGAGACTTTCCAAAAAGGCTCTCGAGTCTCTGAACTGATATGATTTTTCTTATGAGTTCAGAAATTCGATCTCAGCTTCATATCTTTCAACCACCAATTCTAGAAATATTTTCTTAAGCACGAGATTGAAACTTGAACTGAGAAGAATAGCCCCAGGGAGGTCCTCCACCTCCAGCTCTGCCAAGTCACGTGACATTACATCTCGAAACTCTGCTATGAAACTTGGATGCATTTCTACAAACTGCTCAGAGTCTTCCATTGGTGAAGTGACTTGGTCTTCAGCGTGGATGATTTTGTACTGCGACATGGTCTCCTAGTGGAGTCTTGTGAAACCAAAGATAATCAACGGCCTACTGATCACCAGTGGAGTCTTTTATTCATTTAGGAATTTTGGAGTCGCCAGGTGGAGGGTTTAAGATTTTACTGTCCACCATAGTGATTTACCAAATTAAGGCTGATTGGTCTCTTTTTTCCCCAGCGGAGTCGCCAATATGTTGGGGTTCCTATGTTTTGGCAGATTTGACAATACCAAAAGATAAGACAACATCAAACCACTTTGGGACCTCAGGATCTAGCCCTCCTGGGTCCAGAGAGGGATCTCTCTATAAATACAAAAAAGGATATATCTTTGAAGCTCAAATGAGATATTAGGCTAGGTATGAAGCACGGGGGTTTTAAATGATTGGGTCGGCTATCGGTTGTGTCATGAGATCATAGACTAAGAAGGTAAGGGAAAAATAAGGAGCAGATCAGTAGGGCTTTTCGACGAAAGAGAATGAGTCAAGACTGTGCCATCCATTGGGCTATGGAGTCATGAGAGGATATTACTTGCAAATGACTAGCCAAGGCTTTCATAGGGCAAGTCATCTATACTAAAGGATCTTCTTAGATAGATGGTGGAATGGAACATTAAGAGTGAAGGTGAAAGAAAGAAAGAAACCCAATTTCTGTCTATAGATCAAGTCAGAGGTCATTTAACTCCAGACCTTCTTGGACATACTCAAAGGCAGCTTGGAGCAGCTTATAGATTAGACCAGAGGTCATTTAACTCCAGGTCTACTTTAGCTTGCTCCAAGGGGAAACAGAGATAGGTTTTGACACAAATCTAGAGTCTATATATCGGAGAAGGAATTTTAACCTTCCCTGCTTTGACACCAGCTAGGACATCCAAGAAACAAACCCGAATTCATACATCAGCTAGAAGTGAATAACAGCTACTACATTGGTTAAATTACAAGCATTTGCTCTTAGATTCAAAATAGGTAGAAAACATCAAAGACAAGAAGAGAAATGGGCATTAGGGTACCATGCGAGGGTATATCCTAATCTTGATTTATTGATTCTTATCGAAGAAATGTGAACAGTATGATAAAAATGAAATAATACAGGGAAACATCACCCGTAGTAATAGACCAGGATCCTGTGAAATTGCTTGATTAATTGATGCAAAACTAGTCACATACACTAACCTCAATGGCTAACACAGTCCAAACTTTCTCCTCCCAGCCTACTACATTACAAACTACTCTGCTAATCCCTCCCAAGACTGTTCTAACAGTCAAAATGAATCCCTCAACTAACAACAGCAACAACCGAACCAACATTTACAATATGTTCTCGGGAATTCTTATAGGAGAAGAGAAAAACAGGAATAGATGATATTCATTAAATGGATCTCATTAAGATAGAGTGGTGAAAGAGTTCAAGCCCACTCTTCTTAATAGCTCTGCACTGTACTTTGTAGACTGTTTCGGAGCCTCTGTCAGGTCGATATTGACCTCAGATGTGTTCTTGAAGTCCTTCTGGCTGTTTGGAACTCTGCGCTAGCCTTCTGGAATAAATGAACTGGGTGGAAAATATGCAAGGTCTCCATGCTTCATAACTGCTGTCTAACAGTTGTAGAAACTTCTGTCAGTATATTCATCTGTTTCAGGGCTCGAGGAGGCATGGAGAACACTATCCGAAGGTGTCTTTCTGGAGAAAAGTGTTCCGCTGATGTCAAACACAGATATGAATTGTTTCGTGTGCATTTGATCTTCAAACTGTGCCGTCTTCCTACGAATCGAGATTAAAGCATTAAGTATTCAATTATGGGCTTTAATCAACCTTTAAATCTCTGCTGCTGTTACACTGGCTGATGCTGAAATGGCCTCTTTTGTGTTCGGAGTCACAGTAACCATGACTACGGAACATAGAGTGAATTCATCACTGCTGTAAACCCTGCACAATAAATGAACCAATTATAAAACCCAGGGGGTGGCGGAAGAATGTTCTGGAGGCCTGTGGAAGCAGTGGCGGAGCAGTGGAGAATAGTGGACACAATGAAAGAGTCGTAGAAGAATTATCTTTAGTGCTAAACACTAAGGTTTAGCCTTTGGCCGAAATACAAAGGAAAGGGGCCAGATGAAATGAAAACGGGGACCTTGGATAGTGGGACCCGGCAAGTGGAGGGCGATTAGTTTTGGGCCATTGGATCACAGGAAAACCTGATGGAAGAAATTGGACATTAAAAGATGAAGTCAATAGGAAAACTTGATGGAAGAAATATAGTGGAGGCGTGATGCAATGGAGACCGTCGATCTAGATCAAACGGACGGTCGCGATCAAATCGGAAAATCGCAATCGAGGGGGCAGCGGGGAACACATTTGAGAACCTCTGAATGGCGATGCACAATTCAACACCAACCGTTGGATCGTGAAGGGGATCAACGGCGGAGATTAAATTGGTGGGGAGATGGGCGGGGACAACTTAAAAGTTGTGATGTGATTGGAGCGGTGGTGCGATGCAGCGACTGCCATCCGATCTGGAGGCAGATCGACGGCTCTGACGAAATCGGAGGAGTGGATGGATAGGGGTGATGGGTGCGGTGCGATTAGCGCTGGGAAATTGGATCTATATATATCAACAGCTTAGATCGCAGCGGGGGTCTATAGGACCATATTACAATCGCATCGGAAGTTTTTTCGTATAACACAGAAATGCGCTTCTTGAAAGTTGCAATTGCGATTAGCGCCCAGGCCTTAGTGCTTGGTCTTAGAGCTCGGGGCATATGGGGAAGTGGTTAAAGGGCTGGGCTGAAAGGGGCTAGGCCTGATATAAGTTAAGAAGTGGGTTTTTTGGCCTATTTTAATGCTTTTTTAGACCAAAAAGGGGCAACGGTAGAGAGGAAAAGGGTTTATTAAACCAAACAAAGAGTATTTGAAGGGTTTAAAAGGGACTTAAGATGGTTTAGAGGGTTAGTGAGGAATTTAGGGAGGGGAAAAAGATGAGGAAAACAGAGGTCTAGTGGGGATGAGATAAGAGGGAAAAGGCCTTTTTGGGCATTTTTCTTCACAACAGAGAGGCTTTTTAACTGGAAACAGCAGTGAGGATTCATCAAAGGACAAAGGCACGAGGAGGCTTCAAGGATGACGTGTTTTCAGGGGAAATGCATTCCTTGAAGGCTCAAAAACAATTTAGCCCCCTGTTTGCTTGTCAAAAAATTTATAGGGGGCTAACAGAAGTAATATAACTCACCAATGGTCGATATTTCAAACTCTTTTAACATATTTTGAGCAAATTCATTGTTGATCTCATCATCATTGCTGGCAAAAATTAGATCATCAACATATACAAAAGTGATCAGTAATTTATCATTCTCTATCTTCATGTAGAGATTACTTCCTACCACTCCCTTTTTAAAGCCTGGTTGTTGTATATAGTGATCCAATCTTGTGTACCAAGCTCTAGGAGCTTGTTTAAACCCATATAATTCCTTTTTCAGCTTACATAAAAAGTATTTTCCTTCTGCTAGATCAAACCCTTTTGGTTTTTCGATGTAGACTTCTTCCTTTAGGCCCCCATTCAGAAATGTTGATTTCACATCCATTTGATAGACCTTGAATTATTTTGAGCAGGAAAATGCCAAAAAAAATTGTTAGAAAAGTATATATTACAGAGAAATGCAACACATAAAATATGTGGAAAACACAAGCACACAAAACACATAAAACCAGAGAGACATAGATATACGTGGTTCACCCAGTTTGGGCTACATCCACCCCGAACAGCCAGTCCTTCCTTTCTATTATCCAGAAAAATGAAGAGACACAACCTACAGCAAGTCTGTTGTAATATCCTCTGTTCTCTCTCACAGTCTCCCTATCTGTTTCTCGCTCTGAGAATACACATACAATACACATCCACAATACAATACCCTCATACAAGCAATGGGTTGCCTTCTAGGGCACAAAACACTAAACTAAACATAACTTCTACCGTCAAATCATCCACCTAACGAATGACCTAGATTGACAAGAAATTATTGTACTTTTATAAGGAAAATTTACATATTTTTTTAGCTTCGGGGGTGCTACCCCCGAAACCCCCCACTAGGGAGGGGCTCCATAAAGTCACATTCGCCCCCCCCCCCCCCCCTTGGACCCCCCAGGCAACGTTTAATTACAGGCGGAATTTCCGCCCCATTAAGGTACAGGGGTCCAACGTTGTGATACAAAATCAACAAGATAATCAGGCTCCACACCCAACAAAATTATTATGGCTTCCAATCAGGCTACTGGTGCAAAGGTTTCTTCAAAGTCAATTCCTTCAATTTGTGAGTATCATTTGCTAGCAAGACTTGCCTTATTTCTGATGATTTTTTCATCCTCATTCATTTTGTTTTTGAACACCCACTTGGTTCCAATTATATTTTTATCTTTTGGATGAGGTACCAGCTCCCATGTTCTCCCATATATTTTACGCAATGAGGGTCCTTACTATCTTGAGGAAAAAAATTTGGATCTATCATAGATAAAAGAGAAACATCATCTTTTCTTGGTGTACTTGTCATCCTTATTCCTGTTTGTATTCCCTCAACTACATTGCAAATCATTTTTCTTCTGGATGTTTTTTTTCGAGGAATTTCACCTTTGAATGAGTTTGAGATGGTTCCTTTTGATTTTCTTGATATTTTTCTTCTTTTGTTGGTTCTTCTTCAAATTCTTCAAGGATAGGATCTTCTTCATGAACTTCAATTTATTTTTGTGGAATCTAAGTAAGGTTTTACTTGAATTGTATGACCAATGTATTAAACCTTTAACATTTGTAAAATCTAAATATTTATTAGAAGTTCAAAGAGTTGATTTTCATTCATAACATCCTAAATCTCTTAATTGAGTTTAAAAGTGGAAAGTAATAAGATATTGATAATCAAACATCCAAAATGAAAAATTTAATTAATAAGATACAAATGATGTGTGTTATTACTAGAAAATTGTACAAGCAAAGGTGACACTATTTAATGTTAGGCGCGCGTTCAAAGTTGGCCTACGTGCAAACATCACGTCTGTTTTAGCCTTTTGCGTGCAAAAAATAGAGTGAGAAATTTCTTCAATATTTCCATCTTTTCCTGCTTGTAAAAGTGCCTGGCAGCCCATAATACATCTTCCAACACTGGTTGAGGTGCCCCACAGCTTGCTATAGCTCACTCTTAACTACTTTTGGTAGGCTTGGTGTTATTTTTATTTCAAGTTGATTTTTGCAAAGTTCACACATAGTTTAAGTAGGGGGGGGGGAATAACTTGCATTCCGAAAAAAAAAAAAAAAAAAAAAAAATAAATAAATAAATAAATAAATAAATAAAATATATTCTTTGAAAATTTAGGTACCAAAACACCTAGATAATTAGCCAAAGTAAGTGGCCCAAGTCCACGCATGCTTAGATAGTTCCTTTTCTAGTGTAAAAGTCATTAGTTTAGATCAATTTTTGCACTAGGATTTCAGGACCAGGATTGAATTGTCGATAGAAGAGAAAGTAATCAATGTTGCCTTTGCACCCTTCAGTGATCCTAGGAAGGCATATGAATGCTCTCTATTAACAACTCACCATCTCCCTATAGTTGATCACATAGATTAACTAGGAAAAATTGAAAGCAGCCCATATCCGTGCATGTTTTTCTTTTGACCAAGGAACAATAGAACATAGTTTAATAGGGGATTTTGAAAAAGACCATCGCATATCCACACGTTCAAACTATGTGCTTGTTCACTTTGTTCTCACACAAATCCACACAATAAGCAAATAAAATACACCTAAAACGTACTTAACAAAAATCACTAAATTCTCCCCACAGGGGCCACAAAATAATTTATAGTCTAAGTTAGGATCAACGGGGTAGGCATCCAATAAGTTGCCTTGATCATTCTTCATCTTGAAAAATAGAATTTGATTGTTTAGGTAGCTTTCAAATCCACCTATCAGCCCATGAAAAAGAAAACCCAAGCGCGGAAGAGACCCAATTCAAAGGGGGTTAGACTTAGGCGCAATGCGTGCAGTATTAGTTGGGCCTACCTGACGCGGTTGATACTCGGTATTGTTAGTTGAAGTACCAAGAAGCCCAAGACTCGAACGCTCACATGGGATGGTGGTGCTTAGTGGCCAAAATTAGGGCATCCTTTCCCTATAGGTGATGGTGCATGCAAGCACTAGATCCTCTACCCTTACCTTGGTGTATTTTCTTCGACTGACAGGGGGCGTCGCCAACTCTTACGGGACGTTGTATCAGCACTCGCAAGATATCTTCTGAAGGCCCAGTTACATTTGAGTGTGTGAGGATGATTAGGTCTTCTAGGATTTGAGTATCATACGCAAACAAACAAAAACCATATTTTTTGATTGACTGATCACATAGGATTAATCTAAAGGTTAAATTTATTTTATTTTAGATTTTTTTATGTATGTGATCAGAATTTTTCTTTGATTGTAATCTCTATCCTCTCAAATATTTCCATAGAAATACCTAGTCGATGTCAGAATAGACCCAATGAGACCTCGTCGATCTAGACGTATTTTGGACCTCCCCCCATTACCGAGAGGGGTTCTAGGTCTTTCACCATTTAGGCATCAAAGACGGAACACAACTACCATTATTGATTTATCCTTTATTGGGGCATCTTTAGTTGGGAACCCTGGTCGGTCTCCCAACACCACACCACACACCACTCCTCCCACAACCCTTAGAGGGAAGAGGAGTGCTACCCATTCGGGAAGCCAGTTGAACGCACAGCAGGGTGCGTCACAGAAAACCCCTATTCCTAACCAGAACATTTTTTTTTCACAAATAGCAATGTCTACAACCTTGCAGACACATTTTCTAGCTTCTTTAAATCTACCAGATTTAACCAAGTTAATAAACAACCCCATTGCACACAACCCCATATGGCCTCCCATGCCCACGAAGCTCCCTTTGGACATACCAAAGTTCGAAGGGAAGCAAGCAGAAGACCCCAGAAATCATGTCATGAATTTCCACCTGTGGTGTTCGTCAAACAGCATCATTGATGATACTATTCAACTAAGATTGTTTCAACACACTCTGACTAGAGTAGCAGTGAAATGGTATGTGGAGCAACCCTTTGCTACACATGGAACCTTTAGCGCCCTCGCCACTCCGTTCCTAAACTATTTTTAGCTACCCATCCACCACGATTCTGGAATGGAGTTACTGACCCACTTTAGGCAAACCCCCGTCGTTCATATCTCGAACCATCTCCACGAATGGCGGCGACGTTGTAGTTTGTGAAAAGCCAAACTCGACGATAGAGTTTTTTTAGACCTATTTATGAAAATTCTCACCGCAGAGATTTCAAAGGATGTGGTGCAGCAAAAGCCCATATCCGAAGAGGACGTCATTAGTAAGGCCCAAAAGCTCGAGCTGATCTATATGCAGTCAGGGTATATTTACAATATCATGTCAAACGCCCTGTGCCTACAAACTTACAAAGAATTTCGAGGTGCTTCGAACCCTACAAAAATTTTATTGGTTCATTGACACAAATTTACCCAGGTAGCAACGTTCAAAACCTTGGTTACACATATGATTCTACCCAGAAATTACTACAACCCGGCTACCAAAGTCATCACACGCCTCCGCAAAATTTGACCAGTAGGGCGTTGTCATATCACCATCAACACAGAGGACCCTATCCTCTGGCTCAGGGAACCCAGTACGTAGATATACATATTGATGGAAGAGCTACCCCCCACAACATCCATTTCCAAACCAAGGACCGCATTATGTGCAGTCCCCAGCACAAGACCCGCTAATGCAAAATAATGCACAGGTGAACTTCATGCAACTTTCCCAAAACCAACCACGTGAACCATATAACCAGGAGAACTACCCTCCTAATGCGATTAAGAAAAAAGTAAAAAACAAGCCTAAAGTAAATCCTAGGCAAGGAGGCACCAACCAGCAATGCCCTCCTCGATCTCAGGCTAGAGGCAACTCCAACCATAATCAAAACTAGGAGCCAAGAAATTTCCAACGTAGGACAAAAGGCCACCTCTCTGAACAAACCACCCTTGTTCAATCTGTGATGAGTACGGACATTACACTCACCACTGTCCTAACCTCCCTAAGTTGAAGAAGATGTAGGGTATCGTGGGCAAGGGGGATCCACCCAGCAATAGGAAGTCATGTAGGAGCCCTTCCCCCATCAAGGGACAGTTAGCACTCAGCAAAAAACTCTCGACGAGTCTAGAAAGGACAGCCAAGAAATCTACATGACTGGTGAGGAAATGTTTTTTCAAACACGGAATCGAAATTACAATACCCCACCAGACACCAACACGTCAAGGGCTAGTACCATTGCACCAAAAATACCTTTGACCATATCGAAGATTCCTATTGAACCCATGTGAAATATGGCTAAGGGACCAACTTAGTGACCAGGAAATTATTCCAAAGCAACCCATAACTATAGCATTGTGGATGATCTAGCTCAATCTCCCACTGCTATGTCAGATTTAGAAGTATTGCAATCATGACCAAAGCAACGAAAAGCCTTTCTTTCTGCATTACACAATATCGACCCTTACGACACACGTCTAATGGTTTTTTATTTAGACAAATCCATCCTTAGGCTTCCTTTAATGGTCACATTTCAGATACTAGTGTCGGTTCAAAATATTACCATTAACCGATGTGTCATTGACGAGAGTGCATCCACATGCATCATGTCAACAAATATTTTCCAGAAATTAGGGTCTCCCAAACTAAAGCCATCAGTCATCATGCTTAGAGCATACGATGATTTCCCTTCAAACCCCATCGGTCTCTACCAAAACGTCCTGGTCTGCTTAGCCAGAAGTATGGTCCTTATAGACATTGAAGTCTTGGACACCCACTTGGACTATAATATACTCGTTGGTCGGAGTTATATGTATGCCATGTCTTCCATCACCGCCTTTGTCTTCCGCACTATGATGTTCCCCCATGAGGACCGCATCGTTACTGTCGACCAATTGACGCATAGTGAAAAGGGACTCCTAACAAACACCAATGTAATTCTACCTATGTAGATACATCCGTGGACGCCCTTTCACGGTACCAAGAATATAGCCCCAGCCAATTCAAACTGTCATCCATCCTAGGATCATTCCTAGGAGATCCCCCCATTATACCTGAGTCATCACCTGATGTCACAAGAGCTCTGGTGTTCATGATGTCCACATCAAGTGCTGAAGCTAGTCAAGACACAGACACAAACAGAAATGACATCGATTCCTCAGCTACTGCAGCCTCTCTAGCCTACGCCAATTCCCAAACCCCTTTCCTCTACCCCCCGGATCGTTTCGTATCCCATCAAGTTTTGGCTACAGTGGTGTTACCAAACATCTCTTTCGCAATACCAGTTTGGTACCTCATTCCCCCTACTAGTACAAGAGCCACACACATCACTTCCACAGGGTTTAAGCCCCTCAGTCCCGAGGAGGCCCCACCCATACAAGAAATTCTTGAAAACATCCATGCAAAGGAAATTCCCATTGCAAAACTGATGATTATGGCTAACAAAACCAAGAGAGGAAAGAGGTTGGAGACTCCCACTATAAAATGGTAATCACCAGGTTGTGCCATATGTGACATAGCAAGACACCCTACCCACATCTTCTCAGAGCTAGACAAATTAAAACCACTCCTTGGCTCTGAGGCAGACATCGCAACTCTGCGCTCCTGTAAAAAGGAACCTGCCACAAAAATTAAAGGCAAAGCTTTGCATACCAATCACGCATGTGCTATCTGTAGCAATTATGGGCACTATACCCATCATTTCCCAGAAATCCAATGATATAGGGACGCCTTACACGCCATTGAGCAATCCTATCAAGAGGATCCCTCCACCCAGTCATCTGGAGATGAACCTCGTACCATCTTGTACCTACAGGAGGAACAACAATCACCAGAAATACATCCATTTGTCCTTCCTCCCCCATAGCCACCATATACCAACCAGGGACAGCGGAACCTGATTGCCTCATCCTCTTGAGTTGTCAGCAGCATTGATTACTGCAAATGGCTTGATCGGGTCTTTGACCCAAGGTCACCTAGGCAGCAGTAATTTGTATTCGGTGAGTTACAAAGTGCGTCGACTAATGTAGATGGTTTGATATCGGTCTTCGACCCAAGGTCACCTAGGCAGTAGTAATCTATATTCGGGAGTTACCAGTCGCATCGAATACTACAAACAGTTTGATACGGGTCTTTGACCCAAATCACCTAGGCAGTAGTAACACCCATGGTACTCAGGGAGTTACCAGGTAGGTCGATACTGCAAATGGTTTGAACGGGTCTTTTTCCCAAGATCACCTAGACACCAGTAGTACCATGCACCTCGATACTACAGACGGTTTGATTGGGCCTTTTTTCCCAAGATCACCTAAGAATTAGTAGTACCATACGCTTCGATACTGCAGACGATTCGATCGGGTCTTTGGCCCAAGGACACCTAGGAAATAGTAATCATTTCCCTGGATACTCACACAATTCTACTCAGAACGTATCATAACCTGGCTATCATGAAATTCACCCCAGCACTAATATACCAACCAGGGACAAGGGAACTGATATCCCCCATTCCCCACACAGAATGGACCACTGGCACAACGTAATGTGTCGGTCAATCTAGTGTAGCTCTTCATAGGCTCATCGGAAACCATACAACCAATAGAATTATGACAATCCTCTAAATGCTACAAAAAAAATATGAGGAACAAACAAAAATGAGACCCTGGACAGGGGGCAGTAACTAGCAATTCCCCCCGTGATATTAGTCTGGGGGCAACCCTAACCGAAATCAAAACTAGGAGCCAAGTAAAAACTCCCAAGGGAAAACTGGAGCTTAGAGTATCTGATCACGAAACCCAAATAAACAAAGTGATCAATGCTCCATCATGCCCAAGGGTGGTGCCACACATTCGCACCTCCGAAAAAATAATTTTTCAACGCCGGCAGGTATGCCCTCTCTCATCTTATTTTTTAATCACACGTCTTTCAAATAATATTTTAATAAAGAAGATGCTTTCACTTGGCGTATTTTTTTTTGCAGGTAGTGTGCAAACCATCCACCACTCCATCCACTAAAAGTTCCAAAGCAGGTATCATTCTACCCTCAGCATGATAGAGTCCCAGAAAAACTCTGCATATCCTGTCATCATTTCTCCATAAGAAATTAAGCATAGGTTCCAAACACCTGACCATGTTTATCATCACCTCACCTTGCACATGATAAGCATCCTTGTTGGTCAGTAGAGCCTCCCCTCCATGGCGCTTGTCACCCAAAGTAGACCATATATCACAAAAAATAGTGATGCCTGGCCATACCACTGTAGTCCGGGAAGCACCTCATGCCCATTTACTCACCATGCATAAGGTCAAGTTTTACCACATGAAATAAAAACCCTTTCCTGGACAACCAGGTTGTACAAGCATATCAAAAGTGCACTACCGCGCCTCGAATTTTTCCCACCATACCTCCATCAGCATAATCCCATCTGCGATAATTTTTCATCCATTTCATCAACCTCACACATGATACCAACAAATTGGGCCACCACCCTCAAAAAATTTCCTTCCTCACATCATCAGTGAGCGAGCACTTTCATGTATTGGGGCACCTATCTCTGTGTTTTGTACAAACCAGACCCCATTATTTTATTCTTTTGGTAAGTGTACAAAGACTGCAAATGGTGCATTGTGTCCCCCACCCACTTATTCATTTTTTCTCCCATGGAAACAGTCCCTGACCATCCTTCGTTGGAGTATAACACCCTCACACAAAAGCCACTATGACATTCATAACCAGTTTATACCCACCCTGGAAGTCTCACCGACTCCAGGGATTTCCCCATCAGACATAGTTATGACTGCTGCCAAGATGATTTTTATACACCAACTTTGGGTCACTGAATCCCCATCATCATTTTTCAATCACCCCTCGCCATCATGCCTATGTTAAACCCATCACATCTAGGATCCTAATCCTCCATATCAACTACCCCCTTATTCGGTTGAGGCTTCCTTTTTGTCGACTTCAACACCTCTTTTCCAAAAAGGAAGCAATAACTTGGATCACCCCTCTCCACAAAAGGGGCATCCTCGGGTGACACTATGAGAGACATCATTGCCCACAAATGTCATTGATCCTCCTGACATTCAACTACAACACAATTTATCATGTAAAGATGGTATCATACCTTACAACCATTTCACTTTGATCAAACTCGTTGAATACCCGTGCCTTCATAAGTGTCTCTTTCAGCAATGCTTACACAAAAGGTCCCAGCCAGCGCCTATGCGTACAATGTGCATTTATATGCCATACCAAGTTTATGCATATGGCTACCACATTCTACCTATTTTCAAATAAAAAATGCCCCTGAGAGCGTCAATAGTCATCGCCTTCAACTGACAAATCACTACCATATTAGTGACACAAACAGAACATGTATATATCAAATAGTTTTGTTTAACTAGCCAAAGAATTGCGAGCATGGGACATGCCCTCCTCGTAGAAAATTTGTATATATTGTATTATACCATTACTTACAGGGGTCCCACAAGACATGGTTTCTCTTCGAACTGGTGCAAGGTGTCTCCGATTCTGAGCTACATGCAGGTCTCTCTCTCTCTACACACAGTATACAAAAAAGAAACTATAATGTATTTCGGCTATAAAATTCTTCCTAGACCTCACACATTAGGGGGAAACTGTTATTACTGGAAAATCATACAAGCAAAGGTAACATTATTTAATGTCAGGAAGAAGGATTTACAGGGCTGAGAGACATTATAGAATCTAAAAGTATTTAAAAATCTCTAAGGTCTGAGGAAAACTCAAATTGTGTACAAGAAGGAATAGTTAAAAGTGCATTTGCATGCAAAATCCTTCAATAAATGCTCCCTCACGCGCCTTTTGACCCAAAAAACATGCAATCCTGGGAGCGGCAAAAGTCACTTTCCAGGACCACAAGGCACACTACAGGACATGGATTCCACACTTGAAGCTGCCTAAGGACAGCCACCCAAACCTCCTTAGGACATCAAGGGAGCACGCAATGGAATAAATGCCTCACACAATGGAATCACCCTTCTCTCTTGGGTCACCATCCACAATGTGCCAAGAGAGGGAAGGAGTATTTGAATTCTCCTATAAAATGCCACCAAGAGATGAACAACTTGAGAGCACATTTTTATGCTGGCCATAATTTCCCCAAGCAATACCATGGACATGGATTCCACACTTGAAGCTGCCTAAGGACAGCCACCCAAACCTCCTTAGGACATCAAGGGAGCATGCAATGGAATAAATGTGGCACACAATGGAATCACCCTCCTCTCCTGGGTCACCATCCACAATGTGCCAAGAGAGGGAAGGAGGATTTGAATTCTCCTATAAAAGGCCACCAAGAGATGAACAACTCGAGAGCACATTATTATGCTTGCCAGAATTTCCCCAAGAAATACCAAAAGTGTGTGATCTATAGCAGAGATAGAGGGGACTCAGTTGTTGGCCACCCAACAACTCCAGTCCACCATAGTAGAGAGAGGGAGACTTTGCACCAAGGCAACTCGGAAGTAAAGACATCCTTGCATTTGGACTTAGAACCCCAAGTTCTAAGGGCCCCTTGGCAAGTGGGTTAAATTTTCATCCTCATTTCCTACCAGCACTCAATAAGAGGGGATGCAAGTGTCGCCATTTGGATTGTTGAAGTTTTTTTACTCTATTTAGAGCTTTTTTGTTATTTTTTTTAATCTTAGTTTAATTTTTATGTTTGAATATTCATGCTATTTCTCTATCTATTATGTTTATGTTCTAGCATGTTCCACTAACATGCTTGACTCCATATATTTTCTGCCTGTGACCAATAACTTAAGAGGGAAAACCACACCCCTTAAGTTTGTGTGATTTAGTACATACATTCACCAAACACACTAACATAGGATTGGCGACTCCACTAACATTTATTTCCAAGTTTATGTGGTTGTGCCTTTTTGCAGAGACCTTTGTCTTTGCTGTGGAGTTGGGCTTGAATTTTCCCCTTCCTCTCCTTCACTGTCTGATTCAACCCAAGTGATATACTAAAGTAGAAGAGCTCCAAAACATTACATTACATGAATTTACGCACATTTCCCACAGATAGGCGCGGGTTCAGAGCTGACCTGCACACAGACATCACGCATGTTTCATCCTTTTACACGCAAAAAACAGAATGAGAAATTTCTCCAATATTTAAATCTTTTACTGCTTTTAAAAGTTCCTGGCAACCCATAATACATCTACCAGCAGTGGTTGAGGTTCCCCGCAGCTTTCTAAAGCTCACTCTTAGATTCTTTTGGTAGGCTTGGTGTTAGTTTTATTTCAAGTTGATTTTTGTAAAGTTCACACATAGTTTAATTAGGGGGGGAAATTAACTTTCATTCCGAAAAGAAAAAAATTATGCTTTGAAAATTTAGGTACCAAAACACCTAGATAATTAGCCAAAGTAAGTGGCCCAAGTCCACGCATGTTTAGCTAGTTCCTTTTCTAGTGTAAAAGTCATTAGTTTAGTTCAATTTTTGCACTAGGATTTCGGGACCAGGATTGAATTGTCAATAGAAGAGAAAGTAATCTTTGTTGCCTTTGCACCCTTCAGTGATCCTAGGAAAACATATGAATTCTCTCTATTCACAACTCACCATCTCCCTATAGTTGATCACATAGATTAACTAGGAAAAATTGAAAGTGGCCCATATCTGCGCATGTTTTTATTTTGAGCAAGGAACAATAGAACATAGTTTAATAGGGGATTTTGAAAAGGATAATCACATATCCACACGTTCAAACTATGTTCTTGTTCACTTTTTTCTCACACACAACCACACAATAAGCAAAGCAAAGACACCTAAAACTCACTAAATTCTCCCTAGAGGGGCCACAAAAAAATGTATAGTCTAAGTTAGGATCAAGGGGGTAGGCATCCAATAAGCCACCTTTATCATTCTTCATCTTGAAACATATAATTTGACTATTTAGGGAGCCTTCCAATCCACCTATCATCCCACGGAAAAATAAAACCTGAGCACGGCAGAGACCTGATTCATAGGGGGTTAGGCTTAGGCATAGTGTGTGCGGTATCAGTTGGGGCTACCTGACCCGGCTGATACTCGGTACTGTTAGCTGAACTACTAAGAAGCCCAAGACTCGAATGCTCAAGTGGGATGGTGATGCTTAGTGGCCAAAATTAGGGCATCCTTTCCCTATAGGTGATGATACAAGCAAGCACTAGATCTTCTACCCTTACCTTGGTGGATTTTCTTTGGCTAACTGGGGGCGTCGCTAGCTCTTACGGGACGTTGTGCCAGCACTTGCAAGATATCTTCTCAAAGCCTAGTTACATTTGAGTGTGTGAGGATGATTAGGTCTTCTAGGATTTGAGTATCATATGCAAACAAACAAAAACCATATTTTTTTATTGATGGATCACGTAGGATTAATCTAAAGGGAAATTTTATTTTATTTTCACTTTTTTTATGTTTGTAATCAAAAATTTTCTTTGAATATAACCTCTATCCTCTCAAATATTTCCAAAGACATACCTATTCGATGCCAGAATGGACCCAATTGGACCTCGTCGATCTAGACATATTTTGGACCTCCCCCCATTACTGGGAGGGGTTCCAGGTCTTTTTCCATTTAGGCATCAAAGAAGGAACACTGCCACCATTATTGGTTCATCCTTTATTGGGGCATCTTTAGTTGGGAACCCTGGTCAGTCTCCCAACACCACACCACACACCACTCCTCCCACAACACCTAGAGGGCAGAGGAATGCTACCCATTTGGGAAGCCAGTTTCATGCACAACAGGGTGTGTCGTAGACAAACCCTATTCCTAACCAGAACATTATGTTTTCACAAATAGCAGTCACCTCTTCGTTAAATCTACCATATTTAACCAAGTTGACAAATGACCCCATTTCACACAACCCCATATGGCCTCCCATGCCCATGAAGCTCCCTTCATACATACCAAATTTTGAAGGGAAGCAAGCGGAAGACCCCAGAAATCATGTCATGACTTTCCACTTGGGGTGTTTGTCGAATAGTTTCATTGATGATACTATTCGACTAAGATTTTTTCAATGCACTCTAACCGAAGTAGCAGTGAAATGGTATGTGGAGCAACTCTCTGCTACACCTGGAACCTTTAATGCCCTCGCCACTGCATTCCTGACCTATTTTCAGTTACCCATCCATCACGAATCCATAATGGAGTTACTTACCCACTTTGGGCAAACCCCCGTCTTTCATATCTCGGACCATCTCCATGAATGGTGGTAGAGTTGTAGTTTGTGCAAAGCCAAACTCGACGATCAAGTTCTATTAGACTTGTTCCTGAAAACTCTCACTACAGATATTTCAAAGGATATGGCACAGCAAAAGCCCATATCCGAAGAGGATTCCATTAGTAAGGCCCAACATCTCGAGCTAATCTATGTGTAGTCGGGGTATATTTACAATATCCTATCGAACGTAATGCGCCTACAAACTTACAAATAATTTACAGGCACGTTGAAATTTGAAGACGGTTTAATTGGGTCATCGACCCAAAGTTACCCAGGCAGCAGCGTTCAAAACCTCGGTTACATATATGATTTTACCCAAAACGTACTACAACCCGGCTACCAAAGTCATCACATGCCTCCGCAAAATTTGACTAGTAGGGCGTCGTCGTATCACCATCAGCATGGAGGACCCTATCCTTCGACTCAAGGGACCCAGTATGCAGATAGACATACTGACGAAAGAGGTCCCCCCCCAACATCCATTTGCAAACCAAGGATCACATTATGAGTATTCCTCAGCACAAGACCTACCTATGCAGAATAATGCACAGGTGAACTTTGTGTAGCCTTCCCAAAACCAACCATGCCAACCATATAAAAAGGAGAACTACCCTCCTAACGTGGTTAAGTAAAAAGGAAAAAACAAGCCTAAAGGAAATCCTGGGTAGGGGGGCACCAACTAGCAATTCCCTCCTCGATCTCAGGTTGGAGGCAACTCCAACCGAAATCAAAACTACGAGCCAAGAAATTCCCTACGGAAGGAAAAAAGGACACCTCTCCGAACAAACCACCCTTTCAATATGTGGTCAGTATGGCCATTACACTCACCATTGTCTCGAACTCCCTGAGCTAAAGAAGTTGCAGGGTAACCGTGGGAAAGGGGGATCTGCCCAGTAGCAGGCAGTCATGCAGGAGCCCTTCCCCCATCAAGGGACAATTATCACTCAGCAACAAACTCCTGACGACTCCGAAAAGAACAACCATGAAATCTACATGACTGGCGAGGAAATGTTTTTTCAAACACTGAATAGAAATTACAATACCCCACCAAACACCAACACGTCAAGGGCTAGTACCAGTGCACCAACACCACCTTTGACCATATCGAAGATGCCTATTGAACCCTTGCCAAATATGGCTAAGGGACCAACTAGGTGAGCAGGAAACTATTCCAAAATAGCCCATAATTATAGCATTGTGGATTATCTAGCTCAATCTCCCATTGTTATGTCAGCTTTGGAAGTATTACAGTCATGTCCAAAGAAATGAAAAGCCTTGCTTTCTGTGTTAGCCTCTATCGACCCTGCCGAAACACGTCTAATGGCTTTTGATTTAGACAAAACCACCCCTAGTCTTCCTTCAATTGTCGCCTTACAGATACTAGTGTCAGTCCAAAATATTACCATTCACCAATTTGTCATCTACGAGGGTGCATCCACATGCATCATGTCAAAGAATGTTTGGCATAAGTTAGGGTCTCCCGAACTAAAGCCATCAGTCATCACGCTCAACCCCCGTCCGTCTCAACCAAAATGTCCTGGTCTTCTTAGCTGGAAAGACGGTCCTTATAGGCATTCAAGTCTTGGATGCCCACTTGGACTATAATATACTCCTTAGTCAGAGTTATATGTACACCATGTCTACCATCGCCTCCACAGTCTTCCGCACTATGATGTTCCCCCATGAGGACCGCATTGTTACTATCTGCCAATTGACGCATAGTGAAAAGATACCCCTAACAAACAATGATGTAATTCTACCCTATGTAGATACATCCACAGATGTGCTTTCATGGTACCAATAATATATCCTCGACCAGTTCAAACCATCGTCAATCCTAGGATCATTCCTTGGAGATCCCCCCATTATACCTGAGTCATCACCTGATGTCACAAGAGCTCTGGTGAGCATGATGTCCACATCAAACGTCGAAGCTAGTTAGGACACGAACACAAGTAGTAATGACACCGAGTCCTCGGCTACGGTAACCTCTCTAGCCTATGCCACTTCCAAAACCCCTTTCCTCTACCCCTCAGCTGGTTTTGTATCCCAGCAGGTTTTGGAAATAGTGGTGTTACCAAACAACTCTTTCGCAATACCAGTTTGGTACCTCATTCCCCCTACTGGGACAAGATCCACACACATCACTGCCACAGGGTTAAATCCCCTCAGTCCCGAGGAGGCCCCACCCATACAGGAAACTATCGAAAACATCCATGCAAAGGAAATTCCCATTTCAAAACCGATGATTATGGCTAAGAAAACCGAGAGAGGAAAGAGGGTGGAGACTCCTGCCAAACAACGGGAATCACCAGGTTGCACCATATGTGACATAGTAGGACACCTTACCCACATCTACCCAAAGCTAGATGAATTAAAACCACTCCTTAGCTCTGAGGGAGACATCGCAACTCCATGTTCCTTTAAAAAGGAACATGCCACAAAAATTAAAGGTAAAGCTTTGTGTACCAATCACGCATGTGCTATCTGCAGCAATTATGGGCACTATACCCATAATTTTCCATAAATCTCAATATATAGGGATGCCTTACATGGCATCAAGTGATCCTATCAAGAGGATCCCTCCATCCAGTCATCTGGAGATGAACCTCATACCATCATGTACCTACAGCAGGAACGATAGTCACCAGAAAGAAAGCCATTTGTCCCTCCTCCCCCAAAGTCACCGTACACCAACCAGGGACAGGGGAAACTAGTTGCCTCATCCTCTTGAGTTTTTAGGTGCATCGATTACTACAGACGGATTGATCGGGTCTTTGACCCAAGCTCACCCAGGTAGAAGTAATCTATATTCGGGGAGTTACCAGGAACGTCGACTAATGCAGATGGTTCGATACGGGTCTTTGACCCAAGGTCACCTAGGTAGCAGTAATCTGTATTTTGGGAGTTACCAGTCACGTTAACTACTGCAGACAGTTTAATACAGGTCTTTGACCCAAGATCACCTAGGCAGAAGTAACAGCCATGATACTCAGGGAGTTACTAAGTAGGTTGATACTGCAGACGGTTAGATCGGGTCTTTTTCCCAAGATCCCCTAGGCACCAGTAGTACCATGCACGTCCATACTGCAGACGGTTTGATCGGGTCTTTTTTCCCAAGATCACCTAGGAAGCAGTAGTACCATACATGTCGATACTACAGATAGTTCGATCAGGTCTTTGGCCCAAGGACACCTAGACAGCAGTAATAATTACCCTGGATACACACACGATTCTACTCAGAATGTATCATAACCTAGCTATCATAAAAGTCACCCCAGCACTAATATACCAATCAAGGACAAGGAAACTGATATCCCCCATTCCCCGCACAGAATGGACCATTGGCACAATGTAATGCATTGGTCAATCTAGTGTAGCTCCTCCCAGGTTCATGAGCAAACATACAACCAGGAGAATTATGACAATCCTCCAAATGCTACAAAAAGAAGCTGAGAAACAAACAAAAGGAAGACCCTGGACAGGGGGCAGTAACCAGCAACACCCCCCGTGATATCAGTCTAGGGGAAACTCCAACCGACATCAAAACTAGGAGCCAATTAAAAACTCCCAAGGGAAAATTGGAGCTTAGATTATCTGATTAGGAAACCCAAATAATCGAATTGATCAACGCTCCATCATGCCCAAGGGAAGTTCCACACATTCGCACCCCCGAAAAGATAATTTTTCAGTGCCGGCAAGTATGCCCTCTCTCATATTCTTTTTTAATAACATGTCTTTCAAATAAAATTTTAATAAATAAGATGCTTTCACTTGGGGTATTTGTTTTTTCAGGTAGTGTGCAAACCATCCACCACTCCACCCACTAAAATTTCCAGAGCAGGTATCATTCTACCTTCAGCATGATAGAGTCCCAGAAAAAATCTGCATATCCTGACATCATTTCTCCATAAGAAATCAACCATAGGTTCCAAACACCCGACCATGTTTATCATCACCTCACCTTGCACATGATAAGCATCCTCGTTCGTCGATAGAGCCTCCTCTCCATGGCGCATGTCACCCAAAGTAGACTATATATCACAAAAAATAGTGACGCCATGGCCATACCATTGAATTTCGGGAAGCACCTCATGTCCATTCACTGACCATGCATAAGGTCAAGTTTTACCACATGAAATAAAACCCCTTTCCCAGACAACCAAGTTGTACAAGCAGATCAAAAGTGCACTATTGCGCCTTGCATTTGGCCCACCATACCTCCATCAGCATAATCACATCTGCGAAACTTTTTCATCTGCTTCCTCAACCTCACACATGATACCAACCAATGGGGTTGCCACACTCAGCAAAACACCTTCCTCACATCATCAGTGAGTGAGCACTTTCATGTATTGGGGCACCTGTCTCAGTGTTTTGTACAAGCCAAACCCCATTATTTTATTCTTTTGGTAACTGTACAAAGACCGCAAACGGTGCATTTTGTCCCCCACACACTCATTCATTTTTTTCTCCCATGGCAGCAGTCCCTGACCACCCTTTGTCGGAGTATACCACCCTCACGCAAAAGCCACTATGACATGCATACCCAATTTATACCCACCCTGGAATTCCTACCAACTCTAGGGATTTCCCCATCAGAAATAGTTATGACTACCGCCAAGCTACTTTTTATACTCCGATTTTGGGCCACTGAATCCCCATCATCAGTTTTCAGTCACCCCTCGCCATCATGCCTATGTTAAACCCATCACATCCAAGATTCTAATCCTCCATATCAGTGACCCCCTCGTTCGGTTGAGGCTTCCTTTTTTTCAACTTCAACACCTCTTTTCCAAAAAGGAAGCAGTACCTTAGATCACCCCTCTCCACAAAAGGGGCATCCTTGGGTGACACTGTGAGAGAAATCATTTCCCATAGATGTCATCGATCCTCCTGACATTTGACTACAACACAAGTTCTCATGTCAAGATGGTATCGTACCTTATAACCATTACACTTTGATCAAATTCGTCAAAGACCCGTGTCTTCATAAGCGTCTCTTTCAGCAATGCTTACACGGGAAGGTCCAGCCAGCACCTATGTGTACAATGCGCATTTATATGCCATACCAAGTTTACCCATATGGGTAACAAATTCTACCTATTTTCAAATAAAAAACACCCCTGAGGGTGTCAGCAGTCATCATCATCAACCGACAGATCACTACCATATTAGTGACACAGACATAACATGTATCTATCAAATATATTTGTTTAACTAGCCAAAGCATTATGAGCATGGTACATGTTTGCCTTGTAGAAAATTTGTATATATTGTATTATAGCATTCCTTATAGGGGTCTCATAAGACATGGTCACTCTTCGACCCAGTGCAGGGTGTCTCCAATTCTGAGCTACATGCAGGTCTCTCTCTATCTACACACTATATATAGAAAAGAAACTATAATGTATTTTGGCTATACAGTTCTTCCTAGACTTCACACATTAGGGGGAAATTGTTATTATTAGAAAATCGTATAAGAAAAGGTGAAATTATTTAATGTCAGGTAGAAGTATTTATAGGGCTAAGAGACATTAGAGAATCTAAAAGTATTTAAAAATCTCTAAGGTCTGAGGAAAAATCAAATTGCGTATAAAAAGGACTAGTCAAAAGTGCATTTGCGCAGAAAATCCTTCGATAAACGTGCCCTCGCTCGCCTTTTGACCCAAAAATAACACAATCTTGGGAGTGGCAGAAGTCACTTTCCGGGACCGCAAGGCACACTCCAAGACATGTATTCCACACTTGAAGCCGCCTAAGGATAGCCACCCAAGCCTCCCTAGGACATCAAGGGAGCACACAATGGAATCACCCTCCTCTCTTGGGTCACCATCCACAATGTACCAAGAGAGGGGAGGAGGATTTTAATTCTCTTATAAAAGGCCACCAAGAGATGAAAAAATAGAGAGCACATTGTTATGTTGGCCAGAATTGCCCCAAGCAATACCAACAGTGTGTGATCTGGAGCAAAGATATAGGGGACTCAGTTGTTGGCCACCCAACAGCTCGAGTCCACCATAGTAGAGAGAGGGAGACTTTGCACCAAGGCAGCTCGGAAGTAAAGACGTCCTTGCATTAGGACTTAGAACCCCAAGTTCTAAGGGCCCCTTGGCAAGTGGGTTAAAGTTTCATCATCATTTCCTACCAGCACTCAATAAGAGGGGACGTAAGCGTCATCGTTTGGATTATTGAAGTTGTTTGACTCTATTTAGAGCTTTTGTGTTATTTTTTTTTGTTTTAGTTTAATTTTTATGTTTGAATATGCATGCTATTTCTCTATCTAGTATGTTTATGTTCAAGCATGTTCCACTAACTTGCTTGACTCCATATATTTTCTACCTGTGACCAATAACTTAAGAGGGAAAAACACGCCCCTTAATCTGGTGTGATTTCGTACATACGTGCACCAAACACACTGACCCAATGTGTACAAAAAAATTATATAGCCAAACAATATATGTTCAAAAGATGACAGAAGGAAACAATTAAAATATGTAGAGGAAATAACTTAAACAAATTTTTTAGTTAATTAATCTTCATAATGATTATAACTTCAAAAAGGGCTTTCAAGGAGATTGATACTCAATCTAGACTTTCCCTAACTCCTATGTTAACTTAAACATATGCAGAAATAGATTATGAAAAACATAAAATAATGACTTGAAAGACTCACATGAACAGAAGTTGTTAGAATGAAATCATAATCCTTTGATTATCTTCAGAAAATTTCAAAGTAGTACAATAGTGTCACTGGATGATCACAAGGGTTCAACCCTTATTTCTTCATATTACAAAATACTTATAGATTTTAATTCAAAAATGTCTAGATCTCAAATAATTCTTTTACAAAATACAATATTATCCAAAACTAATTTGGATTCGACAAAAATGGAACACAAAAATATATCTTTTGGACTTATTTGAATAATCATCACACAATTCGAGGGTGTTGTTTGATGATTGTTGCTTCTATCTGAATTCTCTTATTTATGCTCATGTTATCTTAATGTTTTCTCTTTATTTTACTGCAACTGGTTGCTAAAATTCTGGATTTTTTTTCACTCGATGAGTTCAAGTAATTTATCCCACTTATTGTCATCTTGAATAAAAAAAAAATTTACTTTTCTATATGCTTCATCCACTTTTGTATACTTCTCAAAATTCGGCCTAGTAATGAACAAATGTTGAATTTCATGTTTGATAAAAATATCGTATTATGGGCCTTCAATGAATGCTTTAACACTAATGATCCCTTTGCCTTTAGAAAAAAAAAAATTCTATCTATTGTTATCTCACGCAATTTGTGATGGTAATTTTCTAGTGCAATCAATTGGCCACTAGAATCTCTTAGAGCTCAAATTTCTTTTTAGCGTAAAACATTAAATTTTCTATGAAAATTTTGAACTTGTATTTCTAATTTTTGACATTTATTCTCTAATTGTAACATTAAATTCCTTTTTGTCAAAACTTTTCTTACATCTAGGAATGTATCATTCATGTCTTCAATTCCCAACTCCTCTAGTTAAAAAATGATTTCAATAGATGTCCAGAGTTCAGCTATGGTTGAGTTTGTATCAATCCATATTTTTTATTTTTCTCCAGATAATGTTTGTGCTATGACTGATTCATCTTCCTATTTTCCAATTGCTTGGTTAATCTGAATTTTTTATGTATTTTGGAAAAATATGCATTATTCGATTTTATTTTATTATCTTGGGTCTTCTCCAACTGAGCTCTAAGCTTTTCAATCTCCATATCTTTCAATGATAGGTCTCCCATTGCTTTGGACAATTTATCTTATGGGATATGACTGGTAGTCTATGTTTCTAATGTAGATATTGTTGTTGTAGATGTCCCTAATCTAGTGTTGATTTGAAGTTCCCTTTCCTTTATTAATTTAGCCATTTATGCCTCCATCTTTTGAATATTCACATTCTGTTCCATAATCATTCAAAGCATGTTTTCCCTTTCCTTCTCCAACTAACCTACTTCTTGTTCTTGGGGTTATTCAGTTGTTGATAAATGTATTTTTTTCTCACATCTTGAATGTGTTCATTTCTTCTTTTAATTATTTCTTTAGATGCCTTTAAATCTTTAGGATTCAATCCTAATTTCAAATCCAGATATTATAACCCCTTAATTGTAGTATCCTTGGCTAGAGAAGACATGTTTTCTAGCTTCAACTGAGAATTAATATTGTTTAGAAATGCATGTATCTTGGATGTTGCCATGGAAGAACTTTTCAAAGGTGTGTAGATCATTTCTACGACTTGTTTGGGAAGATAAATTTTATCTATAGGATGTATTTGTTTAGTATCAAATGAAAACACACGGTTTTTGTAATCTTCAGTAGTATTAGGAAGAGGGACCTTTGGTTACAAAAGCGGGATCGGAGGAAACCACTTTATGGACCCCCTCCCCTCCATTAACTATCGAGAATGTGTGGGGTCATTCAGTCCATTGTAAACCATTGACCTTGGCGCACTTGATTGTAGCAATTAAAACCTATGAGAAATTTAAATCTTAGCGGGTGGCAGTCATATCACATTTATTTACAAAATTTATTTAATGAAAAATACATATTTTTCAAATAAAACTTATACAACATGGAAGAATTTCAATGTGCCCACATATTCCAAGGGTGAAAATATTTTGTTTTTCTTTTCTTTATTTCCCTTTTTATTTTTAATTTATTTCTTTTGATTTTTTCATTTTTCATTCTTTTTCTTTTTTTTTTGTTTTTTTGTTTTTCTTTTTTCCTGCTTTTGAAAATAAAAGTTATTTTACAAATTATTACAAGGGTAAAAATAAGTTACAACATCAGCTCCATCTGGAGACTGCTTCCCCCTGTGGGATGCAGAGAATTTGAAGATCCATGTTCCTTTTCCTAAGGCTATGGAGTTTTTGTTGTGAAAATCACACTTGCTTTGGAATTTTAAAGAAAAACTGGAAATGTACAATGATGATGATAAAAAACACTCAATATTGAATATAATTCTTGAGATATTTCCGATTGACTAGAAAAGAGGAATATTCTCCTTCCGGATTGTGTAGGATGAAAGTGTTATTACCTTTGTCTTCTACAATTTTGAAGAGTCCTAACCACAGGTTATCAAACATTCCCTGCTTGCCTCTTTCTTCTCTTCTTGCATCCCATCTCATAACTAAATCTCTTTCTATGGCCTTTCTGTCAAAAAAATTCTTCATTTTATCCTAATATTGTCGAAATTTATGTTGAAATTCATATCTATCTTGATTTATCTCAATAATTTGATTTATCCTACTTCAAAAATCATTTTCTTCTTCTTATGACTCCTACAAAAACTTCATGACTGGAAATGATAATTGAGTAGGGAAAATAGATTATATTCCATAAACAAGTTGAAAAGGAGATTTTGAAAGATTCCATAAACCATACTGTAGAGCTTCAAGGTTGCCTCAATTTTAACACTCCCTTTCACTTATCTTTCCTCATTTATGTCAACGCCTTTAGCTCAAAAAAATGTTATACAGCAAAGTTTTACTTAGTAAGGTATTTAGTGATCTATTTTTCATATTTTCAATTATTCCTTATTATTAGAGTAAAATATGCATTAGCTATGGAATTAATGCAATTATGTAGCTTATTGATGTTTCTGTAGCCACTGCCATGGTTCGATGGGTTCTGAGGTGTCAATGGAGCAGCAAAATATATGGGTAGGTGAGGAATGATCCTATCATGGATTGCATCCTATCTATCTGACCCAAATCGAGGAAATAACCCAAACACGCAGTCAAAGAACGATAAACCAAATGTTGAATCAAGCAAGCGAGGAGTCTGAAGCCATCACACTTCATGGTTTTCTTTGCCACGTAGCAAATCGTGAAGCAACGAAATTCTACTTTCTATTTTTGAGTTAAAGAGAATTTTCTAGTTCTAATAGGCGTAAAAGCCTCGAGACAATTAATGACAATATTTTATAAATGCTGAGCTAGTAATCGTATTGATAGTGTGAATTATTATGTGATTGTAATATCATTAAAACTATGTTTTATTTCCTACTTGAATGAAGAAGCGTTCTAGAGCCTCAATGTGCAGTTAGTAAAGATTAGACTTGAAACCGTGTGTTGTGGAAAGCCCTTGCAACAGAAGAGGTTCTATTTCATTTATGTTCTTATATTTAGATGTTTTTGCATAGCTTCATTTTTATCCTCACTTTCTTCTTTCACTATATTTCATAGCATAGATGTATGATTTTATTTTATTTTCATTCTTATGTTAGAATTTGTAATCATTTCCAGAATTTTGCAATGTTTTATAATAGATGCATGATTTTCTTTTATCATTTGATTCAGTTTCAATCAATGTCTTTATTGTGTTATAGTCATTTCCAAAATTTCATCTTGTTAGAATAGAATAACTTTTATCATTTTATGTAGTTTCAATCTTTATATTTATTGTGTTATAGTCATTTCCATAATTTCATCTTGTTAGAATAGAATTGTTTTTATCATTTGATGTAGATTCATCTTTCTTTTTAAATGTTTAAATTGCAGAAGTAATCTTGGTTTTCTTTCCTAAGTACAGCATTGATTTCTAGTAGATTATTTTTTCCTGTGTGATCGATTTCAAAGAACATTGAAATATTTCATTTCCAATTTCAGTGAGTTCCTTTCAAGCAGTAGTGATTTAATGATTTACTTCTCGGTACAAATATGAGAATGCTTTCTAGTTTTGTAGTTATTTCTGGCCAGAACAATAAGTGTTTTTCTCATTTCTTTTCTCAGTCTCAGTTACATAATATTTCATTTCTAAAAACATAAAAAAAATATATATATATATATATATATATCAGACTTCTTTTAAATTTTGGTTTTCTTATATTAGATTCTCAGAATTTTTTAGATACTAATAATCAGTTAGGACTTTTCTTCAAGGGATTGTTGTATCTTTTTAAATTTAGTTAAATTAGAATTCAGTTCAAATTTAATAAAGATATACAAAAGCAATTTAAAAAAAAACCTCGACAAACACACAATAAACTAAGTAAGAAATATTTATAGCATATATAGTGTATTTTCACTTCACAAGATTACCAACTCTAGTCGATAGTTTATGATAGAAATTTAAGACAATTAAATTGACTAAACATTTTGGTGTCGTTGCTGGGGAAGTGTAAATAGAATCCTTTTCTCTCTTAAAAATAAAAATAAAAAATAAAATAGAAAATAAAAATATAAAAATGACATTTGTAGAAAAAGAGATTCTAGGGGTAGATTTGTAGCTAGAGGAATAATCTTAATTCCAAAAACACCACTCACCCCATCAAGACCTCGTAGTGCAACACCATCCACCCAAACTCGCATACCATTTTTAGTAAGTAGACATAGACTTCCTAAGGTATTAAGATCTTAAATTCAACCTAGGGATTCACCAACTTCATCAACTGAAGCAGTTGTGGAAGAACAAGATCCTACATCCTCAATAGGAGTAATTTTCCTAACCTCTACTAGAGAAAAAAATTTAGCTCAAGAACTAGAAATCCCTAGTGATGAAGAGGGAGAAGAAATATCCTTCAATATACCATTGATAGAAGAACCGGAAGAATTAGAAGAAGAACTAACAATCCCAATCTTGGAATCTTATATCAGTTCAGAAGAATCTACAATGGTTGGGGAAGGGGAAGAAGAAGTACAAAATAATGATGAACATTTAAGAATTGGAGGAGGTGGACCTAGGATTGGAGGTGGAGGTAGATGTAGAGGAAGAGATGGAGGAATAGGAAGAGGTGAAGGTAGAGGAGATAGAGGAGAAGACAGAATAGATCCAGATCATGTTGGATTTCCTATACTTGATGAAGATACTACTACCACAATGAAAAATATCTCACCCTTTATCCTTCCTAACTTCAATGGATTAAGAAGTGAGGATCCCGAAACATTTATTTTTGAATTCGAAGTTGTATTTATATCAAATGACTACATACTCGATTCTCAAAAATTGAAATTGTTTCCAACTACCCTTAAGGATGCAACATTGAAATGGTTTATGGGCTTAATAACACACTCTATTATAACATGGAAATAAATGAAAATTTCATTCTTATTAAAATACAATGATTATTGCATGCCTTATAACAGAAAATATGAATTCTATAAGATGATGCAAAGAGAAGATGAGAATCTGGAGGATTTAATTGAAAGATTCAGTTATAATCTAAAAAGGGCTAAAATGGAAAATTTGGGTCAATATACTTTGAAAGCTCTCCTACTAAAATCCACTAGAGATGAATGGATAGATATACTTAACATGATGGGAAAAGGAGACATTTCTCAGCTATCATTACAAGAAATTTATGAATTATTCATACATCTTTCAAGAGGTAAATCAAGAGTTAGAAAGAATTCAAGAGATCTTGTTCTCTCTATAATTAACAATTCTACAGCTGGAATAGTAAGTAGGGCTAAAATAGGCAATTTTATTGATGAATTTAAAACAGATATTTTAGGGAGTCTTAGTGAGAAAATATACACCTTGAAATTAAAAAAAAAGTAAAGAGTTTAAAGTGATGCCTTTTCTATCTTTTGTCCCAAGTGCAGAAAGAAACATGCCTTAAGAGAATGCCCTCTTTATTTGAAAAGTGTAGAAACCTATGTTATATGTACAGAAAATCATGAAACAAAGAAGTTTCCTTCCATACTAGGTCTAAAATTTGTCTACCAAGAGGAAATGGTTCCAAACAAGGGACATCCTCTTTGATTTGTTGCTAGAAGACCATAGCAAGGATCACAAACTCAAGGTTTCAACACTCATATGTAAACTCAACCCACACAAAATAATTGGAATGCACCAATGCGATGGCAGCAGCCTTGGTCTCAATCCCAACCTTAGGCACAAGGATGGAAAAATCCTTATGCTAGATACTCTCAATATCACCAGTATCCACAACCTTATCCAAACTTTCTGCCACAACATTTTCCTCAGTTTAGTCAATAACTTCAACCTCAATTTCAAAATCAGAATCTACAACTCTCATTTCCATTTCCACAAATACTAAATAAACAGCCTACTCAGCCACTTCCAAACCCAAACAATAAAAATGTGCAACCTGTTTACAACATGGAGGGACAACATTTTCAAACCTATATGATAACTCCTCTAGATCTTAATAATTTCCAACTCAAATCTGGTAGAATATTAGAAAATAAATTTACATCTATTACTATTCAGGAAAAAGAAAAGGATGACCATTCTGATGAAGAGGCATCTCTTCATCAAAATGAAGATCCTCAAAATAAAAATAGATATTCTGAAGAAGAGACATATTTCCATCAGAAATCAAATCTTCAAAAAAAAACACGTGATACTCCAATAAACTCAACTCTGATTGTAGAACAACCTTTATTATCCATCTCAAAACCACCTTTCCCTAAAATATTACAAATTAATAAAGGGGTGGAAAAACAAATCATGGTTCCTGATTATGATATGTTAGAGGAGCTGAAAATTTTTTGCATAAAAATCCCTTTTCTACAAGCTATCAAAGAAATTTCAATCCTTGTAAAGAAAATAAGGGAGTTGAGTATAAAGAAACTGGGAAGAAAAAGAAAAGAAGTAAAAATGTACATTTAGTTGGAAAATTTGTAGACATCATGATGGGAAAAACAACAATAAAAAAATATTTGGATCCAAGAAGTCCCATCGTGAAGACACACATTAATGGTATTGAAATCCCAAACATATTGATCGACTTAAGAGCGGCCATAAACATCATGAGTAGAAAAAATATGGATCAACTGAGACTTCCAAATATTCAATATACACTGACATTGTTACAACTAGCAGGTAGATTTGTAATTAAAACTGATGGTGTGATAGAGAAAAATTATGTATCCTTAGATTCTTGGGAATATTCAGTCGATTTTATGATCTAAACACCCAAGAATAACTTAAGAGGACATCCATTAATCTTAGGAAGACCTTGGTTAGATACAGTTGATTCTTTTATCAGTTGTAGATCTTGTGATATGTTTATCTCTAATGGTAGTTCAACAAATAAATTCACATTATATCCATCTACAAAAACAATGATAGAGTTATAAAATGAAGGATGGATGGATGATGATAATGATATACAACCTATTTTCACTATTTCACAAATTAGTGAAGAAGATCAAATTTTAAATTTAATAGAAAATAATGAGTTATCTTCGCACTATGAGAATAGTCAAAAATTTCAAGAACAATGCAATATTGAATATCTATCATCTAGACAAATGTCTTTATATTCTATGGAAAAATTTGTAAATTCTTCAATAGAAATATTTCCAGGTAAAACTTTAAATGTAAATAAAAATCTGGAAGAATTTCAAAACAAGAAATTAATGGAAACATTATATAAACACACTTCTGCATGTGCATGGGAATACACTAACATGAAAGGAATCAATCCCAAAACCTGCATCCATCACGTCTATATTGAATAAAATGTTATAGCAATCTGGCAACCTCAATGAAGAATGAATCCAAACTTGAGGGAAATTTTTGAGGAACTACAAAAACTGTTGAATGTAAATTTTATTTATCCAATATGAGACAGTCAGTGAGTTTCACCTTTAGTAGTTGTCCCTAAAAAGAATGGAAAATGGATAGTATGTATTGATTATAGGGAGTTGAATAAAGCTACTTTAAAATATCATTTTCCACTCCCTTTCATAGATCAAGTTTTAGACACATTAGCAGGGAACAAATATTTTTCATTTTTTGGATGGTTTTAGTGGATATAACCAAATTCAGGTAGCACCAGACGATCAAGACAAAACCACTTTTACTTATCCATGGGGAACTTATGCTTACCGAGTGCTTCCTTTTGGATTATTAAATGCACCAGCAACCTTCCAAAGAGCAGTATTGGGTATTTTCTATGATCTAATTCATGCTTGTGTGAAAGTGTATATGGATGATTTTACAGTCTATGGAAATTATTTTTAAGAAACCCTTGAAAATTTGGAAAAAGTTCTCATAAGATGTAAAGAAGAAAATCTCTCATTAAGTCATGAAAAATATTTTATGATGTTTACTAAGGGGATTTTTTTAGGACACCATATTTCAGGAAATGGAATTAAGGTAGACTCACATAAAGTAGAATTTATTTCTAAATTAGCAGTTCCAACTTGTCAAAGAGATATTAGGAGTTTTCTTGGCTTCATTGGATACTATAGAATATTTATAGAAAGCTTTACAAATATTTCTTCTCCACTCATCAAATTTTTTACAAAATATTTTGAATTCAGTTGGAATTAAGATTTCCAAAAGGCCTTTGAAACTTTGAAAAAAAATATTTCTAAAGCACCCATCTTAGGAGGACCAAACTGGAAATTACCTTTCCATATTTCAACTGATGCTTCAAAAATAGCTTTGGGAGCTTATTGGGACAAAAATACTTGACTCCTTGTGACATTTACTATACAAGTAAAAATTTGACTCCAACAAAGTTAAATTATACTGTTACTAAAAAGGATTTTTTAGTGTTGTCCATGCCATTAATAAATGTAGACATTACATCACTGGCTATGACACTTTCATTCACATGGATCATTCTGTAATTAGATATCTAATGAATAAATCAATCACTAATGGCAGATTCACAACATGGTTATTATTATTACAAGAATTCAATATCGCCATTTTAGATCGACCTAGAAAACAAAACAGAGTTGCTGACTTTTTGTCTAGAATTAAAAATGATAACAATGACACACAAGTAGAAGATAGTTTTCCTGATGAATATATTTTTGAAATATCTACTAAATCTCCATGGTTTTAAGACATTGCTAACTATTTGGCCATAGGGAATCTGCCATCATATTTTTTCCTAGAGAAAAGAGGAAGATAATTCAAATGAGTGCAGTGTATTCATGGATAAATGAAGAATTGTACAAGACAGGTCCAGATTTCATCATACGAAGGTGTGTAAGAGAAGACGAAGTACCTAAGATACTAAAAGCATGTCATGATGAACCATGTGGAAGACACTTCGCTGACAAAAGAAATGCTTAAAAATTCCTTATCTTAGGATATTATTGGCCTTCCCTTTTTAAGGATGTCAAGGAATATGTTAAGAGATGTGATATTTATCAGAGAATGGGGAAATCTGTTCCTTTAGATGAAAGTCCTTTACAATCTCAGGTACTTATCGAACCTTTTGAAAAATGGCCTTTTTATTTTGTCAGACCAATCAATCCACCATCAATACAAAAGAGGTATATTCTTGTGTGCACTGATTATGTCACTAAATGGGTAGAAGGTAAAACACTTTATTTTGCTACTGAAAATGTTGTAGTTTCATTTCTTTTTTAGGATATTTTTACTCGTTTTGGTGTCCCAATAGAAATTATGATAGATCAAGGAACCCAATTTACATATAGAATGGTGCAAAAGATAGTAGAAAAATAAAAAATCAAGCATAGGAAGTCTATTCCATATCATCCATAGGAAAATGGAAAAGTAGAATCCACTAATAAAGTGATTGAAGAAATCCTTACAAAGATTGTACATTTGCATAGAAGGATTGGACAGCAAAGCTTCCAGAAGCTTTATGTGCCTACCACACCACATGGAGAAGCACAACAGCACATACTCCCTATGAAATTTTTATGGGAAGCAAGTCCTATTTCCAATAGAGTTCCAAATAAAAACTTTCAAGACAGCAGTTAGGTTGGGACTTGACTTGTCAAAAGCACAAAAATATAGAATGGAACAACTCAATGAGATTTATCAAATAAGACAAAGTGAAATTCAAAAGACCAGCCTAGTTCAGAAATAAATATCCATGTGGCATGATAAATATATCAAATAAATACAAGCAGGAGATTGGGCACTACACTTTGATTCAAAATTCAAGGATTTTCAAGGGAAATTTCAAACTCGCTCGTTTGGGCCTTATGAAATTGAAATAGTCTTTGATAATGGAGTAGTCAGGACCAGAACCATTGATGAATACAAATTCCTCTCCTTATAAATGGACATAGACTGAGAGTCTATCACAAGCCATTGACAATGGAGGAATTTTTTCAAAACAAATCTGATATAAAGTTGGTTAAGAAGAATTCTTCTTCTTCTCCGACTTAGAAATCTTCTTTTATTTTATTTAAAAAAATATTATATATATATATATATATATATATATATATATATATATATATATATATATAAGCATGAAAAAAAATCATTGATTGGCATACTTATACAGAAATCGAAGGTGAAAACCAAAATTTTTGGCACCTTACATTTTCTTTATTCCTGTTCTAAAATACCAATTTCTTTGCATCCCTTTTTCTTTTTCAAAAGAATAAAAAGCATATAGCTACATAATTTTTGAGATTCTGTAGCTCTGATGGATTTCTGTAGCTCATATATGATAGGACCTTTTTTATTGAAACAATTGAAGAATTCACTAAAGAGCACCTGAAGACAAGAGAAAGAGAAACATCAAATTCAAGGTATGAAAATGTAAAATTTTATTAAATAATAAGGATGTAAATATTGGCATATGAATTATATGATCATTTTATACCACCAATCCAAAAACATTATTAATAAGTGTTGATCATGTCAAATCAAAATCATATCTGAAACTCCGACACTTAACCCTCTTCATCACTCAACTGCTCCAACATCAAATCTGATTTCTTTGTAGAAGTCATCCAACTCATACTCTAACGGTTAGTCCTTATTGACCTCAATCTCGCTCTCAATCATACTGAAGCCTCATTCATTCATTCACTCTTCCATTCATTCGTTTTGGAGCATAATTCACTCACGATTTTACTCATATTGAAACCCTTGGTTAACCCTGTCAAGGAGGCAGTCTTAAGGTAAATCTTCTCAAATCCATGGGAGTAATAGTGAGGATGGAATTGGAAGGGAAAATTTTATGGAAGGTTATCCACAGATAAAAGAGATGCTACAGAAAGCACAGTGTCTCAGTTTTGTGGAAAAATTTGAAGGTTTTCACAAGGAGGTAACTAAGTCATTTTCCAGAACTTCCAATGGAATTGACGTTGAAATCGGAGATGTTAATTTTGAAATAACATATTCTTTCATAGCTGAAGCCACCCAACTATCAATAACTAGAGAGAGGTGGTTCAAAAACAGAGGAATCGAAGGTGAATAATGGAAAATCTTTCTCAAAACCCCAGGTATGGATACCACAATATTTAAAAAGGGAATCATTATCACAACACTTAAAGGAAAATGGAGGAATTTGCTATTTATAATCCAAAAATTTATCATCTGTGAGGGAATATTTGGATGCATGTTATTTTATCATGTTAGGTTATTGATGAATTTTCTTGAAGGCAGTGAAATAAATCTTCCCTACATTTTGTTACATAGATTGAGAAAAATGTCAAGGACTATTCAAAAGAAAATCCAGTTTATAGACAACACAATGTATCATCATGGGTTCATTAAAATTCTTATTGAATTCCATCTTAAAATTTTACAGGATACTTGGGAAATTTTCCTAATTCGGAATCATTTCAAAGAGGGAAACTAAGAATAACCTATTTGTGGCAAAGAAAAAAGGGGAAGGAAAAGAAAATTTGAAAACAATGTTCAAAGTGAACAGCAACCTCACGAATAGTCAAAATATTAAGTTCCCATTGTAGAAATTTTGGGGAAACTTAAGAAGAAAACTAGTAAAAAGAAGGAAGAGGGAAAAAAAGGAAAAAATACATCCACAAAAATAGAGGAGTCCAAAATAAAGAATAATAGGGAAAAAAATTCAAAACCCTCCTCCATCAATAAGGAGAAGTGCTAGACTGAGCCAGAAAATGAAAAATATAGCTCCAAAAGAAACAAAAATTGTTGATTGAGGAAGAACTTAGGGTTCCATCACCCATTTCTATTTCGCCTACTCAAATTTCAGGTCGAAAGACCCTAGAAATTGACCTAGTGCAACAGAAAATTTATGACTATATTGAGTCCTTGGAGAAAAGAGACATGAAGAATACATCAGCTTTAGAACAAAGGGAAGAAGCCCAGCCTCATAGTCCATAAGAACCTCCAGTAGTAAATACTCTAAGGTGAGATCTTTTTGAACTGTGGACACTAAACAGGCATATTAAATAGGAGCATTAAGCCTTTAAGTTGTAGAACCAGATTGAGAAAACCATAAATGACAATACTCTTTTTCATTTGGGTTTATGGTTCAAGAAGAACAAAAATCTCAACAGGAAAATCATAAACATGAAATATAAACTCCTGATGAGAAATCTAAGGATGGTTGTGACTAAAAGGAAGGAAAAGAAGTTAAAATTGGATGTTTTAGAATAATTCTCAGGATAGATGCAATAGCATGACAAGGACCAACATTTTTTTGTTTTTGCATGAGGACATGCAATGGCCTCCTCGTGGGGGAGTGTACAGCCTCAAGACTGCCTCAATTTTGACACTCCCTTTCACTTATCTTTCCTCCTTTTTGTATTCACCATTAGCTCAAAAAAGTGTTAAACTACAAATTTTGACTTCGTAAGGTATTTTAATGATCTATTTTTCATATTTTCAATTGTTCGTTATTATAAGAGTAAAATTTGAATTAGTTACAAAATTAATGCAATTATGTTGTTGGTTGATGTTTATGTAGCCACCGCCATGGTTCAATGGGTTTTGAGGTGTCAATGATGTAGCAAAATATATGGGTAGGTGAGGAATGATCCTATCATGGATTTCATCCTATCTATCTAACCCAAATCAAGGATGAAATTGCCCAGATACGCATTCAAAGAATGGTCAACCAAATGCATAATCAAGTGAGCAAGGAGTTTGAAGCCATCACGCTTCATGATTTGCTCTACCACGTAGCAAATCGTGAAGAAACGAAATTCTACTTTCTATTTTTTAGTTTAATATAGAATTTTCTAGTTCTAATAGGCATAAAATCCTCAAGACAATTAATGACAAGATTTTATAAATATCGGGCTAGTAATCGTATTGACAGTGTGAATTATTATGTGATTGTAATCTCATTAAAACTCTGTTTTATTTCCTACTTGAATGAAGAAGTGTTTCAGAGCCTCAATGCGCATTTAGTAAAGATTAGACTTGAAACTATCTATTGTGGAGGGCCCCTGCAATAGAAGAGGTTCTATTTCATTTATATTCTTATATTTAGATGTTTTTCCATAGATTCATTTTTATCCTTAGTTTATGATTTCACTGTATTTCGTAGCATAGATGTATGATTTTCTTTAATTTTAATTCTTATGTTAGAATTTGTAATCATTTCCATAATTTTGTAGTTTTTTAAAATAGATGCATGAGTTGTTTTTATCATTTGATGCAGTTTCAAACATTATCTCTATTGTGTTATATTCATTTCAAGAATTTCGTCTTGTTATAATAGTATCATTTTTATCATTTTATGTGGTCTCAATCATTATCTTTAATGTGTTATAGTCATTTCCAGAATTTCCTCTTGTTAGAATAGAACTATTTTTATCATTTGATGTAGATTCATCTTTCTTTTTAAATGGTTAAATTGCATAATTAATCTTGGTTTTATTTCCTTACAATAGTGATTTTTGGTAAATCAGTTTATCTTGTGTGATCGATTTCAAAGAACATTGAAATATTTCATTTCCAATTTCAGTGAGTTCCTTTCAAGCAGTAGTGATTTAATGATTTACTTTTTGGTACAATGATGAGAATTCTTTCTAGTTTTGTAGCTATTTTTGGCTAGAACAATAAATGATTTTCTCATTTCTTTGCTCAGTCTCAATTACATAATATTTCATTTCTAAAAACATATATATATATATATATATATATCATAGTTCTTTTAAATTTTATTTTCTTATTTTAGATTCTCGGAATGTTTTAGATACTAATAATCATTAGGACTTTTCTTCAAGGGATTTTTGTAGCTTTTGAAAGTTATTTAAATTAGAATTTAGTTGAAATTCAATAAATATATACAAAAACAAACCTTGACAAACACACAAAAACTAAGAAAGGCTTCTAGCATATATAGTGTATTTTCACTTCACAAGATTACCAACTCCGGTCAATAATTTTTTAAGGCAATTTAAGACAATTAAATTGACTAAACACTTACTAACAAATGTCAGATTCATGGCCCTCTAGAAAGTTTCTCCAAAATTGATTAGACCAAATGGAACTTTGGCATATATAAAAGTACCCCCAGAAGTTGTGAACATTTTCTTTTCTTTGTCTTCTTGACTGACTAAAATCTAGTTGTATCCAGAAAATCCATCTAACATTGAAATCCTGTCAGATCTTGGTACTCTTTGAATTAATTGATCCATTTTTGGTGATGAATAATTTTATTTCAAGGACAATTTGTTCAAGTTTCTAAAATGAATGTATATTCTTATTTCTCCATTCTTTTTCCTAACAGGCACCAAGTTATCTATCCCCTCAGAATATCTCAAGGGAACATTTATCTTGGCATCCAACAATTTTATGACATCTTTCTCAATAATAGGAAGTAGGTCTAGATTGATCCTTCTTATTTTTTGTTGAAATGGCTTAACTCCTGGTTTCAGAAGAATTTCATGTTCAATAATAGTTGTGTCATAAGTTTCAATTCTTCATATGTCTATGACAATACATCTATGTATTCTTTAAACAAATTGACACATTTTTCCTTTATGTTCTGAGGCAAACTAGTTGAAATTTTCACATTTCTAATTTCTTCTGTAGTACCAATATTAAATTTTTGTACATCTTCCTATTTTGAATTCAATAACAAATATTTTGATATGTCATTTTGATCAAACAGTTATTAAAGAGGAACTAATCCTTTTAGAATATGATTATTTGATAACTGAATGATATCATGATTAGAAATTTTCTCTTTAAATTTCACATCTAAATCATCCACATTTGATTTTATTTCATGATTATTTTCTTCTTCAACATGTAAACCAGAAAATTCATCAATAGCTTTTAAGAAATTATTTAGCTACTCATCATCTTCAAAGACTTTCTAGTGTTTTAAATTATCTTAAATAGAAGTTCCATACTTTACTTCAATTTGATATGGTAATTGCAAAGGATTAGGTATTTTGAATGAACTTGTAGAAACTACTAAGGAATATTCATGGATATTATCTTCTCTTGGGATTGTTGAAATATTAAAAGCTTGATTTTCCATGCAATCTCATGCTTCATTTCTATAAGCTCTGAGTCTAGCATGCTTTTCTTTACAAAGGTTTTTAATCTGCTTTATAATCAATTATGAATCACCATATACTGACAGGTTTTGTACTTTCATATTTTTAGCCAATCCTAATCCTAGAATTAAAGCTTCATATTCTGCCACATTATTTGTGACTTCAAAATCTAGTTTGAAATATTGTGTAGCATTTTTATTTTTAGGGAAATGAGTACGATTCCTGCGCCAACTATATCTTTAGAAAATACTCCATCAAAATACATCTTCCACACATAATTGTATAAAAATTGAGGCATATTTACAGTACCTTCAATTATGGTTTGTGGATTATAAAGATCACTTGCAGCCAAAGTAAAACATCCAAAATATTGATTGGTAGCATATATAGGATGATTTATTGCTTGACTAGATTTACAGATAGTATTTATGAATTTTACTTCTTTGTACAACCTTAAATGTTCACCTCCATAAATTGGGATTGTAGCATAGGAAATATACATCTGTAAGCTTCCTCCAAGCTTAGCACAACAAGATCTTGATATAAGCATACCAAATTTGGGAGGGATGTCTATTACAACTATATCCAATACTATGATCTTAACAGGAATTTGAGAAAGTGTAACAACTAAATATTTGATTAATCCCAAGAAATGTACTTTCTTTGAATAAAACGTATATAAATCATGATATGGCTTGGTAATTTGCAACTGAAGTTAGTCCATGATAACTTTAGGCATCGTATTTTGGGAGGCTCCAGAATTTAACATGTAGTTGTAGAAACAAAAATCGTGAACTTTTAATGTAACATAGAAAGGAGGCACACTTTCATCAATCATATCTGAACTAGGCCCAAAAACAACTCAAGGCTTCTCATCATGTAGGTTAATCACATCTCCTTCAGCATCTACACTTGAATATTGTACCCATTTAGAGACTTGTTGTTTATAACCTGGATTTCTTGAAAGTTCAGATATAGGAATTGGAATTTTTACCCTTTCCAATTTTCTTTCAAAATTAAAAACAATTGGAACAAATTTTCCCATAGAAGACTACTCTTGCGACTGATCTTGAGGTTGAACAAATAGTGCTTCAGCGTCTCTCTCTTGATGTTCATGAAAGGTAACCTTTTTTATAGGCCTATCAGGACTTTGTCTAGGTCTTAAGTCATATCTCCTATTCAATTCAGTAATGAGAAACTCATAAAAGGCTTGGTATTTAGAAAATTTAGAGGACTCTTTATTTTGGACTAGCGACTGATCCTGACCAATTGAGACAATGGAATTTTTAGAAGAAGGGTCTTCAAAATAATTGATATCATGTGTGAAAATTGGAAAAAATTCTTCACGATTTTTTCAACTCTCGGAAGAAGTTCTTGGTTGTGGGGGAACCAATGCCCAAGACATCTTAATATTGAATAAAAATAATTAAAATCATTGGCTAGAAGGATAGGTCGTGAGGGCTTGCAACCAAAATTTTTAGTTCTGAAACCCTAGCCTTCAAAAATAGAATGGCCAGAGTGTTACACGGCATTTTTTCATTGTCCCTGCAATTCCCTTCCCGCACATTGGAGGCTCATTTCTGTGAACAAAATAAAGTGTCATTCCTTGCAAATACCATCATTGCATCCCTTACCACGAGTCTAACATTCCTTCTATTGACAATTTCCTGAACATACCACCAAAAACACTTGTTTTTGCCTTGGCGCAGGTATCCATTTATGCCCTCGCGCCGATGAGGCAGATTAACACTGGCCCCTGCGCCAGCTGGCACTCTGTCTCAGTTAGTTGCCCGCGCCAATTTGTTTATGGAATTTTTTTTTAAAATAGAGGTGAATTTTCGATCATAACAACTTCGTGGATGAGTCATGGGGAGTGGTTCGACTGAATAACCACGGCCTTCCTACTTTAGCCTCTTGTTTCCACCTTTTGGGGAAACCTCCCATGAGATAAAGCCTCCCTTCCACAATATTAGGGATCCCAACCTCCTCCTCTCCCTCTATAAATATATCTCATCCTCCATTGATGAAGCTAGCTGAACTGAAGAAGCAGAAACGCTGGAGAGATTTCTATTCAAGATAGAACGGAAGAGTCCCTTACTGAGAGAGCTTAGGCTTGTGCCTTCATCCCGTCTGAATTTTCTGAAATTCATCGAGACGCACTTCAACTAAACCCCATTGAAGGAGGCTATGACGTCAAGGCTTGGTTATAACTCTTTCTTCTATTAAGACATATGTATAACTATTGTCTGGTTCCCATATCGCATTGATGTGTTTTATTGATGCAATATGCTTAACCCTCCTTGACTGGTTAGTAATTATGAATGAGATTTTTGTTTCATATGTTGCTCTTGTTTGTTGATCTTGTGCAAGTATCCAAGCGTCGCTGCGAAAGGATCATGACTTGCTGAGACAGGAATCAAGGGGCCACCACTATAACAGCTACGACGACATTGTTGGACTCCAGATAGGTTGATCCACCGCGTCTATTTCATTCAGTAATTAGGAGCCTACACTCTAGTTTGTCCTTTCGTTACTAGACCCACTCTAGGGCTAGAGGGATCATCTTTGTCCACAGAGAGGATTTACCTACATAAAAAATTGACGACTCCACTGGGGATTAGTGCGAGTTTGTTTTTTTTTCCCTTGTCAAGTCGACTTCGGTTGTTTTCTTGTTTTTCTATCTTTTCTGGTATGTTTTCTTTTTTAGAGTCCTCTTGTTCAACTCTAGAGTGTCAAGATTGACCTCTACTCATTGTACTTCCCATTCTCCCATAGATATCCAGCTTGGTGCGTTTTTTGGTTGAACAGTCGCGCTAATTGGTGCATGTTACTTGTGTTGCACTAGCGCCAACCCCTGTTTGGCATGGATTACTACCTTACAGTCGCACCGAATCCTGTAGGGTTTGGATTGACTTTCCTTTTGAGTTTTTGGGTAGTTGTGCTTGTCTTTGGGTGGATTTCTGATTTTCAATTGTTTTGATTGTCATAGAATTTTTCTTCTCAGTTGTACGTCTATTTACTTATCAGTGTAGTTTATGGCCTTAGGTTTCTGAGTGTCTTAGCTCACTAAGCCTTCTAATTGGAAGTCAAGTTTTTCGATTCTTGTGAGTCACGTCTCTTGATTAATTGCATTTATTTCTTTTTGATCCTTTGAGCGTTTGATTTGGTTGAATGATCATTTCAGGTTTCATTTGATTTTTCTTCTTGCTGCTCCAAGCATAGATCACATTACTTGTTTGGATCATTTCAAAGATTTCTCTTTGTTTGGAAGAGCGCTTCATTGGTTTGAGTGCATTTTTGTGTTTGTGTTGCTTTCATCGAATCAGTCGGTTCAGCTCTTTACATTTGCAATCCTCGAAATAGCACTTGTTTTTTTTTCATGTAATTAATGCATTGTGTGCTTTTTTCATTTAAAAAATCAAAAAAATGCATTCTTTCATTTGTTTCGAAATGGTTCTTTTGCATAACTAGTGCTTGATTAGCTAGGAAAGAATTTTTCATTTTTCGCTTGATTGAATTAGATGCATTAGCGGATTTCTTCGTTTGATTTCATTGATTGCTATTGTTTGAAAGATCTCTATCCTTCTCTTAATTAGCGTTCATTGAAGGAAAATGGTGTTCATTTGCATATAGTTTTCATTTAGGAAATTTGAGATCGACATTCGGTAGGGTCTTGAAATTGAAACATAATTCAAGATCAACCATTAAATTTATTCAATCAATATAAGGAAGCATTTAAACCTAACGCAAATATTTAAGAGGTCTAGGCTAGTGACGTGTTCTGACGTCGTTAAACCTAGTAGTTTTCGTTCGCCATCTAGCTTTAGACAGTGCTAGTACGGAATTGTGCTCCCCGTACCTTCGAGTATATAAAGGGAGACCCCTATAGGTTCTAATCATTTCTCCATAGGAAGTCGAGTCTGCCACCCTGTAATTGTGATACACTGAACACAGCATTCGGGGAGACTACCTGCATGTACATCAAGTCCTTGGTCATTTCTCTTTCATTTGATCACCAAGGTGTATATGGAAGTTCACGGAAACTTGGTACACCCTCTTGATTAGATTACCTGAGTAGTCATTTTGATCTTTTCGTGACTCTCTAAAAGTGAAAATATCATCGAGCGCTTGTCCTTTCACGCAATTTTCAACCTGAAAGTGATAGAGTCACCTTTTTTCTATTTCTTGACTCTTAAAATATGAAACGCAGAGTTTTGTTTCAAGTGTCTTAAAATATTAACTTCCCACAAAATATTCTTGGTTAAAGTTATATTCCTTAGTGTGTTTTTTAGGGTTTTTTCCCATGGCAACATTTCTGGAGTTTACCAACCAAGGAGTCCCCTCTGAAGGGAATCCTAGTCCTTTTCCTGCTTTTGTTAATGTTGGTGCTCCTTATATGGCAACATTATCCCTTCCTGGGTTAACTGTTGGTTTTCCTGTTTGGTTATTCTCGATCTCTGTGATCTCGAGTATTCCACCCTCTGTACAACCATCTCCTCCACCTGAAAAACATCATGTTGATTCTAAGGTGCACCTCTCCCCTTCTTCACCTATTTCTTCGTCCTCCTCTTCCACTTCACCTAGTGACAGTCTGGATTCTAGTAACCAAGTGGCTAAGAAGAAGAATAAGAAGACAAAAAAGAAGAATTCAGATAAGCGAGAGGCTAATGCTACAGTTGTTGCTCCTAAGACACCTTCCATCGATAAACCATCCAACCTTCCATGGAAATTCAAATTCCCTTGCAAGGTGTGCAAGGGTGAACACTTCCTTTGAGATTTCCCTAGCATCCCCAAGGTGCTTGAGGCATGGTCCAATAGCTGTCCGCCATTGCCTTTGGCTTATGGAAGTCATATTGGTGGCACATCTTCGACTAGCCATGATAAGACTCATAAGAAACAGGGTAATATTACCAATCCCTATAAGTTATGTGAAGGGCATTGTTACACCATTTTTTGGTCATCTAACCTATTGTTATTAGATGGACCCAGGTACACCATGTAAGACCAATTTTACCCTAAGTAAAATTGCATTCACTATGAAAAATAACTTAGTAAACCACCTTTATTAAGTTGTTTATGGTCTAAACAGGAAACCCCATGAGGAAATATTAAATAAATCTACATTTGTTTGATTTTCCTCAAGGAATAATTAGTTAAACAACAGTTTAATTAATATTCCTGGTTATATTTAACCCAAAACATGGAAATTAATTAGATAAATCATTATTTATCTTATTATTTTCTAAAGAATAATTATTTAAACCTTATTTAAATAATATTCTTTGTTAAATATGACTAAATCACCCATAAATAATTAAATAAATCATTATTTATTTGATTATTACTCAACCACATCCTTAAAATGATAAAAAAATCATTTATTTATTTATTATTTACAAATAAAGGGATTTGACCCAAGTCAAATTCCTTTTCCCTCCAACAAATAGAATAAAATATTCCATAAAAGTTGGATCTTGATTTGGTTAATAATATTTTAATTATGCACCAATATCTAGACTAACTCAATATTTTGTTATAATTAGAAGGGTTTTTCCATTCATTTACCACCTTTTGTTGCCTAAAGATCACTCTGGATCTATACTTTTGGTCTGACTTTAATCCACCATCATAGCCATATTTTTGCTACCATTTTTGTCTAGGTTTTCTACACCATCAAGAGAGAGGAATTTTAGATTTGGAGTGCTGAGGACTTACAAGAACCCATCCCACTGAGGAGAAATGGTAACACCCTTCTGTGTTTTCCTCCCAGATGCCATTAATAAAAAATCCATTTAACATATTCTTGTCTTGTTTATTGGATGCATGGAGTAAATCTTGTTTTTCTACTGCTTAATGTCTTTTGATGCTTAGATCTAGATTTTTTAGCATTTATCTTGATCACCTAACTGCAGATTTGAGGATATTGGCAACCATCTTTGTTGTTAGGGTTGTTTTTTATGCACAACTAAAGTGGTCTTTTTTCGTACGCTTGGAATTAAGATTCATACTAACAACTAGCGACTCTGCTAGGGAGCAATATGTTACACCATTTTTTGGTCATCTAACCTATTTTTATTAGATGGACCCAGGTACACCATGTAAAACCAATTTTACCCTAAGTAAAATTGCATTCACTATGAAAAATAACTTAGTAAACCACCTTTATTAAGTTTTTTATGGTCTAAACAGGAAACCCCAAGAGGAAATATTAAATAAATCTAGATTTGTTTGATTTTCCTCAAGGAATAATTAGTTAAACAACAGTTTAATCAATATTCCTGGCTATATTTAACCTAAAACAGGGAAATTAATTAGAAAAATCATTATTTATCTTATTATTTCCTAAGAATAATTATTTAAACCTTATTTAAATAATATTCTTTGTTGAATATGACTAAATCGCCCTTAAATAATTAAATAAATCATTATTTATTTGATTATTACTCAACCACATCCTTAAAATGATAAATAAATAATTTATTTATTTATTATTTACAAATAAAGGGATTTGACCCAAGTCAAATTCCTTTTCCCTCCAACAAATATAATAAAATATTCCATAAAATTTGGATCTTGGTTTGGTTAATAATATTTTAATTATGCACCAATATCTAGACTAACTCAATATTTTGTTATAAATAGAAGGGTTTTTCCATTCATTTACCACCTTTTGTTACCTAAATATCACTCTGGATCTACACTTTTGGTCTGAATTTGATCCACCATCATAGTCATATTTTTGCTACCATTTTTTTCTAGGTTTTCTACACCATCAAGAGAGAGGAATTTTAGATCTGAAGTGCTAAGGACTTATAAGAACCCATCCCATTGAGGAAAACTGGTATCACCCTTCTGTGTTTTCCTCCCAGGTGCCATTAATACAAAATTCATTTAACATATTCTTGTCTTGTCTATTGGATGCATGGAGTAAATATTTTTTTTCTATTGCTTAATGTCTTTTGATGCATAGATCTAGATTTTTGCAGCATTTATCTTGAACACCTAACTACAGATCTGAGGATATTGGTAGCCACCTTTGTTGTTAGAGATTTTTTTTATGCACAGCTAAAGTGGTCTTTTTTCGTATGCTTTGAATTAAGATTCATACTAACAGGCATCATCCCATTCACCTTTGTCCATACATAGATGAACCCACGAGAGTGTTGGACAACCTTACTGTTTCTGCACCCTGCCTTTCGGTTGGTTACCAAAAGCTTTCTTTGATTCCTCTGCTGTTTGATTCCCCAATCGATCAAGATTCATCCTTGGTCGATCTCACTCCCTCGAAAATTCAAATTCAGGAATCCATTCTATAATATCCCAAAATAGGGAAATTCTACACTATTGGGAATATCTTAAGATATTCCAAATGTGGAGCAACAGCAATATGTAAACACGCCAATGGAGTAGCAGTGATACATCAACTTAAGAAAATGTAATAAAATATCATATCCATCTTATTAATGTTATAGTAGCAGAATGTGTACAATATCTTGAGGAAATGATCACTCAAGCTTAGGCAAATCCACCATCAAAGGCACATGCACAAGAATTATGAAATGCACTGCTACATAAGGTAAAGCCAAGCTATGACTTCGCAGTTTATAAGAGGCACTGCTACATAAATAATTTCAATACATGGATTTAGAAATGTATAGCTCAAATAAGGTGGGGAGCAAAGCTCTACCCCTGAAAACACAATGTCAAGTCAATCCTGGAAGGATTGGCTGAAATATACACAATGGAAAAAATGTCGGAGTTGCAGGGTAGCAGCTGCAACTCAAAAACTGGAAATGGATGAAGATAGATTAATATGTGGCATATAATGGTTGAATCTCATCCAATGGATCTATCAGGTGAAAGGCTGATCCAATTACTGAAGATCTCACCCTCCAAAATAGTGGTGCAATCCCCCACTGCAAATACACTCAGAAATAACGCAGTCAAGGAGATGGAATGTGTTGTAGGAGATGGGAAGTGCTTGGCCTGATGCCAAAGATGTGTAATCATCTCTTGAATCTTCCTCACTAACCTCCCAGAGGAATAGAAGCTCCCTCCTCTGAAAGATGAGCCAAGGAAATGGTGTTGTGGAACCCTCCACTGCAACACAACGTTTCCTGCTACAGGAATAACGTTGTAGCTGAAGGAGGTGGCTTGGCCTTGAGCCTGAAATGTGTAGAATGAGGTACAATCCCTCAAGAGGCCTCTCAAGAAGGGAGAAGAATTCCTAAACAGGAAATCCCTTGTGCTAAGCAGCACAGCAATCTCAGTTAAACAACTGAAGATAGCAAATAGTCATGCAGACCAAAATCTATATTCATCAACATATCCTCCTATGGCTGCCTTGTCCTCCCTTTATACAAATGAAAGCCTCCTTGCCTTGGCCCCCACACATTAGGGTTTCCTCCACCAAATTATATCTTCCCCTTTCACACTGCACTGTCTTTTAAGGTGATCCACTCCCACTATGGCAGCGCTGTTGACTTGGTCAAACTTGACCTTGTCCTCATGCTTTTGCCCCTTTTCACACTTGAGGGTGAAAAATAGAGCTACTCTGATGATCCCTTTCACAATATGAGGGATTTTTTTTCTACTCATGGGCCTCCTTACCCATTTATTCACCTCCTAGCTTATATAGGAAAATTAATGTTCCAATTAGCTCTATGCTAATTTTGGGAACATTACAGTCCTCCCCTCCCAAATGTTGATTGTCCTCAAGCAACTGCAAGGATAGAACTGAAGGGCCTTCTTGATGCATGTGGGATGAAATGAATTGGGATCTTCCATCCCCATATGAATCTCCCATCCCCAAGCAATAATCCAAACAAAATGAGTTACCCTCCAACATGGCAACTCCTGAAAGTATTCCTCCACCTTTGACTCATGCAAAGTAGGTGGGCTGAAAATCTGATCATGGCAGACAAGGTAGTCTACCCCACGTTTTCCTTCTCTCCACTCATGATAAGTGTAGAGTATGTGCTGATCTTGGGCTACAAAATTATTTCCCTTAAGTGGCAAAATGAAGAAAAATCCTTCAAGGATCTCCTCTCCAATATTGAAGAACAAGCTAGCCCAAAACATCTCATCCATGATGAATAGTACATGATCATCATAGGGTATCCAAATGAGAAGTTTGTTGAAGGTCTTGCATGATGTTTCATGATACAAACAATGTCTCAAGTGGACATAGCGTAGTCTCTCCCACTGGTGGTGGTGTTTTGATAAATAGCATGGCAAGTGGTGTTTTGATAAATAGCTAGTTGTGTGAATCATCATATCTACTAGTGAATAGTAAATGAGTGAGTGTGCCAACTGAGCATACAAGAAATAATCAAACATATGCCCATGGTTAAACAAAGGATGGTTGTCTCCATCATAATAGCTGGCAAAATCTTGCTCATGGGGCTCAACAATAAACTTGCCCTCTTGTGGAGCAATGCACTGTATGACAATGGTAAGAAGATAAAAATATTGTGTTACATAATCAATAGATGAAAAAAAAACATTCTCACCATGTCATAAAAGTAAAGTGATGCATGAATACATGAATAATTTCATCCTCCAAATGAACAGTGTTGTTGGCCTATGCAAATAGGCTCCTACCAACCCATAGCTCAATTCTTTGACATGATGATTTTCAAAGACTCCTCCAATTATGTTGCTGTATATATGGAATTCCTCCCAAGAGGGGAGTGCTTCCTGATCATTAAAGGCAAAGGATTAGCCCCTTTGCACCATGATAGTGCCATCTCCTACTCCTACAACATCATACAACATGTGAGAGAAATTCTGCCCTTGCTCTCTCAAGTACAACCCAAGCAACAAAAATGTTTTTTGCTTCCTCATTCTCTCATCATACAAGACATGTGATGAAGACATAATGGATGATATGAATGTCACATAAACAATATGCATCCATACTCTTTGCTACTCAATGCTGCAAGCATCCTACCACATCTTCTCCATCCCCATACCCTTAGGAAGAGTGTATGCCAAGTGATGGCCAAACTCCTTCAAGAGTAACCAGCGCAGCCAAGCCTCCTGCTACCTGGTATCATAAATTTGCAAGCAGCTCACTAGCTTCTTCCTCTCCATCCACATCCACTCAACCATTTGTGGATATCTCCTTCCACGTTCCATCTTGGTACTCCTCCCATGAGGGCTACCATCCTCCCAAATCATATTTATTTTCTTGCATTTCATGGGATGTTGAAATGAATTCTTCTCAAGGATCAATTTGATCCCATAAGGACCCAAATAGGTGGTAGGAAAAAACCTCCCATCATGATGTGTAAGGCTCAAGACATGTCCAACACAAGCATGAGAGATGTTATCCATCCTAATATGTCCTCCTTTATCTATCTGTTCCCCCTTGAATCCACAAATATCCAAGTGTGAGAAGGAAAGAACCTCCTTAGATTGTTGAAAAAATTTTCACTCCATGATGTGTTGAAGTGCACCTCCAATTAAATCTCTCCATGAGATCTCCTCCTCAGGCATGGCCTTCCAAAACCAGAGAGGCCTTGGATCTGTTGTAGGTAGAAGTTTCTCTTTGAGCTGGGGAGTGCTCATTGAGAAAGTTTCATCTTGAAAGAAGAAAGGGTTTCTCACTTCAAGATGTCTACCATCTATCTCTTCTTCCTCCAAGCCTTCAAACCCCAACCTCAAGTGTGGTATGCAAATCAAGAATGGTTCATGAGGATGTTGTTTCTTCTATCCCTTGAATGATTCAAGGTTGCACAGCGCAATGAAATTATGTTGCTCTAAATCAGTAGCATGTAATGATGTAGACCCATCCATAATGTTTGTTGAAATGATAAGAGATGGAAATTCAAGCATACCTTGGTGAAATGTGGAAGCTCCTTGCAGGGCTGCAAGAGTTTCCTCTTCATATGTGTTGGCTTCTGAAACTACTGAAGATGAAGGTTGCTCCTCCATGGCTACAACAGCACTGTTCCATGCCTCTTCAACTGGTGGTGAGGGCTCCTCCCTCCTTTTTCCAAATCTCCTGATCATCCTTTGAGAAAACTCAGTAAGAGTAGAAACCCTTGCATGGCTCAAATGGCTGAACCACCAAATATTTGCTTCACCTTCAAGGTGCAGCACTGCAATTTCTACAGCCTTTCTATCTACTACGAGATGTGGCAGGAATAAAGCCTCTAGCTTCATCACCCAAGCCTCTGTTGCACATGTGAGTGATCCATAAAAAGTGGACAATAGAAATCTATTGCCTCTCATCATCCCATAGCTATGGGGTATTCTTTCTTCTTCCAGTTGAATAAATTGTGGTAAAGCTAGAGACTCTTTGAAGGCTCTAGGTTTAGCTCAGTATTCAGCAAGATATTCGCTTAGAATTTTAGATTCCAAGTGTTCTTCATGCTTCATGTCTTCTTCTCTTTGAGAATAGGAAGTGCATGGTCCTTCCTCTTCTCCTTCTTCCATCTTCTTAACCTCCTTGGAGAGGTCCTTTCTGGATCTGAAAACTGATGAGAGTAAGCTCATCCTCTTCATCATCTTGATATCTTCTATCTTCTTATGGCTGAAACTCACAGACTGGGCCAAATATCATGCTTTGATACCACTGTAATATCCCAAAATAGGGAAATTCTACATTATTGGGAATATCTTAAGATATTCCAAATGTGGAGCAACAGCAATATGTAAACACACCAATGGAGTAGAAGTGATACATCAACTTCAGAAAATGTAATAAGATCTCATAGCCATCTTATTAATGTTATAGCAACATAATGTGTACAAGATCTTGAGGAAATGATCACTCAAGCTTAGGCAAATCCACCATCAAAGGCACATGTACAAGAATTATGAAATGCAGTGCTACATAAGGTAAAGCCAAGCTATGACTGCGCAGTTTATAAGAGGCACTGCTACATAAATAATTTCAATACATGGATTTAGAAATGTATAGCTCAAATAAGGTGGGGAGCACAGCTCTAACCCCTGAAAACACAATGTCAAGTCAATCCTGGAAGGATTGGATGAAATATACACAATGGAAAAAATGTCGGAGTTGCAGGGTAGCAGCTGCAAATCAAAAACTAGAATGGATGAAGATAGCTAAATATGCTGCATATAATGGTTGAATCTCATCCAATGGATATATCAGGTGAAAGGCTGATCCAATCACTGAATATCTCACCCTCCAAAATAGTGGTGCAATCCCCCACTGCAAATACACTCAGAAATAACGCAGTCAAGGAGATGGATTGCACTGTAGGAGATGGGAAGTGCTTGGCTTGATGCCAAAGATGTGCAATCAGCTCCTGAATCTTCCTCACTAACCTCCCAGAGGAATAGAAGCTCCCTCCTCTGAAATATGAGCCAAGGAAATAGTGTTGTGGAACCCTCCACTGCAACACCTTGCAACACAATGTTTCGTGCTACAGGAATAATGTTGTAGCTGAAGGAGGTGACTTGGCCTTGAGCCTGAAATGTGGAGAATGAGGTAAAATCCTTCAAGAGGCCTCTCAAGAAGGGAGAAGGATTCCTAAACAGGAAATCCCTTGTGCTAAGCAGCACAGCAATCGCAGTTAAACAACTGAAGATAGCAAATAGTCATGCAGACCAAAATCTATATTCATCAACATATCCACCTATGGCTGCCTTGTCCTCCCTTTATACAAATGAAATCCTCCTTGCCTTGGCCCCCACACATTAGGGTTTCCTCCACCAAATGATCTCTTCCCCTTTCACACTGTGTTGCCTTTCAAGGTGATCCACTCCCACTATGATAGCACTATTGACTTGGTCAAACCTGGCCTTGTTTTCATGCTTTTGCCCCGTTTCACACTTGAGGGTGAAAAATAGAGCTACTCTGATGATCCCTTTCACACTATGAGGGATTTTATTTCTACTCATGGGCCTCCTTACCCATTTATTCACCTCCTAGCTGATATAAGAAAAATTGATTTTCCAATTAGTTCTATGCTAATTTTGGGAACATTACACATTCCCAACCAACCATTGGTCAAGGAATCAGTCGATATTATCCCACCTACGGTTCATTAGGTTTTTTCCGTCGAGAGTGGATCTCATCCCCCTCACGTTCTTCTTGTTTCTTCAGATTCCTCAGACTTGGAGAAATATCCTCTTCTCCCTATCACTCAAGGAGTTTCTCTTCCTGCTCCCATGCCTGAGGTCTAGGAGGATGCTCCTCTTGCTCCGGTAACACTAGGGGATGACCATCTCAGTTCAATGGTACCCCCTCTAAGTAGCTTGGTCACTTCCTTCGATTGGATTTGATTTGTGGGATACCACCTTCCTTCTTATGTGCATTTTGAGATCACGGTACAGTCCTTCCATGTGGCCATACCTAGCACAATTATAGATGAAGGCGCGTTTGTTAGTCTTTTGTCTTCAACTACTTGGCAAGATTTTTATTCTCCACCGCTTGTACCTATTACACAGAATCTGTTAGCTTTTAATAGAAGAACCAGTCAACCGTTAGGGATCTGTCTGAATTTTCCTGTTACTTTGGGAGGTATAACCGTCTATATAGACGTGATGGTTGTTCCAGACCCGTTGGATTTTAATCTACTCATGGGACGTGACTATGCTTATGCCATGGGTGCGCTTGTCTCCTCCCTCTTTCGTGTGAGTTTTTTTCCACATAAAGGTCGGATCGTGACCATTGATCAGCTTTCATTCTTTGGTCCTAATGTGACATCTGGTCCACCATCATCCCTTTTGGGTCTTTCTCTGTTGGTTGTATCTTCCCCACCACAGGTTAATTATGTGGCTACATGTCCCATGCCCGCATTCAATGATAGTGCCATTGTGCATCGTGTGTTGGGGGCATTGGGTCCTAATTTCCAAGATGTTGTTCTCCCATCAGATGAGAACCTCTTAAATTCCATGAATTCTTATTCAATATGATGAGTTTTCGTTTGGAGCAGAGTTCTTTTTCTTGTGTCAAGCTCCTTGAAAAATGAAACAAGCTCATCGGAGCATAGTTCATTTTCTTGTGTCAAGCTCCTTAAAAAATGAAACAAGGTTGTCGGAGCATAGTTCGTTTTCTTGTGTCAAGCTCCTTAAAAAATGAAACAAGGTATGTGGAGCATAGTTCATTTTCTTGTGTCAAGCTCCTTAAAAAATGAAACAAGGTTGTTGGAGCATAGTTTGTTTTCTTGTGTCAAGCTCCTTAAAAAATGAAACAAGATTTTTCGAAGATATTTTGTTTTCTATGTCAACCTCGTTAAAAAATTAATTAGCTCACGAGGATAGTTCTTTTAATGTGTCAACCTCGTTAAAACAATGAAACATTTTCGTGTTCAATTCGAGTCTTTGATACGATCTCATGAAATCCCAATCGTGGCTTTCTCTGATCTCGTCATTTGAACCTTTCATTACAGTTGAACTGAAGAAGAAGAAGTGCTAGAGAGATTTCTATTCAAGATAGAATGGAATAGTCCCTTATTGAGAGAGCTTAGGCTTGTGCCTTCATCCCATGTAAATTCCCTGACATTCGTCAAGACACACTTAAACTAAACCCTGCTAAAGGAGGTTGCGATGTGAAGGCTTGGTTGTAACTCTTTCTTCTATTAATACATATGTATAACTATTGTCTAGTTCCCATATCACGTCGATGTGTTTTATTGATGCAATATTCTTAACCCTCCTTGACTAGTTAGTAATTATGAATGAGATTTTTGTTTCGTATACTGCTCTTTTATAATTATATTTTAGTAATTATGAATCGAAAGGCCGCCACTACAACCGCTATGATGATAGTGTTGGACTCCAGGTAGGTTGATCCACCACGTCTATTTCATTCAGTAATTAGGAGCCTACACTCTAGTTTTTCCTTTTGTTATTAGACCCACTCTAGGGCTAGAGGGATCGTCTCTGTCCACAGAGAGAGTTTACCTACATAAAAAATTAGCTCACGAGGATAGTTCTTTTAATGTGTCAACCTCGTTAAAACAATTAAACACGCTCCTATTCAATTCAAGTCTTTGATACGATCTCGTGAAATCCCAGTTGAGGCTTTATCTGATCTTGTAATTTGAACCTTCACTCCATCTGCCTTTCATATGGACTAAAGCTTGGGGGGCATGTACCTCAAATTGAGCCACCATTCTGGGGGCATGCCCATTTTTCCCTGTTTTTCAAGCATAGTTATCTTTGTTTCAAGCTTGTGCAAAAATGAAACCAACCTCAAGTAGAGTTTCCTGATTTCAAGCTTGTGTAAAAATGAAACCATTCTTATTTTACCTCTCGTGATTTCCATTTTATTAGCCTGTTTTTCCAGATGAGCCTTTTTTTTCTCATTCCATCATTACCATCTGCTCGGATGATTATATTCCCTCACTTGATTGTTTTACCCATTCCTGAGGAACTGCTACAATGAGTGGTCTTGTTAGCCAACCTCTTAACCTTTACTTGTTCTGAGTAGTTCCACCATTACTGGAACTAGTTGCTATCCTTAATACCTCTCGTTCCTCCAGGAGGAGTCAACTTTCAGCTCTTTTCTGACTCTCGAAAATTGAAAATATTGCCGAGACTCTTGTCATTTTGAACTCATTAAAGGCTACGAAACATCGTTTACCCAGTATATGTTTACCCCTTTTTCGGGTTGGGATAGATTATTTACAAAAAAAGAATACCTTAGCCTATCGCGACTAAGAGGTTCTTTCAAATATTGTTTTTTACCTTTTCAGATCTGAGAGAGTACTTACGAAAAGGGACATGCTAGAGTTTTCTTTTATTCTTCTTTTCAAATTCTCTAAACATGAAAAGACGTTGATTTCTTCCTTTTTCAGACTCGTTAAAATTTGATGATATCGGACATCGTCACCATGACGTTCATCAATTTCCTCCTTCCTAGAGCTCGTAAAATGTACTAGGGTGGATTTTTCTGAAGGAAAAACTTACAGCACAAGCATATGCTATCCCCTTCAATCTTGTTTTAAAAAATAATTTGGGTACTCGCCAGAAATGGTGGGAGAAAATTGAACCATATTTTAGTTGTGTTGGAAGTATGTCTCTCTTGAACATAACACTTGTCTATATTCGTGTCAGGTTGGGGACATATCATTTCATCATTCTTGCCTTCATGGGTTTGGGTAATCTCTTTTGACCTCTCATCTACTCTTTGCCATGTCATCATGACCTTAGATCCCTTGATGTCAAATACTGCCAAATCCAGATTCGTGTCGCTGATATGTTCAAGAGAAGTTTCCTCTGCAGTTTTCAACCTCCCTCTGATTCTCTATTGGTCGAAATTCACTTTCATCATGTTCCTTTGTCTCGTTTCGATGATGTGGGATACATTGTGGCCCTCCTTTGACCATTTCACTTCCTATCAATTTTAGCTCATTATCCAGGAAGTTGGTCTACAGACTCCCTATCGGTACCTTGGAGCCTGCATGCCTCAATGGCAGATTCTTCGCATTCGACGACAGGTCCACATCATTGACCTTCGATCGGGTGATTTTGTGGGTGTTTGACACCATATTACTGTTCAAATTTCGTGGATTGTACCTGTTGTACCTTGAGATCCATTTTCATTATTGGTGGTTTCTCTCGTGCCCATTAACAGCTTTCATCATTGGCTGGTAATTAGGTGATTTTCTTACATGTTCGACTTCAACTCACATATTCACATGCTTGAATCTGTACCTGTTCAGATCAAGATTGAGTGCAATACCATGGGTTTTTTATGATAAGATCTAGGTTGCATGATATTATGGTGTATCATGATTTTTTGCATGACTCTTTTGATTGGATGGTTGCGACCATACCTGAGTCTATTTGTTGATCCTTACTGCTGGATGGCTACATCCATACCTCGAATCTCAGTTCATATATGTAATCTATTATGGATGGCTACGCCCATGCCACATGTTCATGTCTCAGAGATATATATTGTACTTGTAATTGCAGGTCTTCCGACAACGGTGTTTGGTTCAAATGTGTTCTTGTAAAGCATTTCGCCCCTTCCTCTCTCTCGGACCTCATGCTTTACGGGGCATCTGTTACACAACATTTTTTCATTGTCCCTGCAATCCCCATCCCACACATTGGAGGCTCATTTATGTGAAAAAAATAAAGTGTTATTCCGTGAAAATACCATCATTGCATCCCTTACCATGAGTCTAAAATTCCCTCTATTGACAATTTCCTAAATAGGCCACCAAAAACTCTTGTTTTTGCCTTGGCACTGTTAGCCAATTATGCCCTTGTGGAAATGAGGCAAATTAACACTAGCCCCCATGCCATCTAGCTCTCTATCTCATTTGGTTTCTCTCGCCAATATTTTTATGGAAATTTTTTTAAAAATAGAGGCGAAGTTTTGATCATAACAACTTCATGGAGAGTCATGGGAAGTGGTTCGACTGAATAACCACGGCCTTCCTCCTTTGGCCTCTTGTGTCCACCTTTTGGGGAAACCTCCCATGAGATAAGGCCTCCCTTCCACCATAGTATGGATCCCAACCTCCTCCTCTCCCTCTATAAATATAGCTCATCCTCCATTGATGAAGCTAGCTGAATTGAAGAAGCAAAAATGTTGGAGAGATTTCTATTCAAGATAGAACACAAGAGTACCTTATTGAGAGAGCTTAGGCTTGTGCCTTCATCCCATCTGAATTCCCTGACATTCATTGAGATGCACTTCAACTGAACCCCACTAAAGGAGGTTGTGACGTCAAGTCTTGGCTGTAAATCTTTCTTCTATTAATACATATATATAACTATTTTCTGGTTCCCATATCGCATTGATGTGTTTTATTGATGCAATATACTTGACCCTCCTTGACTTGTTAGTAATTATGAATGAGATTATTGTTTCGTATGTTTCTCTTGTTTGTTGATCTTTGGTAGGTATCCAAGTATCGCTGAAAAAGAAGCGTGACTTGCTGAGACAGGAATCGAGAGGCCACCACTACAACAACTACGACGACAGCGTTGGACTCCAACTAGGTTGATCCACCTCGTCTATTTCATTCAGTAATTAGGAGCCTAAACTCTAGTTTGTCCTTTTGTTACTAGACCCACTCTAGGGCTAGAGGGATCGATCTCTGTCCGCAGAGAGGATTTACCTACATAACACAGAGGAACTCTGAGAGTTGCAAAGTGTTGCACTAAAGGAGTGGTTTGAAGAAGAATAGAAAACAGAGTTCAAATTAGGCACTTAAGGATCTAAATTTAAGCTACTGCAAAAAGAATAATGCAAGACTTAGAAAATGTGAATGGAGTTCATTGATGTGTATCGCTTCATTAGGGTTTCAAGATTAATTGACATGAGTACAATTAATAAAGTTCATTAAAAATTAAACTGAAACATGAGTTGCATCTTGCACTCTCTAAGAGAAGAAAAGATATAGATTAATGTTGAGTCACAAGAGAAAAATAATGACTGCAACTTCACAAATATGGAATCAAATAGAAACATATTCTTTAGATTTCAAAGATATTTTTGGTTACAATACCCAGTTACCAGGACTAGACTCCCAACCTCTACAATATCTTGATTTTCAACTTGTATTCCCCTTCCCAACCTCATTAAATAATTGCCTTAATGAGTTCGAAGGACTAATTTTGGGGACAATTATCAAACTACCCTCTCCTTTTGAAAATATGTACAAATAAAACAAAAAAATATTAAGTATTATATATTATATATATAATATATATAATATTTATTTTCCTTTCTTACAAAATAATGCCCCATCCTCTTTACATATTAATAATATTTAAAATCCTATTTTGGACTATCAAACATGAATATGAGAAATGGAATAGAAAATATTTGTGCAGGCCCCCAGATATAAGTAACTGACCTAAAATGTGAACTCCTTACGGAATCACCTATAGTGGTTTGTGGAAGTATGAGGAAGTTTTGTCGCACTAAATGTAGGTTGTTGATCTGTAGCTCTTACGAGGACACTATTTAACATAAGTCTTGTGCGGTTTATGCCACCGAGACTCCATTGATATGAAGTACAAGTGTGTGGGTCATTGATTTCTTTCGATGACTCTTATTTTCTGTGATTGTAATTAAAATTGACATACTTCGATAAATAGTATGTTGGTACTTTCTTTAATATTCCCATTTATCCCAAGCTAAGGGGAATATCTTATTTTGCCTTGTTTTATCTTGCATTTCATATTTATAAATAAAATGTGAAGGAGGAGATGTAAAACTCCTTAAAAACCATGAATAAATCAATGCCTATGTAAACAGAGACATATCTGGGCCATGTAAACAAACTCTTGCAGGTGTGAATGGGTTTGAATCATGAGATTGGGTCAAATTTGACCAAGTCAACAGTGCAGCCTAGATGCAATGAACCTCATTGATAGACAGCGCAGTTTTAGATGGAGGCTCCACATGTGAAAGGGGCTAACTCATTGAGGTGGTTTACGGTTTGGCAAGGCTTTCATCTTATAAAAGAAGGAGGAGGACAACAGGAAAAAATTGTTGATGTTATTATTTTCTGAAGGTATTGTCTGCTTAGACATCCCTTGTTGGGCTTTCCTATTTATGAATCCCACCTCCTTCCTTAAGCAGCTCTTGGAGGAGTCTTGTTTGCCTAGTCCACTATCCGGCATTTGGCCAAGCCACATCTTGCATCTACAGCGTAGTCCTGCTTAGGATTGGGTTGTCCATGTGAGCTGCAGCAAGTGGAACACTAGATCTGTTCAGATCTAGCTTGTACTGGTGCCTCTTCTCAGTGAGTGTGTCTTTTAACCTTCTGGAAGAGTGCATTAGTGGGTTGAGATTCAGATCCACACATTGGCAGCAGGCCAAAGAATTTTTAGGGCCTACAGCGTAGTCCCTCTTCCATGACTACGTTATTTACAAGAGAAAAGTTGCAGGGTGACTTGGCATCATTTTAGAGGAGAGATCTCTAGTGATTGGATCCTTCCTTTCACTGTGGTGACCCGTGGATTGGCCAACCAATCCATGTTAGTTCAGATTTGATATGTTTCATATGTTATGATTCAGAATTTTCTGAATAATTCTGTAGATCTGTGACTTAGATCTTAGATCTACTCACCGTTGTTCATGATTTGCTGAGATCCCCAAGGGGAATGTATAGAGGAGTCTATCTCATACACAGATCTGAAATAGATCTATCATTTTATGTACAGATATGCTCTAGATCTGATTTTTAAGCTAATGCATGCTTCAGCAATGAAAATAATGTTGTCAAGCTTATTCTTCCATTTCTTGTTGTTGTAGCAGCTCATTTTGAGGCTTTTTTGTTGTATATTCATTCTATTTCTATTATACACTGTATAAGCTGCATTGTAAATCCATTTTGCTGATGTATAGCTAAAAGATGAACCTCCATGTTGGTCTCATGCTTGTAGATTGAAAAACTATGTTATTTCTGAAGCAGTCCTTTGCATATAGTTGCAACCCCTCTCTTTAGGTGTTTTTCAGCTAGACTACGTTGTGGGAGATCTGTTTAACCCACCTAATTTGATTTTTTTTCTCTCCTTCTGGATTTAGATCTTAGATGAGCTGATATAATGGATACGGGAACTACAAAATCATTTTAGTGCACAGAATTCTTAGGAGTGCGTTATTTTAGCAGGCTTGTTGTGCAATCCCGATTTTGGGATATTACAGTGGTATCAGAGAAAATTTCTTGGCATAGCCTATGCATTATTTGAGCCAATATGTCTTCAGGGGGAGGAGAACCTCTCACTGATAGAGAGCAGAGGTATCATAGAAGGAGACATAAGAAAAATGATTACACCATTGAAACCCCTTTATACGGAAGAATAAACGGAGTAGATTTATCCAACATTCTTTCTCAAGCTTTGCATGAGCTAGAGGAAGGAATCAGGGGAGTGAGGAATGGAAGATCAGAAAATCTCTTAGGGAGGTTTTCACAGGAGGAAAGCCACACTACTTCATCTGATGTGTGTGAGCATGCAGCCACACAATCTGATTTACAACGTTGCAGCATGCCTACATTCCTTGCAAGATGAGAAAAAGATGGAGAGACACCAAAGGAGGAGATTCTTGGTGAATACCTCTGGGAATATGAATCTCAGTCTAAAATATTCAAAGATAATCTAGGCTTCCTTGAGTTTTGTCAACTCAAAGAAGAAAGAAGATCCATGAAGATAACTCCATAATTTCATAACATTGCTGGGAGGGTTAAAGATCTGCTACATGATTTTCCAAGGGCAAAGGTCTTACTTCAGCAAGATCATTCTTCTCAAGAAGAAGACATGAGTGTCCTTTCCCCAATGAGAGATCAAGAAAAATGAACTCTTGTTGATGGGACATACTCCATTGATGAGGAGAGAAAGAAGTGGAACTGAAAGGTTCCTCCAGTGTTGTGACAGCAGGAGGGAATATAATTTTATTGAGAGATGGAGTTGAAACTATTGCTTCCACTATGAGGGATCTTGTATCTTGGAAAGAAGGCCCCAGGGATCCTATACATGGAGAGGATGAGCAGTATGTGTCTATGATGATAGACAAAGAGACAAAAAAGTGGAGGAGATGTGTTCCAACACTGCATCCAAATCTTGAAACACACACTATGATGGATCGGCCCTTTGTGATCAAGACTCTTGACACCAAGATGATGGGTGTTCATGAGTTAACTGCATCTAGAGGGAGCACCTTATACTGTGAAATCTTGCAAAAGGTGGGTGATGAAGAAGAAGATGGGAGAGTTGCTCCAACTTCTCCCTGCCATGGTACTTCCACACAGCAATTAGAGATGGATTTGTGCAGTGGAAGTAGTCATATTATGTTCCCATCTATAGTTCACATGGGAATGAGCCATGAGACATATTTATCTTATGGTGTACCCCCTGGGAGACCACCTGATTCAGATTTTATGAGATATTTTTCATGCATTAATGCCCCTTCCATAGATCCAAGAAGGAAGAGAGCATTAGGAGACCCCGCTATAGCGCTGAGAATATGGGGGAGGTACAAAGGAAGGGAGAGAATTTTTCCTTTGACTTCACTATCTATCCTCACCTCTCAAATTTCATTGAGAAGATATGCTACAAGGAGAGAAAATGACACCATCATGAAGCATGGGAGGCAAGACTTGAATCAAAATACAAACTTGTTTAAAAAACACTCTTCCCTGCTGGAAGAGAGATGGTGGTCTCACATGCATTCTTTGGCCAAAATAGAGAGGCCTTGGACAGATGATAGCCTTCCATGGAAGACTAACACCCAAGAGCTTCCTTCTTATTTGAAGCATGAGCATGAGCAAGGAGGGCAACAAGGAAGGAATAGCGACCTTCCATCTCATACCTTTGGCATGGGAGATGTCAAAGAGGAGAAGAATGGAAGGCATGGCCTTCCAACATACACCTTGGACATGGATAATGTCAAGGAGAAGAGCAGCATCATGGCACCCACTTCAGTTGGCACATTATCAGCGCTGTCATTTTTGGGCACCTTAGATCCCTAATGGAAATCCCAACTGTTGGTGTAATATTCCAAGGATCTTCATACATGCATGATTCTTGATGACTTGCTACATGAGGAGGATTACTCAATCCAAGATGGGGTCATCTATGATCATGGTAGGATCTTCTTGTCTAGAGCCTCCCAGCTCAAGGATAAGTTACTACAATGGGCCTATGAGGAGTTCTGTTTCAGCCATGGATATTCTGTGAAGCTCAACAACATTATCTTGAGGAGCTACTATTGGGAGGGCTTTGGAGGAGGACTATATCAGCATTGTCAAAGATGCATGAACTTTGTGGAGATGGGGTAGCAACATAACACTGTTGGAGAGTTAATTCAGCCTTCTCTTTCCCCTCTTGAGGGAGAAGATAGATCTATGCACCACTCTAATTTTATGAGGGGAATTGTTGGTGAAGAGCATGCTCTTAATACATGTATTTTATATTCTGACTTCATGCATTCTTACACCATGTTTTTGCAGGCCAAGACTCCAAGAAGGATTGTTATATCTTGTCAATCTCATGGAAAAAATGGGGCCACAACAATTGCTGTACTTGGCCACTCCCTTGGTGGACAAAGGGAGATCTTGTTTCATGATGGGTGCTTTCCTAAGGCACCAAACATATCTCACACATTCAGTTACAGTGAGATGGCATGGGCTACAAGTAAGTGGCGGGAAAACCACTTACCACATCTTGGGTTGATGCAGGCAGGAGATGCATTACGCTGGTTCCACATGTGGGACTATGACCCGCCTCCATATGTACACCTTTCTATTTGTTTGTACATTATTTTTCTCCCATACATTGATGACATGCTTGTACTTTTTATGGGAATATATGGAGGGAGGAGGGGAGGTATGCATGTGCCTGATGGACTGAAAATTCTCCATGTGTCTTATGTTATATATTTCAAAGGAAACATTTGGAAAATCATGGGTGTTTCACATGAGATCTTGTTTCCTCGTGGGATGGATTTTGCACGTCTCATATTGACTTTGGGGAAACAATTCATGGGGGTTTGGATTGGTGAGAATCTAGCTTATGATGGGAGCTTGATCCTTGATGATGTCACCAATGGAGGAGAAGCCTTGCAGCACTCACCTTATTAGTTTCTTGAGTACAAGCAACAATTTGGAGGGGAGGACTATAATATTCCCATTTAGCCCAAGCTAAGGGGAATATCTTATTTTGCATTGTTTTATCTTGCATTTCATATTTATAAATAAAATGTGAAGGAGGAGATGTAAAACTCCTTAAAAACCATGAATAAATCAATGCCTATGTAAACAGAGACATATATGGGCCATGTAAATAAACTCTTGTAGGTGTGAATGGGTTTGAATCATGAGATTGGGTCAACTTTGACCAAGTCAACAGCGCAGCCTAGATGCAATGAACCTCATGGATAGACAACGCGGTTTTAGATGGAGGCTCCACATGTGAAAGGGGCTAACTCATTGAGGTGGTTTAGGGTTTGGCAAGGCTTTCATATTATAAAAGAAGGAGGAGGATAACAGGAAAACGTTGTTGATGTTATTATTTTCTGAAGGTATTGTCTGCTTAGACATCCCTTGTTGGGCTTTCCTATTTAGGAATCATACCTCCTTCCTTGAGCAGCTCTTGGAGGAGTCTTGTTTGCCTAGTCCACTATCCTGCATTTTTCCAAGCCACATCTTGCATCTACAATGTAGTCCTACTTAGGATTGGGTTACCCATGTGAGCTGCAGCAAGTGGAAAACTAGATCTGTTCAGATCTAGCTTGTACTGGTGCCTTTTCTCAGTGAGTGTGTATTTTAACCTCCTGGAAGAGTGCATTAGTAGGTTGAGCTTCAGATCCACACATTGGTAGTAGGTTAAAGCATATTCAGGGTCTACAGTGCATTCCCTCTTCCATGACTACATTATTTGCAAGAGCAGATTTTCAGGTTGACTTGGCATCATTTTAGAGGAGAGATCTCTAGTGATTGGATCCTTCCTTTCACTTTGCTGATCTATGGATTGGAAAACCAGTCCATGTTAGTTTAGATATATTCTACTGTATATGTTATGATTCAGAATTTTCTGAATACTTCTACAGATTTGTGACTTAGATCTCATATCTACTCACCACTGTTCATGATTTGCCGAGATCCCCAAGGGGAATGTATAGAGGAGCCTATCTCGTACACAGATCTGAAATAGATCTATAATTTTATGTACAGATCTACTCTAGATCTGAGTTGTAATATACTGCATGCTTCAGCAATGAAAATAACATTTTCAAGCTTATTCTTCCATTTCTTGTTGTTGAAGCATCTCATGTTTGAGGCTTTTGTCTTGTATATTCATTCTATTTCTGTTATGCACTGTATAAGTTGCATTGTAAATAAATTTTACCGATGTATAGTTGAAAGATGAACCTCCATGTTGGTATCATGCTTGTATATTGACAAAATGTGTTATTTCTGAAGCAGTCCTTTGCATATAGCTGCAGCCCCTCTCTTTGGGTGTTTTCAGCTAGACTAGGTTGTGGGAGATTTGTTTAACCCACCTAGTTTGATTTTTTTTTCTCTCCTTTTGGATTTAGATCTTAGATGAGCTGATCTAAGGGATCCAAGAACTAAAAACTCATTTTAGTGCATATAATTCTCAGGAGTGCGTTATTTCAGCAAGCTTGTTGTGCAATCCCGATTTTGGGATATTACACTTTCCAAAATATCAATCCTACAACATCTACATTTATTGTGGAAGAAACGCACCATATATTCAAAATGTGAAGTGATGATTAGAGCACCAGAATTTTCCAAATCATAAGTCGAGCTCTTCTTCGTTAACATTTAAAAAATATTCTCTTGTTTCAACAATGGGTTATTTTCCTTATGTGAACTACGAAATCACTAGTAATATCCAAAGGAAAAGTTGATTGCTTACATCGCCTAGAGTATGAAAATATTCCAAGTCGAGGAGAATGAACTGGAGTATCCAAAAAGTATTCCTCTAGAGATGTATTGTGATTAAAATCTTATTTTTCCACTTTTTTTTACTGTTGAGGTAAGGCTCTTGGCGACAGCTGCAGGAATTGAACATAAGCATATAAGCTCTTTCACAAAATACATCCTCTAGAGTTTGGAACAAATCTCTTAATTTTGCAGTCATTTATTCCCTTTCCACTTACATAAGGTAATAAATACAGTGTTTCAGGGAATGTTACATTGTTGTTCAAATTCCCAAATTTCCCAGTATGAAATTGTTTAATGCAATTGTAAGAATATTAGGAGCTTGATGGCTAGTACATTGTTTCAATGCCTATACATAAGCACATCACACCCATAACACTCTATTTATTTTCCCCATCCTATCATTCAAGTGCAGTACATTCCTCTAGTGCGTCCTCTAAAGATGCCACATCTCCTTAAATTTCAACATTAAGATCCATCATATTCTCATATCGATTTGAAACTGGTGGAAATTTCATTGCTTTCTTTTATGGGAATGTTGCCAATTATAATTCCTTTTGAAGTTATTTTTACTTCTAGAAAATTGCAGCTCCTTGACACTAGGCTCAAAGTGTTCAACTGTAGCATGATTTCCAACATTTTTTCCCTATAGAGAACTTGTACTAAAGCTAGGTGCATCCAAGACCACAATTTTTGTTGCCTCGACAGAACCTTGCCACATATTTGCTTCTTCAACAATGGATACAACTTGATTTCCACTATCCAGTGCATCAATAGATGTTGATTCCTTTGCAATGGCCCTTGTGGCATGTAATTGCTCAAGGATGGAAGGAAGAGAAGGTTTTTCTTCCACAATCTTCTCATCCTCAATTAGATTCCTTTCCTTCTGATCCTCCACCCCAGCCAACCTAGTACACCAAACTTAATAAGATCAAACTTCTCAAACTCCAAAATCATCACAAGCTTATTCTCAACATCCCGGACGTCGCCCTCCTTAGCTAGTATTTTCAAAACCTTCTCAGTGAGCTTTTGGCGGTGCTAAGGATCGATAGCATAATCAGCCTGGGAGATCTTCCATTGAAGCCAATAAGCATAAATGTATTGGACATTCAATCCTTCATCTATTTCTTCCATGTCATAATCATCAATACCAATAAAATTTATATAATGGATTGCAAATGATGCTTTTTAATGTGTTGTGTATTATTATCCATCGCTTGGAGAGCTCCTCACCTTAATAAATAGGTTATTTAATCAATTTTGTGCTCTTCTTATTTATTCTTTGATCATGAAGTACTTTCCTCTCTATTTTTCTTTCATATTTTTTATCCTTTTCTTTCAATTTACTATATGCTTACATGTTAGCTTCTACCTCAATTGCATTGGTTTTTATATCTTCTAAGGTTTTAGATTTTATTTCTCTAAGAATTATAGCAAAACCATCATCAAATGCCTTAGAAAATCTAACTTTAGCTGTTGTGATTGGGGGTTTACAATATGGTGGCATCTTATTGTAAATCTTATTAAATATTTTGATAAAATCCAAAACATGTTCTCGAGGGTTTCTTCTCAAGTCTTCAAATTATGTTAAATTGTAAACAAGATCATTTTTAATTCCCAATTGATTCTTAAATATGTTTATTAATTCATTCCATGAATTTATAGAATTTTAGTGTCATTTCCTGGACCATGTTCGAACATTTCCTTCTAATGATTGAATGGTGTTGAGGGATCCATGAAGTGGAAATCCTCTCTCTATTATGGTGGATTCCCATGGATCTAAACTCTCACCCTACAAGTTCCAATATGACCCTCTAGAGATATTGGACTCCATATAGGGAGACCAAACCCCAAATGGGGACTCGCCTGCAATCTTGTATAAGATCCAATGCATCCCCTTGCATTTCAGTACAACAAATCATTAGAGTAATAGAGTAAAAGAGCTTATAAATCGTGGAATCAATTAGACACTTCATAGTTTTATGCTCTTCCATAGTGGGATTTAACATTTACAGGTGTCTCCAAGTTCAACAAGGCGGTTAACTAATGACCCTATTAAGTGGTTTCTACCTCTAAAGGGGGTGACATGTCCATGGTACATAAATCAAGTGGTAGGTGGCATGTGATATTGGTGAGCCCTAGTATTGCACCAAGACTGTTACAACTCCCATAGGCTACTCAAATTTACTTTATCAACCCGGGATTCGTACAAACCTAGAGGTGACAGTGCTATATGCATAGCAGATGAGTTCCAATCATGCCATCCTCTTCTCAACTCTACAATGAGGTGTTACTACTAGGGTTACTTCTAGGAAAGGAAGTCTGTCACACTTACAAATCAAATCTAAGACCGAAAATAAATCATGACCATTACTCTATCAATGGGGAAAGAAACTATTCTAGATCATAATGATTCATCTAGCTATCTGTAAGAAAGATAAATTCATCACTTAAGCTAATGCAAGAAAGGAAATTAAACTAAGTGGAATTCATAATTTGGATTGTTGAATTGAACCTGTAGAAATGGAAACTAATATAGGCACACATTTTGAACCAAATAACTAATTGAGTTCTATTCTCATGTTTAACTATTGTGCTTAATAATGCATCTATCAATAAGCTAATCACACTTTTAAATCACTATGTTTTACTGCAAAATAAGGAGGCGTTGAGGTGACCTAAGAGGGTTCCTGACCCAAGGTTTCAAACTTGAAGGTGCATTGGAGGCTGGGCTAGGCCTAGATGAGGTGAAATAGTGATTTTAGGCTGAAGGAGTGAGTGGTTGGTGCTGCTACAAGATCTACGACAAGATTTCTTGCAGTGCTACAGGATGTCATGAAACGCTACAGGAAACAGGGTGAAGGTAGTTTCAGGCCAAAAATGGTGAGGAAAAGGTTAGGAGAGGTGGAATGAAGATGCATCTAGGCATATGAAGGGTATCCAACCCCTTGGTCAAGCTCAAAACTCTTCACAAAGACTGTCTTGCACCTCCAAGGTGGCTCTCAATGTTGTGGTGGAGATTTCCAAAAATAGGGTTGAATGTGACTTGGATGGAAGTTGGTTGATGAAGGGTGGAGACTGAAGCTAATGGCGTTGATGAATTCCTCCTATGCTGCTTTATTCAAACCTGCAATCAAACTACTTTTTCATGCATTCATCATTGACAAATATATCATAACAATGGTGGAAAAGATGATTTGAACTTAAATAAACCTACCTATGCATTTGAAATAGAAATATACCTGTACATCTACAACATGTCCATGATAATAAAAGCAACCTGTCTAAATTTTCCAATAAATCATAAACTAAAAACATTTATGGTCTATGGTGAAGGTCATCCCTCCTTAAGCTCCATCGCAAAGGTGGTAGAGGGAGGCTTTATCACACATTTTTGAGATTTTATAAGCTACTGAAAATGAAATGGAAATAGATTAACTACTGCAACATGAAATAACACACAAGTACATAACAAAGACTAAGGCCAATGGATGGGGCCCTAACCCACAAGATCTTCTCCCTGAAACTAACTCAGTGGAGAAGAAGCCAAATTCTCATTTTATTTCATAACCAGTATTTCACATAACACATTAAAGTCATAAATGTCTAGTACAAGAGTTAAGAGTGCTCTAGATACATCCAAAAATCGAATCCTAGTGAGCTCTTGCTCTAGCCTATTTATCCTAGAGGGTAGCTACCAGAAACTCCCTAAAATGTAGGTTTTTGTCCCCTTGGTAATTGAGATAAGTGGAGCTTGGCTCCCCTTGATATTCCACTTGCTTGTTTGTCTCTAATTTCGAGCTATTGGAAGAGAATCTTGAGGAGATATTGGTTGTCTTTAGGAGTTAAGGAGGTGTTCAACCCTCCTACAATCACTCTATGTTGTCTACTCTGAGCCTTGATTGTGCAATCTTCCTCAAAAATGGCATATTCTCCTGATTTTCTTGCATTTAAACCACATTAGGCTTTGAAGTATGACAACCCTTAATACACCATATTCACTAAGAAACATATGACAATAATTCAATTAAATGTGAGAAAGAGAGAATAATTAGGCTAAAAAGGTGAAAATTAACCCCTTATAATGTGCTCATCATCACCCCCCTATAAAATGGTTTCTCATCCTTTGAGAAACTTAGTCCTCTTCCTTGATTTCTTTTAGTGCCCTTGTGGCCTCTCTGACATCCCAAGTAATCATGAAAGGATTTCCCTCGGGAGGGTAGAATCCTGCATTCTTTTCTGCTTCCTCCCATTCCTTGTTCTCTTCAGCTTAATATTTTCCTTCACCTAGTACTAGCAACAAAGGTGGATTGAGTTTATGTGAAGCCATTTGATCTTCATTTTCTGCATGGCCCTCTTGTACAAAGGCGCCCTTTATAGGGAAACTCTCAATATTTCTGGAGTATGATACTCCATGTTTCTTAGGATAAGTGGGAGGTCATTTTATCTTCTATGACATGTCATCACACACTCTTGTCCCATCAGTAGTGTGAAATTTCTTGTGCTTGGTTGTTGAGGTATTTATCTACAATGTTGGAATCATTATCTATAATTAGGTGATTGTTTATGACCCCTCTAGGCTGAATAGATTTTCCCTGATATGGAGAGACTCTTTTCCTTACCTCCTCATCATCTTTTTGGCCTCATATTCCCTAGCCTCTTCATTGGTCATCCAAGAGGCTAGGTCCATCAGTTTCATATTCCCCAACCTAGAGTGATGGTCCCAAATGTTTAGATCATTCAAGACAATGTTATGCATATAAAATTCTTCCAATTTGTCCATATACTCTATGTTGGAATGATTGAAAAAATCAACAAATTGTCTATAATTCTAGAACGGTAATGACCGATATGAGGCTAGTGTTTTGATCTAAAACTGCATCCATCTTTCCTTCAGGTAGATGGAATAAGAGTTGGAGGGATGTCTGTGTTGTATTGCCTCATGCACAGGTCTGTCATGGTGGTAGTATGCTTGTCCTTCTGCTGCAGTTGGCCATTCAATCTTGCATTCTCTTCTTGTGCCTCTTGTAGTTTCTCCTGTATCACTACCTCCCTAAGTTTACATCGGCCAAATATCTCCCCATATCAATGAGTTTCTCTTCCATGATCCCTACATCTTGCACATCTTTAGTTTTGGCAATTTTCATCTAGCAGTGTGTGTGTGTGCTCTCTCGTTTTCTAGCTCATAGAATAGGGGGACTAAGAGCTTTTCAGGGATCATCCTTCCTCCTTCAATGAATGTTTAATAAGAGCTCAGGTTTGGTGTTGGATTTATGGGGCCCTGACATAGGTTCAGATAGTTCATGCAATCCAACAAAACCCACTATTATAGGCCCTTTCAGCAACGATCTGCTTGCGCAAACCTAAGTTTCACCCGAGGCAATATAGGGGGATACCAAAACCGTGTTTCTGCATCCAGAGGGATAGAGGACAATGGATTTAGGTCTTTTCCTTCCTATCAGGGCTCCACAAGTCATTTCTAGCAACATTATTAGCATTTTTCAATACAATTGTTGAACTTACTCAAATATTGTGTGATCTTACTTATTCATGCATTAAACACGATAAATACCCATAAAAAAAACTACAGTATACAGTTATAGAAAAAACCCTTATTCAGCATAATCAGTCATAAAAATTAATTAAAAAGCAAAAAAATTAGCACAACTCAGATATTCACAATAGTTCATTCATTCACATCCAGATCTCTCTCATACAAACACTTTCTACCCTGCGCACACAAAAGCAGTCTTTCCTAAGGTCTCCACACACACAACTGCAGGAGTCGTTTCCTCTAACCCAAACCACAAAATATAACTCAGTCTTACATCAAAATTTATTGCATATTATCAATCATAAGCCTACCTATGACTTCTATCTAGACTCCTTATATAGATCTAGATTTTGCAATACCATGATCCAAAACCATGGGAGGAGTCCAGCATTCATTAAAAATCCCATCTTGTTACATAATTAAGGGGCTTTGACCCACCCCAAAGCCCCTAAGACCAAAAATATGCTTCGCATTATGTGCTCTGCGCCTCAATCTGCAGAGTCTTTACCTCGCAGATATTCCTGTCTCCAACAGGCCCCCAACACAAAATTTTGACTCATCCCGAGTCACAATGGTTGTACGCCATCAATATTTCCACTAATGTCACTCAAGGCATCCTGCAGTGGAATAACTATATCAGCGCACAGCTTTGCAAAATCTCATATATCTCTGAGCAACGGTTATGTGATGGACTTGGTTGCCTTCTGTTCCAATCCCCTTTGAGTGGTGCGCATCTCATTAAGATTTTTCTCCACAGTTTGGGAAATTTGAATGCTTCAGCTTCCCATGGCTTCCTCCTGGGGATGAATAGCTACTCTTTTCAGTGTAACTCCTCAATTTGTTCCTGTAAGACTTGACCCTCTTGGAGACGAGTAATTATATGAATAGGTGACAAGGTCTTTGTGGTGACCTTGATCTTATCTAGATGCTCTTGCTTCTTGCACACCTCGGTCTCGATCTTCTGTACTTACAGGTCATCCTACAGTGAGTATCATGATGGGCCTCTAAATTAGAAATAAATTAAGGCCCATCTAACCTTTCTTAGGCCCATCTAACCTTCGTTATGCACATAAAAGACATATTAAATCTATCCTTATACACTTAATAATGTTTTCTTATGCTTTAATATTTTCTTAGGAAGGTTTAAAGGTGATTGCATATTTGTGCCTAATATTGGTTATTTTTGTAGAATATTGTGAGAATATTTGGCAGATTATGCAGATTTGGAGAAGGAGATAATTGTTGGGTGTGGAGCCTGATTATCTTGTTTATTTTGTATCACAGCGTTGGACCCATGTACCTTAATGTGGCGGCAACGCTGCTAGTAATTAAACGATGCCTAGGGGGTCTAGGGGAGGCTGTGACTTTATGGAGCCGCCCCCCCTGGCAGGGGGTTTCGGGGGCAGCGCCCCCGAAGCTAAAAAAATATGTAAAATTGCCTTGTAAAATTATAGTAATTTCTAATCAATCTGGGCCGTTCATTAGGCGAATGATCTAATGGTAGAAGTTATGTTTAGTTTAGGGTTTTTTTCCCTATAAGGAAACCCCTCGCATGTATGAGGGTATTGTATTGCGTCTGTATATGGTATGTGTATTCGCCGAGCGAGAAATAGATAGGGAGACTGTGAGAGAGTACAGAGGATATTATAGTGGATTTTCTGTAGGTTGTGTCTCTTCATTTTACTGGATAATAGAAAGGAAGGACTGGTTGTTCGGGGTGGACGTAGCCCAAACTGGGTGAACCACGTATATCTGTGTCTCTCTGGTTTTATGTGTTTTGTGTGCTTGTATTTTCCGCATATTTTATGTGTTGCATTGCTCCATAATATATAATTTTCTAACAACTAGTATCAGAGCCGAAGGTATATTTGGCTGATAAACTCGCAGGAAAGAAGGGTTCCTAGTTCGAGTGGGAGCAATGGCGGAAGATGGTAAGTTTAGGGTCGAGAAATTTAACGGCCAAAACTTCTCGCTGTGGAAGATGTAGATGGAAGATTATCTGTATCAGAAATATCTGTACCTACCATTGAGCGGAAAAACAAAGAAGTCGGTGGCCATGACAGACGCGGAATGGAACATTCTCGATAGAAAGGCACTTGGAACAGTACGATTGTGCCTTGCAGTGTCAGTCGCCTTCAATATTTCGAAGGAAACAACAACAGAGGGTTTGATGCAGACGTTGGCAAAACTATATGAAAAACCCTCGGCCTCAAACAAGGTATTTCTTATGAAACGATTATTTAATATGAAGATGTCGGAAGGTGGATCTGTTGCAGACCATTTAAATGATTTTAATATAGTTACCAGTCAGTTAAGTTCTGTAGGGGTAAACTTTGATGATGAATTTAGGGCTCTTTTATTTCTGTGCTCATTGCCAGAAAGCTGGAATGGTTTAGTTATGGCCATTAGTAACTCTGTCTCTGGATCTAGTACTTTAAATTTTGATGATGTTTTCGGTGCTATCCTTAGCGAGGAAATGCGACGGAAAAGCTCCGGTGAGACATCGGGTAATGCTTTGAGTGCAGAGTCTAGGGGAAGAAGAATGGAAAGAGGAAAGAGCTCGGGATATCACAGTAAATCAAGGAAAGGCAGATCCAAGTCCAGATCGGGGATAGTGTGTTGGAATTGCGGAAAGAAAGGACACCTAAAGAAAGACTATAGATCTCGGAAGGGAAAAGAAGGAGACACACAGCAAGAAAACAATCATAAAGCAAATGTGACAAGTGATGTGTTACAAGATGATTTGATTCTTTCTTTCGAAAATGTTACTTATTCTTGGGTTGTAGATTCAGGGGCTTCATTCCATGCCACACCTGATAAGAAATATTTTCATGACTATGTTCAAGGAGATTTTGGACAAGTTCGTTTGGGTGATGATAAACCCTGTAAAATTGTTGGAATGGGTAAGGTTCTTGTAAAACAGCAAAATGGAAACCAATGGCTATTAAAGGAGGTAAGGCATGTTCCAGATCTGAAGAAAAATCTGATTTCAACAGGGCAGTTAGGCGGTGAAGGTTGTGTGACAACTTTCACGGATAAAACTTGGAAGGTCACCAAAGGAGCCCTGGTAATAGCAAAAGGCGAAAAGGTTGGTACATTGTATTTATGCAATGGTATTTCTAACTCTGTTAATGCTTTAACTTCAAAAGGAGCAGATGCAGCATTATGGCATCATAGGCTCGGACACATGAGTGAGAAGGGAATGAAGATTCTTCACTCAAGAAATTTGTTGCCAGGTTTGAAGAATGTTGATTTGGATTTCTGTGAGAATTGCATTTATGGAAAATAGAAGAGAGTCAGATTTCTCAGAGTTGGGAAAGAAAAGAAGAGCGAAAAATTAGAGCTTGTGCATACATATGTATGGGGACCTACTTAGGTATCATCTCTTGGTGGCTCTCTTTATTATTTTACTTTTATTGATGATGCAACTAGAAAAACTTGGATTTATTGTATTCAGAATAAATCTGATGTATTTGATACTTTCAAGAAATGGAAAGCTTTGGTGGAGATTGAGACAGGAAAGAAGTTGAAGTGTCTCAGATCAGACAATGGAGGTGAATATTATAGCAAAGATTTTGATAGGTATTGTTCATAGCATGGAATTTGCAGAGAGAAGACAGTTCCAAGAACACCACAAGAAAATGGTGTGTCGGAAAGGATGAACAGAACAATCATGGAGTGTGCAAGGTGAGTGAGATTGCATGCAAGATTGCCTTTACAATTTTGGGCAGATGTTGTAAATATTGTTGTTTATCTAATAAACATAGGGCCTTCAAGTTCCTTGGATGGTGGTATTCCAAAGGAAGCATGGACAGGTAAAAAGGTAAACTACTCTTTTTTAAAGCCTTTGGGCTGTGAGGCCTTTGTCCATATTAATAAAGAAAACAGAACAAAGCTTGAGGCAAAATCAAAGAAATGTACCTTTATTGGATATGGTGTTAATGATTTTGGTTATCGCTTATATGATTATGAAAATCACAAAATCATTAGGATCAGAGATGTAATATTCGATGAAAATGTCTTTTATAAGAATCAGTTGCAGGAAAAGGAATAGGAAAAAGAAAACAAAGAATACATAGTTCTTAATGAGATCATAGAAAAAGTAAAGGTGCCTGAAAATAATAATAATCAATAGCCACAACAACAACAACCACCACAACAGCAACAGGCACCTCAAACACCTAAAAGTGGTGTTAGAAGATCTACCAGGATAAGTAGTCCCCCTGAACGATACTCTCCTTCATTATATTATTTATTGTTGACTGATTCTGGTGAACCTGAATGTTATGAAGAAGAAATGCAGGTTGAAAGCAGGAAGAAGTGGGAGCTAGCCATGGAAGAAGAGATGGACTCCTTAATGCATAACAAGACTTGGGACTTAGTCAGGTTGCCTGCAGGTAAAACTACATTGCAAAATAAATGGGTTTACAGGCTGAAGGAAGAAGATGGAGGAAAACAGAGGTACAAAGCTAGACTTGTGGTGAAGGGGTTTGCATAGAAGAAAGGTATTGATTTTGATGAAATATTTTCTCCTGTTGTTAAGATGAATTCAATCAGAACTATTTTAAGTCTTGTAGCAATGGAAGATTTACATCTTGAACAATTAGATGTAAAGACAACATTTCTCCATGGAGATTTGGAGGAAGAGATATACATGCAGCAACCAGAAGGATATGAGGTAAAAGGGAAAGAAAAATTGGTGTGCAGGTTAAAGAAGAGCTTGTATGGCTTAAAACAGGCTCCAAGGCAGTGGTATCTAAAATTTGGCAAGTTTATGTCTGAACAAGGTTATAATAGATGTCACTTTGATCATCGTGTTTATCTAAAAAAGAAAAATGATGGCAGCTATATTATATTGTTATTGTATGTAGATGACATGGTTGTTGCAGGACCTAACATGCAGGAAATAAATGTGCTCAAAAGAAAATTGGCAAATTCATTTGCAATGAAGGATTTGGGAGCTGCAAAACAAATCCTTGGTATGAGGATAACTAGAGACAGGAAAAATCGAAAATTAACACTGTCTCAGAATGAGTACATAGAAAAGGTGTTGAAAAGATTTAATATGCAGAATGCAAAACTAGTTAGTACACCTTTTGCTAGCCATTTCAAACTTAGTAAGGAGATGTGCCCCAAGACCCAAGAAGACATGGATTATATTTCTAAAGTTCCATATGCATCAGCAGTTGGAAGCTTAATGTATGCAATGGTCTGCACAAGGCCTGATATTGCACATGCAGTGGGAGTTGTAAGTAGGTACATGAACAATCCAAGAAAAGAACATTGGATGGCAGTAAAATGGATTCTCAGATATTTGAGAGGTACCACAAATCAAGCATTATGCTTTGGTGGTTCAAACATTTCTCTACAGGGATATGTTGATGCAGATATGGCAGGTGACAGAGATAACAGGAGGAGCACTACAGGGTATGTATTTACTGTAGGTGGAATAGTTGTTAGTTGGGTTTCAAAAATCCAGTGTTGTTGCACTTTCAACAACAGAAGCAGAGTATGTTGCTGCTACAGAGGCTAGTTAAGAAATGATTTGGTCATAAAGGTTTATCAATGAATTGGGTAAGAATCATGATATGGGAACGGTATACAGTGATAGCCAAAGTGCCATTAATCTTGCAAATAACTCAGCATTTCATTCCAGGACTAAACACATACAGCTCAAGTACCATTTCATACAGTCAGTATTGGAAGATGGACAGTTGAAGCTGGAAAAGATACACACTAGCCAGAATCCTGCAGATATGCTAACAAAAGTTCTAACCAGGGAGAAACTGAGATTATGCTCAGTTTCAATTGGTCTTCAAGTATGATGATGAATATGAGAAACAACCAGGTCCAAAGTGGAGTCATTGTCCAGCAAATGAAGTAGTGGTGGATTTGCTACAATCAGTCTCCAAGTGGGAGATTGTTGGGTGTGGAGCCTGATTATCTTGTTTATTTTGTATCACAGCGTTGGACCCCTGTACCTTAATGGGGTGGCAACACCGCCCATAATTAAATGCTACCTGGGGGGTCCAGGGGGGGTTTGCGACTTTATGGAGCCCCCCGCCCCCTCCCCCCCTTGGTAGGGATTTTAGGGGGCAATGCCCCCGAAGCTAAAAACAGATGTAAAATTGCCTTGTAAAAGTATAGTAATTTCTAGTTAATCTGGGTCATTCATTAGGTAGGTGATCTGAAGGTAGAAGTTATGTTTAGTTTAGGGTTTTTTTCCCTAGAAGGAAACCCCTCGCATGTATGAGGGTATTGTATTGCAGCTATGTATGGTATGTGTATTCTCAAAGCGAGAAACAGATAGGGAGACTATGAGAGAGAACAGAGGATATTACAGCGGATCTGTTGTAGGTTGTGTCTCTTCATTTTGTTGGATAATAGAAAGGAAGGACTGGTTGTTCAGGGTGGGCGTAGCCCAAACTGGGTGAACCACGTATATATGTGTCTCTTCGGTTTTCTGTGTTTTGTGTGCTTGTGTTTTCGGCATATTTTATGTGTTGCATTGCTCTGTAATATATCATTTTCTAACAATAATTTAAGGACTTGCTTCCCGCCACTGGAAGATCAATATTGAAGAATAAATGAGCACAATATCATAAAATTATTGAGAAATATTGGAGAGATTCAAGGGGTTTTTCCACCCTCCTTAACTATCAAAGGCAGCCTATTCAACTTGATATGATGCAAGGGCCCACTTCACAATTTCAAGCTTATTCACATCCATCTCAAACTAATTGGGACACACTCCCTCCTTGGAAACCCCGGCCATATCAACCCCAAAACCAATCATGGAAACATGGTTGGCAAGAACCTTATTGGTAAAATCCACAATATCCTCAATATTTCCCTCAATATCCTCCATACCCAACTCCATGCTATCCCTACCATCCTCCTCCACCACAACCACAACCTCAACCATATCCATCTCATATATCCACCCCCACTCAACTGCATGTACCACCATTTCCAAACCCATACAATGAAGTATCTTGGCTCACTTACAATGTTGAGGTACAACACTTCCAAACATCTCCTCTTGATCTAAATGGTATTCATCTTATTTCAAGAAAGGTATTGCAAAGAAGATATTTTCTTAATTTCATTGAAGGGAAACATCAAGAAGAAGAAGATCCAAATGAGGAGATCAAAATATCAAGGGTTGCACTTGATGAAGAGTCGGCATCAAAATCAGATGTTGAGAGATTTTCCTCATGTTAATCAGCATTTCCTCCATGTGTTCAATAGAATAATCAGAAAAAAGAGAAATATTTGAATGTCATAATAGAAGATGGCATCCAAGGTGATCCAACTCAACAAGTGGACCAAGGGCATCACAACTATATCAACATATGGTTTCAAACATTCATTAAGTTGCAGCAACACACCCTTCTCCCACAATACTTGATACAATCCAGTCAAATAAATTCATCTCTTATATCCAGGTACATGTCAGAGCATGTATTCCAAGTGTGCACATGATTCCATCTGTCATCTTGATGTGTACATGGCTCCATTGGAAGTGTTCCTATACTTGAAAAAGGTTTTGTTTTTTCAATTAGAGTAGGAAAGTGAAAAAAAAAATGAATAAAAAAAATGGAAAGAATAAAATCTCAGGTGAAAACATCTTTTGAGGCGTAGCTCACTCATTGAAAACCTCCATGAGGTGTTCATTGGGTTGAAAAAAAAAATGAGAGAAAAATAAAATATCCTAGGTAAAAACCTCCTTTGAGGCACCTAGGCAAACCTACTAGTGGAAAACCTCATTGAGGCAGTTAGTAGGCCTTAAAAAAAAAAAAATTCATTTCTCCATGTATCTCTCTCTAATGAATGCATGTGCTCTCCAACCTTTGCAAGCAGAAAAACAGTAAGTTGGCACAAAAATAAAATTCAGTCAACACCCTGGTTAAAGGTAGTCAAACTTCGACTTCCTCCTCCTGTGCTCAAAATCTCCCAAAGGACCTCAAGCAGATTATCACATGTAGCTTCAGAGCAGCTTCATAGCCACCAAAGACAACTTCAACAACCATATCAATAGCTTCAATATCACCTGTAGAAACAAATCAATGGTAAGACTCAGGTATGTAATCATCTAACCCTTTCTTCAAATCTATTTTCGCTTAAGAAAACATTAAAAAGTGTGAGAAGGAAAGTTTTTTTACAGCCAAAATCAGTAGCAGAGAAACCTCAGCCTTATCTAGCAACTAGCCTCACTTTTTTCACCAAGAAGAGGAACAAGAAAAAAGTAAAAAGGAATTGATAAATGGGGTAGTAATCAGTTCATGTAATGGAAGACAAGGAGTGCCAAAGGGGTAACCAAGGGTGAACTCAGTTCACAGAAAAAGAACTGTGAGTAAAAAAAAAAAAATCAAATAAAAGGTGGATCAACCACCTCTTAGGATGCAAAACATATTTGCTTAAGGCATCTGAGGACCTCCATGCAGCATCCACAAGAAGAAATGCAAGAATAATAGCAAGAAGATTAGCATGAGGAGCAGTGCATGTGCCAATAAACAGAAAACGAAATAAGCTAGCGTGCAGGAAGAACTAGAAGGCAAGGAGGATGGATAGGTTGCTCAGAGGATGAGCAACAGTTTCGATAGGGAGGTGATGATGGGCCTCTAAATTAGACATAAAATAAAGCCCATCTAACCTTTTTTAGGCCCATCTAACCTTCCTTATGCACATAAAAGATATATTAAATCTCTTCTTATACACTTAATAATGTTTTCTTATGCTTTAAAATTTTCTTAGGAAGGTTTAAAGGTAATTGCATATTTGTGCCTAATATTGGTTATTTTTGTAGAATATTGTGAGAATATTTGGAATATTATGCATATTTGGAGAAGGAGATAATTTAGGGACTTTCTCCCTACTACTGGAAGATCAATATTGAAGAATAAATGAGCACAATGTCAAGAAATTATTGAGAAATCTTGGAGAGATTCAAGGGATGTTTCCACCGTCCTTAACTATCAAAGGCAACCTAGTCAACTTGATATGATGCAAGGGCCCACTTCACAATTTCAATCTTATTCACATCCATCTCAAACTAATTGAGACACACTCCCTTCTTGGAAACCTCAGCCATCTCAACCCCAAAACCAATCATGGCAACATGGTTGGCAAGGACCTCATTGGGAAAATCCACAATATCCTCAATATCCTCCATACCCATCTCCATGCTATCCCTACCATCCACCTCCACCACAACCACAACCTCAACCATATCCATCTCATATATCCACCCCCACTCAACTACATGTACCATCATTTCCAAACCCATATAGATCATACATCCAAAGTGTCGCCAAATATGCTCACAAACTCCTGTATGCAAGACTCGATATGTGTTCTGGCGGCCTTCAGCTCTACCATGTGTTGTTCTCGTACCTCTGACAGAGTGGTCGGCTGCAATTTCATTTGCAGCTCATCTCCATCTCGACGTGTACCTCATTGACTTTAGCCTTCGAGTCTTTGACAGTTGTGGCCAGCTTGGCCACTTTCTCCTCAGGTGCATCTGCAACCTGAATATTGAGCTCCAATAGCTCACTACACACCTTCGAGATTGCTTCTTCTAGATTCTGTCATTATACTACCTCAGCCTCGCGTTCCTCGATAGCAACCTTTTTCTTTGCAGTCATTCTCTAGTGAAATTCTCACTCGATTTCTTCGAAACTCTTCTCAGACATGTAGCAGCTAGCTCGGCATTCTTGCAGACAGTAATTCTCTTTTCTAACACTTAGCGCACAAAGTTGTCAAATGGGGAGTGGGCTCCTTAATATATAGAAAATTTCAAATTTTAACCTCATCATCACCCTAAGACACTCCCCATAAACGCCGATTTGGTGGCGTATTTGTCCATATATGCCCATTAATTTTGTTTTTCCTGCTCCCTCTAACGGCCAGGTCATTTTCCAATCAGTTCTAACTATTATGACAATCATATTCTAGACGAACTTCGCAAGATTCATCCCTTCAACGAAGTAATGTCTCCCTTGGCACAATAACCTCTGAATACACCTGGATTTTGTTTATTGTGAAATACCCCTACTACGCTGGAGTCATCCCCCAACACAAGCGGTTTGTGTCTGGTCCTCATAAGATCCGCAAATATCCTCCCCCAACACATTCTTGGGAATAATTTTCCTCCCAAAAAAAATTTGGTTATCTTCACGAGTATTTTTCCACTGCACAGCCCGATCCTGCTGTATTATAGTCCTTGGTTCCTTATGAATCTAGAAGACACCTACTTTTACTTCTTAAATAACTTCATTAATGCGTTCCCATCCATCTACGTAGTGATATGTCAACAAGAACCCTTCAATCATCTCGTCCCAATCAGTCGTTCCATGGCGCAGTCCTATTTCAAGATACCATTGTTGAGGTATCACCTCATAAGAATGAAATAACATGTGCAACCATTCTGGCCAAGGTTCTTCTCCCTAAGATGCAGTCTAGAGAGCTAAAATCTCACACGTGTCCTTCTCGCCATCATACTTCTCTGCAATTCTTATGTCAACTTGACCAAACCGCAACCTTATTAGTTTGCAAAATTTTGTCCAACCTCCTAGACTTTCTCTTTGCACACCCCATCATCGGGCTGGAGTGGACCTTAATGCAAATTCCAGAGCCTCATACCTTTGTTTCTCTAGCACATTCAATTTAAATTCCTCCAAGAACAAGAAAATATTCTCGGTTCCATCATAAAAGGAGAAGTCGCAAAATTTTAACTTGACACAGCACAGATATTTTGTAACCTTATTACAGCGCTTCGTGGTTATTTCATGTAATATATTATGCCAGTGCCCCAATTCCTCATCAGAATCAGACACACATGAACTATCATGCTCCCAGCATATTCTTCCATCTGTAGTAGGGTTACCCCAGTCTTCATCATGCATAGTTAGCTGATAAATTTGATCAATCACATCATCTCCATACGCATGTTGGACAAAATATGTATAGCGCGCACCTTCAGAGGGATCTAATGGCACAACAACTCGAGTACCATCCTTCACAAACACCATTTGCCTATTCTTTGGGTTTATTATAGCATCCATATCATATGCCCAATCAAATCCTAACAGCGCGAGGTAAGGATTACTATCATCAACAGTATCAATGACCTCAAAGTATACCAACACACTTTCACCATCAATATCTATACTGACTCCCTGCAAGCACCCCACAGGAATGATCTTTAGCTGATTTTCCATCCTCAGCTGAATAGGCGACCACTGCAACTTTGTTTTTCCCATCCACTCCCATGTATTTTTTGGTATCACATTAGCATCTGATCCTAGATCCAGAATGTCTTGATCCATCTCATAGTCTCTGATCTACATATTTAATCACATCTCCCATCCAGTTCTCTTCTTATTCTTGTACACTTTATCGACAGCACAATGCTCCCGCTGCAACTTTTCATTGCCAGCGCAGTTATCAACCAACTCCTACAATCCTTCTACAGCCCTTCGGTCTCTTAATATCTTCATTAATGTCAGTAGGAAAGATGCTAGGATCGAGGGGTCGGCTTCCTTCACTTCAGAATTCTCTTCAAGATTATTTTCTACCGGGAAAAACTATCTCTACGCAGTCAATGTCAAATTCTTAAGAGTCATAAACAATTTCTTCACGGCCTTGAATGCTTGATTTTTGTGTTGTACATCAAACCTAATAATATTATCTTCATCCTTGCTTACCCATGTCTCCGGCACAAACTTTTGCTCGTATGTGCAGCTTACTCCAGTATTCATACCACTACGTGTGACTATGTTCACACTTGGATCTCCTTGGCATCGTTCAGCCTTCATCATCTGCGTTGGTTGTTGATTGTGCTTCTCCTACATTTTAGCTAAAAACAACAGGACAATATTTTATTTCATGACCAAATTCTTGACAATACTTAGATGACACAGCAGTATCATTCTGTAAATCTTGAGCAAAGTGTCCAGGCTATCCATTGTTGTAACAAACAATCTTTCCTCGCCCTTGACCAACACTTCCTCCTCAGTTTCACCCTTGGCCTTGAAAACCTCCTCGCGCAGTTGGTGAACCCATAGCTTCACGACCTTCGACTTGCATTCGATATGCGCCCAGATTTTTCTGCAACATTATATTGTAGCTCCTAAAATGTTGTCCATCGTGCCCTACTGAACTACATAAGTTGCAAAATAATTGTTTCGGTGATCTGACCAACTTTTGCAATAAGTGAAAAAAATTTGTGGAATGTTGGCTTTCCCATTACATACTACCATACATTAGACCTTGCACTTGGCCCTTTTCTCGATCCATGTTTTAACAGATTTGGCATCCTAGTAGCCACATAGTCCCTAAAAATCGAACACTGTTCCTTGTAGTGACCCTGGGCCTTGCACTTGATACACCAGACCTTTGCGTGAACCTCCTTTCCCTTCTTTAGATCCTGGAGCTCCATGTGAAAGCTTGAAAACTGATTCTGAATCTGTTTCACCCCTATGCTTGCATTAGCTACTATTGAAGCCTCCAGCTTCATTGTGATATCTAGTGCTTCAACTTGAGTTGCGATCTTCTATTGTGACAATGGAAATCTAAGATGTGGAAATAATGCAGCAATAAACCACTCTTTATGTTGTTCGTTCGGGATATTAAAGCTAATCTTAGTCAACGATGTCCTAAAACTATAATCTACCTCCCACACAGTCTCAATAGTCAGCTGCTTAATCTCTTTGATCTCAGTGATACACTGGGATTGCGTCTTCGGCTTCTTCAATTTAGTGTTCAACGCGGTATTTGTTTTAGCCAATGAAGCATTTGCATTCGTTGTAACAAACTACATGTACCAGTAAAATGCTTAATATTGCAGCACATTAACCAATTCCTGGTACATGAAGTTTGTTTTTCAAACTCCATATCACTTCTACTACAAACCATAATTGTTTAGGGTCATTTGTTCCCTTAAACATTGGCATCTTTGAGGGTTGGGCCATGGGGGGAGGTGGAGGTGGAGGGACAGAACGAGATGGAGTGATGATGGGGGTGGAAGGTTGGTGGATTTCCCCATAAATTTGTTGAATTTCAGATCTCAATGACAGACTTCATGGAGTAGCAAGGTTGCTTTCTCCTTTCTCGGATTCAAATAGTGGTCTATATTCAGTTTCAATGTACATACCCCAACCTGTTCTGAATCGCTTACCACTTCGCATAGCACCAGTTTCTCTTTCTTCATCCATCAATTTGAGCACAATCGTAGAATACCCTTTTCACACAATTGAGCATTTTAATCCAGAACTTCATTGAATTCATGTACTTACCTTGTAGGCCTTTGACAAAGTTGCACTTTGCTTCACTATAGGACATAGTGGTCTCTATCGTGAGCTCAATAATAAATCCTCCAAGGATATTATCAATCCAATCATCAACATCTCTCACGATCTCCTTATCAGTATTTTTCCATTTCTCAATCATATCTAGGGTCCACACAATAGGTCTATTATTAAAATACCTCGTTTGCGTAGCTAGTCTTGAGATCCACTCATGTAACTTGCTAGAGAATGATGCAAATAAAATATCATATTGATTCGTATATATATTCTTTTGTAACCATTGTTCAGCAAAGACACAAATTTTTTCTTTCTTGCGCAGCAAAATCACGTTCCTTCAAATCTATCCAATATTCAATCTCTTTCCTAGATGGATGCCACATCAAGATATCCCTAAGTCAGATCCTAGTCTCGGAAACAGAACCATTTATTAGCTTTATGGGGCCCTGACCCAAGTTCAGATAGTCTACACAGCCCAACAAAACCCACTTTTACCATCCCTTTCAGCAACTATCTGATTGTGCATACTGAAGTCTCTCTCGAGGAAATATAGGGGGATGTTATAACCAAGTTTCTACATCCAGAGGGATAGAGGACAGTGGCTTTAGGTATTTTCCTTCCTATCAGATCTCAGCAGATCATATCTATCAATATTACCAGCATTTTTCAACACAATTGATGAACTTACTCAAAGACTGCACGATCTTACTTATTCATGCATTAAACATAGTAAATACCCATAAAAAGAACTGTATTATATAGTTACAAACCAAAACCATTATTCAGCATAATCAGTCATAAATAGTAAGTAAAAATCAAACAAATTAGCACAACTCTGGTATTCTCAATATCTCATTAATTCACATCCAAATATGTCTCACACAATCACTTTCTACCCTGCGCATAGAGCTGCAAGGACCTGCGCACATAGTTGCAGTCTTTCCTAAGGTCTCCGCACACACAGTTGTAGGAGTCTTTTCCTCTAACCTAAACCATAGACTCTAACTCACTCTTACATCCAAATGCATTGCATATTATCAATCATAAGCCTACCTATGACTTCTATCTAAACTCCTTATATAGATCTATCTTTTACAATACCATGATCCAAAACCATAGGCAGAGTCCAACGTTCATTAAAAATCAAATCCCATTAAATAATTAAGGGGCTTTGACCCACCCCAAAGCCCCTAAGACCAAAAAAATACTTCGCATTACATGCTTCATGCCTCGATCTGTAAATTCTTTACTTCGTTTGGAATCCTTGCTCCAACATTTGGTTGTGGGCTAGGATGTGGAACTTTTGTAATGTCTTTTGGGACAGTTTTTGGAGAGGCGGTCTCTTCCTATGGATCCTCATTTTTCTTTACTTTGGCATCATTTCCTTCACTTCCTGCCTCTTTTTCATCACCTTGGGCCTCCTACCCTTCCATTGTGCCTTGTTCTCTTCCCCCATGACTTTCTTCTCTTCCTGTAGCACATTTTGTGTTTCCTGTAGCATATTTTTTGTTTCATGTAGCACTGTATGAGTTTCAGGTAGAAAACTTTGTTTTTCCTCTAGAAAACCCTATTTTCCTTGTTACCCCTTCTTTTCTTCCTCTTGAAGGTCTGTGATGGTTGGTACTTGTTTGAGGGATGCTAACTGTTATCACCAAAAAAATGAAGCATCATTTGACAAAGTCATATAGGTTCATGTGTCAAAGGTAGGGTTGTAAAATTCATTTTTTATTACTTAGTCAAGGAAAATTTTAAATTTTTCTTATTTAAGCTTACCCTAAGGTCCAAACCCACTCACTTTCAAACCCCTTTATGTCACATCACTCATAATTTTCTCACAATTTTCAATTCCCAAGGTTTTAGTACCGAAATGGTGGTTTTAGCCAAGAAATCACAATTTCGTAGCGAAATACACTGAGAAATTACACTTTTCGCTACAAAACCGCTGATACTTTCATAGTGAAAACACCCAGATTTACACTAAATACGCTACGAAAGTGTGGTTTCCTATCTGCCATATCAAGTTAGTTGTTAGGTGTCAGAAAATCGTTGGGAAATGGTAAGTTAGATACCATTCGAGTCATTGAGGGATAAGATCAAGGTACATGGTCAGGTCTAAAGTCATCATCACCATTTTAGGCATGTATGGGTCATCATTTCGTTATGAGTGGACATCAAACTTCAAAATCTTTCCTAATTCAGTCATTTCTTATTCTTCATTCCTTCTTCATGTGATATTGAGCTCTGGAGAGCTATTGCATTGAGCCAAAGTTGTGGCTGGTGTTTTCAAAGGTTTACAAAGATCGTTGATCAAGCGAGGCTGAAAAATATCAAGTGAGGCTGAGAACTATCAAGCGAGGCTGAGAAGGCATTAAAGAAACCATGGGTGAAAAAAGAAGGACAAATAAGGGTGGCCAATGTCTAAGATATGAACCAACAGATATGAATCTGATCAATGAATACCCAACAGATTTATAAGTCTTCATAAGGACAGGATGTTTACATTTTTGTGAAAGATTACAAGGCTACCATGTACAGGTTTCCAAAGAATTTTGTTTAAACTTCAGTGGAACAGCTACCAAAGTGGGGATACTTAATATTTCCATTACACCAGAGGTCATTGCTGCAACAATAGGGATTCCAAGGGGACAAGAGAAGTGGTTAAAAGGGTTCAAGTTCAACAAGGAGTGGTGCAAAGAGTTTATGAAGCCTTAAAACAGGGAAATGGACCTTACTAATTCCATTCCAAGGAGCCGCATGAAGGATAACTACTCAAAATTGTTGCTCATCATCAAAAAGTATTTTACTTGTGAATGAAGATATCATAAGGTATACTCTTACCATTTCAAGCTCCTCCTACATTTTGCTGGTAAGATATCTCTTCATCTGCCTTTCTATTTACACAGAAGTCTAGCAAAAATGGCAGATAAGGTACAAGAAAAATCTGAAGGAAGTGAAACTTCATTGTTTCATCATGGTTTAATTAAAATTTTGGTTTTATATGAGATCTAAAGACTAGGCAGAGACTGGTTTTCATTTTTTTTTTGTTAGTGGTTTTGAGTTGGATTCTCTTACTGCTACAAGAACTCCTAAACCTAGGAGTATCCCATCACCCTTAGTAGAAGAACAAAGTGAGCCATTGGTCACAGAACCAAGTGAACCATCAAGAGTAGAACCAAGTGAACCAGTCATGATGGAAACAAATAAATTTCAGAGTTTTGATGCACCCAATGTCCCACCTACAAAACAAAAATCAAAAGTGGTCAAACCTGCAAAACAAAAACAAGATGTGAGTAAACAAGGAACCAAAAGGATGACAAGGAGTCAAACAGTGGCTTTAGAAGACAAAACAGTGGCTATAGAAGATGGAGCAGTAGCTAAAGGAAATCTAGAAGACATATTACATGCCATTGACATAGAAGAGACTCCTATAGTCTAGGCTGAGGATATAGAGGAAGGTGGACAAAAACTAAAGAAATCCAAATCTGCAAAGAAACTAGAATTTGAAGGAGAAGATGCAGGTTTTATGTTCCAAGAAAGAAATCCCATGACAAGGCATGCTAGAAAGCTATTAAAGAGAAATAAAGAGGTTCATTCACCTATTGACACAGTCCAGTCACCACAAGACATCATTGATCTTTCATCGCCTACAGAGAAAGATATAGTTAGAAAATCAAAGAAAGGAAAATAGAAAGTAATGGAAAAAACAGAGTTTGAACTCCTTGAAGAACAGTTGAAGTTGGCCAACCATGATATTGCTATTATGAAGAAAGAAGCAAGAAAACACAATGTCCAGAAGGTTCAGTTTGAAAAGATGAAAGAGATTTGGGAAGAGCAGGTTGACAGTGTTTTCAAGACCCTAGATAATACACAGCATTTTATCAAATGGACCATGCCATTGAGGAAGGAGGTGAAACATGTCAGGAAAATGAACTTGCATTTGAAATCTACTAACAGGAAGTTGAAGGATCAGGTTAAAGACATCTAGGAACATCTTGAACTAATCCATGAGGAGTTGGAGAAAAAGGCCTTAAAATGACAGTAGTTGAGGAGCCAATTTCTCAACTCATCATCAATGAGGAAGAAACACCTCAAGAAGCATAGTGTGAGCTAGTTTATGATTTTAAAGGTTAATGGCATGTTAGAAACTAATTTTTTACACCTCGAAAGTATATTTTTGAAGTTACACAGAAATCTGGAATTTTCATTGTTTTTAGCAGTTTCGTAGCGTTCCTGGGCTTGAAGAACAGGAAAACGCTACGAAACTACTATAGATTTCCTTTTTGAATTTTGAACCAGTTTTGGGAGCTTACAAGAGGTGAAAAATGGTATGGAATATGTATTAAGGCATAATGAACATCATACAGAAGGAAAGAATCAGAAATATTGATGGCAAAAGGCATTTTTGTAACGCTACGAAACTGTCATACTTTCATAGCGTACTATTTTGAAGCTATACGAGCAGGTTTTTGTGCACTTTTGGATAGCTAGGTACTTTCAAAGGTTCAAGGGATCTTACCAGTAGTCATCCAAGACTTAAAGACCACGTGATGAAGCCAACTCATCGGCCAAACCCCTCGTTGAAGATAAAGACGAGTTTTTCTAAAAAACAGGGTTTGATTCCAGTTTTAGAGGAGGTCAATTAAGATGTCATGTAGTGATGTGTCCCATCACACCCTATTCGAACATGTGAAGGAATAGTTGTCAAAGATGTAATTTTTTTTAGGAGATAAGGTTGTTAATGTAATAATGAACAGTTTGAGTCCTATTAGGAAAAGGACTGTCAAGTAGGATAGTTGTCATTTTCTCATTAAATTGATATTTAATTGTTATGAAAGGTGTCATTAGGGAAAATTCGATGAATCTAGCCCGGAGGCAGATCATCTCATCATGTAACAAGTCTATTAAAGGGCAGAGAGTCGAATTTGCAAGGGTTGGATATTTTTTGGCAATACTGCAGCTTTATGTAAATTGATTGATTTCAGTAATGTAGAGACTTGTTTCTTGACCAACCTGAGATTCTGATTGAGTTTTTAGTTCCTATATTATCTATATATTTTATGTGTACCATTTGCAGTGGTTTTCATCTTTAATACTCAGAATTCATTCATGTAATGCTCTGACTTCCTTTATAGATGAATTGATTGTGCTATTTCCTGTTTCATGTGTGTTTACTTCTGTTAAAAACTCTTACATGCCTCAGCTTCCATGTCAAGTGAACTTACTACTGAATCATTGAAATTGTTGACTACATAAGCGCAATGTTTGCAGACTGATATTATTTTCAACCTATACACATCACAAGCAAGTTTTTTTCCAAGTAGATTTAGCCATCTAAATATATATATATATATATCAAATAACATTAACCCTTTGAGAGAGCCCTCTCAGGCTGAAGAGGCTAAGCTCCAGTCACAAGTTGGTTTGAAATAGTTACATAAAGTTGTCTAGTTAGTAGCCAATCGGGTGCAATTTTGTGATAACACTAGCCTTGAGGAGTGTCTTCTTATATAGGTCACAAGTGTCTTTTTAGGTGAACTGGCCTCTTGAATATTCCCCTCCTATGGCCATGTTTCTTCTTTCTTATTGGGTGATTCTTCAATTGTGATTGGGCTCTTAGTTGGAGTTTGAGGTCTCCCTTGTTTCACCCTGGAACTCTTCCTAGTCTTGAAATACATGGGGATTTGTATTTGTCTATTTGCCTTCATAGGGGTACTTAGAGTGGCTAAGGTGGCAGCCACTTCCTTTTCAGTGGTTCCTAGTGAAAGCTTGGTTTGTTGAGGAGAGATATCAGTGCTCAGCTTGGGGTATAGTATCTCTTCCTCTTCTATCTTTCCTTCATGTTCTTCTTCTTTATCTTCCTCCTTTTCATGTTCTTCTCCTTTATTATCTTTCTTTTACACCTCCTCTTTCCCTTCATCTGAAACTATATTTTCTGTGTGTTTTGCCTCTTTGTCCACTTCCTCTTCTTCTTTGATACCCCTTTCTGCAAGGCTAGAGGCATGGGTTTGTCCAGGAGTGATATCTTGTGCCCAATGAATGCTTCTTTGTCCATGTCTATGAAGGTAGACCAAGGTGTAGGGATGTTAAGTCTATTGAGATCATCTCCCACTATGAATTTAATGAGACCATGGTGGGCTACATGTTGCTACTTTCTCTCCCTTACCCTCTAGCTCATATATTTGATTGAATGTAGGAGGAAGTATGTGGTGTTAGGTCTCTATTATAGGGGAAAATCTCCTTTGAATCTAAGCTCATGCAATAATCTAAAATGGTATCCATAGACTACGCTTAGTCTTCCCTCACAAGAAATATATTTCATGATATGGTATGCTACCTCATCCCATGGGTAAGGGAGACTTTCCCTTCTCACCCCATTCTTATCTTTAGTGTATTCTTCATTAGGCAAGAAGAAAAAATTCTTAGAAGTAGTGCTAGAGAATTTTTCCTCTTTGTTCCACTTAACCCCTAAAGGTAAGGTTGTGACTCTTCTAATAAGCACAAGGGATATGGTAATTGCTAGCACTCTAACCACTATGGTGGCCCTATCATCTTCTTGGGAGTGCAAGGCTACTAAAAATTCTCGAGCCACTTTGTCATCAAAGCCTTTAATGAGATCGAAGAACCCCAACCACTTGTGATTTCTAAAGATGTTAACCATAGGAGGGTCTGTGGGCTCCCTTATATTAGAACCTCCCCCCATCTTATGACTTTGTTAGAGATATTCTTACCTATATTGTGTCCAAAAACACTTATGATATGGGATCCAAAGGTTTCAACTTAACACAAATTGTGATTTTCTTACCCCTACTTCTCTGAACATCCTCTTAAATTTCTGAATTATGGCTTGACTATGTGTAAATTTTCATGAAAAACCTAGTGGGATGATGCCCACTTATCTATGTAACTCTGATGTTTTCTTTATTGAAGGATGGTTTTGGGGTGCCAATACACTTTGAGGGTGGATTTTATGACACTTTCTAGCATGGTGTGGCCTCCTTGGAAACTTCCTGTAGCACCAACAGACTTTCTTGCAGCATGGGATTTCATGCAAAACTCGACCATGGATCGAAGTTCGTCGGTGGCTCATATATCTTTCCTACTCTAAATGATCTTGGAATGCATAATAGAATGAGGGAGAATGAGCCACAGTACACCTTTTATTCCAAATCAAATGAACTTGGAGCGTAGTGGTGATGTGAATTTGGCACGAGGATTCCTCATTTTGACCATTAGTCCCACTCGAGCCAATCATACCCATCTGCCTCGGAATCAAGTCCAATTCCTCGTGATCTCTCATTTAACTAATGTGACAGCTCCATGTCGCATGCAAACCCCACAAACTCTTTGCTTTAACTCTTCGAGGGTGGCCCAGTTAACTGGCCACCTTTTTGCCTATTAAACTCTCTATTCTCGACATTAACTCATTTTAGCCAAATGATGCATAGCAAGAGCGTGAGGTAGCCATACTTGAGCCTACCTGAAGCTGATGAGTGGTAGGATCCTTTGATGCAGGGAGCTGGAGCATGGTGATGGCCATCAGTGATTTGTTTCCTTTGTTGTGCTTTTTTATTTATCTTTTTTTTTTTCGAGTGAGTTGCTTATTGCTTTTGCTTGCTAATTATTTTGCAGGTGCCTTATAGATACCCTTAGGTTTTGATTTTGGTGTGGCTTCCCTTATGGATTCCTCTAGTGATCATCTAGAGCCATGTTCATCAGCTACCTCATGCTTACTTGATGTTCTGGTTGCATGTACAAAATTTCTACATGAAGTGATCATCTTCCTATGGAAATCTACTTATTGCGGTTTTGGAGCTCCAAAGAGATGAGGAATGAATAGAATTAGGGCAGGGATTCTAGGGATGGTCTTAGGAATTTAATGGATTGGAAAAATGGAGGAGGATATGAGAGGAGAGGCTCTGTGTGAGGATTTAGCTAAACTAGCTCACAGTGGTGAAACTTAAGGGTTTAGTGAGTGAAAATTTATGCATAGAGTGGAGTGATCATTAAAAGTGGTAGGTATAGGTAAAAAAAATATTTTTCATGTCTTCTTGAGGGTTAGGTGGCCTTGGGTGGGATTTTTCCTCCTCGGATGACTTTCCTATAGCATTACAGGGTTTCCTGTAGCACTACAGGAAATCTTGTAGCAGCCTAGGACATCATATAGCACTGCAAAGAGTAAGAAAAACATGAAATTTTTACTCACCTGGAGGGAGAAATGGATGAATGGATGCATACTGGGATTGGATATGGAGTGGGTAGGTATAAGAAAGAGATAAATAGAGAATTAATGTCTCTCCCTTTGCCTAAACTATCATTGACCAACACCCTGTAAAACAGAAGCAGATTAGTGCATAGGTGTTGTTTCATTCTCCTTTTTATTTTTCCTTTTTTTTGTTTTTTTATCTCTTTTTTTTATATTTTTATTAAAATACAGGTGGGCTTCCTTAATAGAGGTTTTCAACCCACAATCTTGCCTTAGGCGCCTCAAAGTGATTTTCACCAAAGGATCTTTTATTATTCTGTTTTTCTTTTCTTTTCTTTTTTTGCTCCCGGATCACCTCATGGAGGTTTTCAGCCCAAGAGTTTGTTGAGAATTTAGTAGGGCTTAGTTTAATTCAAATTATATACTTATAATACTTGTGAGCTTACTTTTCTTACTTATGTCTTATCTTCTTAGCTTATTAAGTCTTTCACCAAGCCAATTATCAAAACATAACAGACACAAATTTAGGCACTTCTATCCAAGGCCAAAACCTCTCCCTCATGGAGAGGAAAACCTGCAATTAATTATTCTTATAGACTTTCAGTTGACAAGTACTATCACCATGACACAAACCTTTAACCTCAATGTACCTCCAACACCCTTGTCACCTGCTCTTCTTGGTTCCTTATTGCTGATCTTTCTTTTGCTTTGCATTGTACCGCAATGTCTCCTAGAGAATCTCGATCAACTTCATACTCCTTGATAATCAGTCTCCTCTTCTTTGGCCTCTCTCCAACACTTTTAGATATTGATTTCACATTATATAACCTTGTCTCCTACTGCATCACCTTGTTCCTTTATAATGTACCTTATTCTAATTATTGTACTGAGATCTAAACCATAATCTGCACTTGCTCCATAGATCGAGACCTTTGCATTGTATGTATTACTTATAACATACGTTGGAGATTTTATCCTAATTATGAGAATTTTATGGTCTAAAATGGGCCTCCTAAGGAAATTATAAAATAATTGTGGAAATAATAAAATAATATTAGATTACATCATCAAAATTTAGAAGGAAAAATTAGAAAAATACATTTTTCAACTTATCTCCCTATGGGTTTACTCAAATTTTTAGTGGGAATATTCTTTGGATGCAAAATTTATTCCTCATCCAGGGATTACCCGTGTTGCATACTTTCAAATGGAACCTGCTACATTAAAAATGAGAAATACATGAAAAACATGATTGCAATAACCTTTTTCATGTATTTCTCATTTTTCGTGTAGCATGTTCCATCGAAATTATGTGACATGGGTACTCCTTGGATGAAGAATTAAATTTTACATCCAACGTGTACTCCCACTCAAAATTTGAGTTAAACCTTAGGGATATATGTTGAAAATATGAGATGAAAAAAGTAGTTTAATTATTTTATTATTTTTTAATATTTTTACTTTTTTGCTCCAAAAATGGTGAATCATCCCCCACGGCTGATTAAATCATATTGAATCCTATTGGTTCTTATAAAGCTTAGTTTGGTTATACATTTTTCTTAGGAGGCTCATTTTAGACCTCAAAATTCTCCTAATGTATGTTGACTTCCTTGCACTTTGTTGGAGCTTCAATCCTTGCACCGTATTTACCCGTTTCTTCTTTGTATTATGTTCAGACCTTAAATTTTCTTCCTTCATAGAACTATACGGAAATATTATGAAGCCCATACAAAGATATAATAGTCATTTTATTCTTCGTTGAATAGTTACCAAGCTTGCGCCAAAACGGATTCCTTGCTTTTCAATTTCTGAGTTTTGTGCCTGTAATCAAGCCCGATAATTGCATAGATGTTCGAGCTTCTATGTATTTTTTTTCTATGCAGTACACTGGGGTATATATAGTATTTTGGCCCTATAAACTAGCTGACCTGTCAATTGAATAGTTGTTTCTATTTTTGGGCGGACCTTTCAAGAGGTGTTTTGGAGCATCTTCAAGCGGACTTTGTGGAGAATCTTCCAGAAAGGTGACAAGGGTGTTGAGTGTGTTTTCTTTGACTATTTACAAGTGTAACATTGTTTCATGTACATGAATCTAATTAATACATATATGAAAAGATGAAAAATCCCTAAAATACATCAAGAATAAATCTTTGACCTATAATATAATTCCTTGCTCATGAAACCCATGAAGCAAGCTTAGAAAAAATAAATTTTAATATCTTTGTCTTCTTCATTACATAAATACATAATTACATAAAAAATATGAAGACCAACCTAGTTACACTTTCCAACACTCCCTCTTAACTAGGAAGGTATTCATAATGGTACATGGTTACTTTCAATCTAAAGAATCTAATAAAAAGAATTGGAATGGTAATCGCATTTGTATAGCATCATATCAACCAACATTTTCCTAGTGCAAGGCCTTGACTAACAACCCCGTCTCTCAGCGAGACAATGGGCTACAATGCTAGTGAGACACATGACTTATAATCACCATTTTCATTGTCTCTCCAAGGTACATACTCCACCCGGGTGTTCCCAAAGTATGACCTTCTTGGACTATTCTTCTCTTGGGTAGCTAGCCCTCAAAGAATATCGGTCCATGACTACTCTTATCTTGAATGCCTTATCTCATTCTCAAAGAGTATTGGATGCCATATGATTACCCAATCCTTCATTCTGTCTTCCCATTTGAAGACCAGAATGATGTGTCTATCTCTCCCTCTCAACCAGGGAGGACCTATTCCAGAAGAGAATGTACTCCTTCCCGTACAAGGAATGTACCTAATATCATTCTTAGAATAAACCAATTTCTTCCAAGTAAGAAACTTACCACTAGGCTCCCTCTTAACCAGGGACCTACAGCAACAATGGTGAGACACCTAGTTTCTCACAAAGAATTCCTCCCCTCGATGTCATGGATTTTGATCTTGAGGAATCTTCAACTTTAGCTTCATAGGGCACAGATCATCCATCACTTTCATCCATGATTCATGTCATCTACCAGAAATTGATTCATCATTATTTCACATATGATCCACCTTTATGCCATTTTGGTTTCCTTCGAACCATCTCCCAAGGATATTACATCCTTCCACATGGTTGGAAGCCCTCCATAAACTTATTCAGCTAAACATATACATAAGAACTTTTAAATCAAAATTTTCCTCAGTGATGATCTTTCACCAAGACATCTTCCTATAAGCATTGGCATCCTTTATTCAGATTGACACATCTTTTAAAGATATGTATTGTCAAGGGTCTTCTACTTTACCATACTTCTATCAAATTCTACATATCTTCCCAAGATATCTCTTGGTCACATCTTCTTGGCTTTTGGATGATAACCGTCGCTTGAAATGGTTGCACTTCATGCTCTCTTCCTTTATTTCTCCATACAGTTTCATTTATTCCCAGGAACTTCCAGCATAAAGTTCCTTGTGTGTATACAACCATCTCATATTCCATATGAGGATATATTTTATTTCATTTGTTAATGACAACCTGTGTACTGGAAGAGATCCTCCTTTATTTGATCATACTTCTAAATATATAATACCATCACCTACAATCATATGACAAGACTTCACAGCATCCAGTGTTAAAATATATGTACCTTATCTTATCCATATATGTCCTTTCTTCCTGGACATGTCCTTTCTTCCTGTCTTAGCATATATGTCCTTTCTTCCTGGACATGGATACAAAGGCTTGATTCCCTTCATTTGATCATGTATCATCTTTAGCTTTGAATATTGTTTCCTCTAGTTTACATAGGGACCATAGATCCTAGAATGGTATTGCTTATTTCTTCATGTACAAGCTTGAAGTGAAGTTTTCACATTCTTCTGGTAGAGCATTCAACACCATTGTAGTCATATCACTACTAGACATTACTTCTCCTAATTCCTACAACTGGTCTCGTATTTCAGAAATCCTCATAAAATATGAAGTGATTCCTTCCTCTCTTGACAATTTCATCTTGTATATTTCTTGTCTTGGAGATATTACTTCTCCTGTAGTACTCACAGAGAATAGCTCCACCAATTTCTCATATATTTATTTTTCAATTTATAGTTTTGATACATATGGTATGAGTGATTCCTTCATGGATTCTATGAGAATCCTCAGGGCTCTAATTTCTCCTTTAATGTACTTGGTATGAACTGGATCATCTTATTTTTAGGGTTGATTTGTAGATAATTTTATGTAGCCTATAACATCATCTTCGATTAGATTCAAATATGTCCTCTTCTTCCATGCACTAAAGTTTGATGACCCAACCAATTTTTTTTTCTCTTTGCAATAATTCATTTTGAAATATTCAAAATAGGTCATAGAAATACTTACTTGAGTAGAGTTACTTTCTCCTTCTATCATATTACTTGATGATTATGATGAAGATGATGACAGGAACTCCTTAGGTTGAACTCTCCAATGTAGGTGACCTTGGATCCTTGATGATAATGGATGTCTTCAAAATGATGATGTCATCAAAGGTGTTGGATAACGTTGGATGGTGCTTGATAATGTGTCTTCCAACAATGTCTTCAATGTCATAAATCTTTGAGGGCAAAGATTTTCTCCTTGATGAGTGGATCCTTTGAATGAGATTGAAGGTCTTCTTGAGATGGCTTGAGAATCTTCCTTGCAAACTGATTTGTCTTTTCAATGTAGACTTTGACTTTGACTTTGACTTTGACTTTGACTTTGATTCCTGCTTCTTTTGATCCTTGACTATCTCTTTAACAAGTAGCCCTTTGACTTCAAAACCTTAGCTCTGATAACATGTTGAGAATTTGGTAGGGCTTAGTTTAATTCAAATTCTCTACTTGACAATTACTTGTGTGCTTACTTTTCTTCTTTATGTTTTCTCTTCTTAGCTTATTAAGTCTTTCATCAATTCAATTATCAAACCATAAGAGACACAAATTTAGGTTTTTCCAACTAGGGCAAAAACCTCTGCCTCTTGGAGAGGAAAACTCGCAAGTAATTCTTCTTATAGACTTTCAGTTGACAAGTACCATGACCATGACACACATCCTTGACCTCAATGTACCTCCAACACCCTTTTCACTTGCTCTTACCTGAACCTTATTTTACTTTGCACCGTATTGAAATATCTCCTATAGAATCTCGATCAACTTCACAGTCATTTATAATCAATCTCCTCTTCTTCACCCTCTCTACAACACTTCTAGATATTGATTACACGTTATATAACCTTGTCTCCTACTGCATCACCTTATTCTTTTATACAGTACCTTCTTCTAATTATTGTACTGAGATCTACACCATAATTTTCACTTGCTCCATAGATCAAGACCTTTGCATTGTATGTATTACTTATTACATATGTTGGAGCTTCTATCCTCGCAATGACTTCCTTGAATTGTGTTGGAGCTTCAATCCTTGCACTGTATTACCCTTTCCTTCTTCGTACTGTGTTCATACCTTAATGTTTCTTCCTTCACAGAACTATACTGAAATATTATGAAGCCCAAATAGAGATATAATAGTCCTTTTATTCTTCGTTGAATAGTTACCAAGCTTGCACCAAAATGCATTCCTTGATTTCCAATTTTTGTGGGCCTAATCTAAGTTTTGTGCCTGTAATCAAGCCCAAGAATTGAAAATATGTTTGAGCTTATATTGCAATGTTTTTTTTGCAATACACTGGGGTATATATAGTAGTTTGGCCCTATAATTATCCGACCTATTAGTTGAACATTTGTGTCTATTATTGGGCTGACCTTTCAAGAGGTGTTTTGCAGTGTCTTGAAGCCAACTTCATGGAGAATTTTCCACCAAGGTGAAAAGGATGTTGATCATGTTTTCTTTGACTCTTTTCAAGTGTGACATTGTTTCATGTACATGATTCTAATTAACACATTTATGATAAGATGACAAATCCCTAAAAGACATCAAGAAGAATTCTTTGACCTATAATAAATTTCCTTTCTCATGAAACCCGTGAAGAAAGATTAGGACAAAACAGTTTATTATATGTGTCTTGTTCATTAAATAAATACATAATTACATATTGAATATGAAGACCAAACCTAGTTACACTTTCCAACATAGTTTGACTTGGATGCCTAAGAAAGTTTTTCACCCACGCCTCTTTATTTTTTTTCTTTTTCTAGGAAGGTGAGGGACTGGAAACTATGGAGCCTCCAATGACATTCACCTCCTTGTTTATTGAATTGATAAATTCAGCCTTAGACAAGGGTTTCTTGTACATATTTTATCCTATAACCATTAAAAACAAGAGGGATCCCCTCCTCATCTATGGTTCTGATATGAACAACCCCATTTTCATGGCATATATCCACTTGATAAGGTCCTAGCCACCTATTCATTAGCTTTCCCTTGAAGTACTTGAATCTGGAGTCATAGAGAAGCTTCCAATATCCTTCCTGAAATATATTTTATTTGGTGTGTTTTTCATGCCAAATTTTCCTTTACAGCTGGATTACCTCTGTGTGAAGGAGGGTCTACATTCTAAACTCATCCAAACCATTTAGAAGAAACAACCTTTCTTGTTGTTCCTTTGTAATGTCCAATTCCAACCGAGATGCCATCCTAAGGGTGTTATACTCAAACTCAATGGAAAGCAAAGCTTTCTTCCCATAAACTGAATCATATGGAGTAAAACCTATATTTTTCTTCCAGGTGGTATTGTAAGCCCAAGTGGATTCCACCAATCTGTCTGCCCAATATTTCATGTTGTTCCTCACAACCTTGGTGAGTATTTTTTCCAAGGATATATTTGTCACTTCCACCTGGCCTTTTTCTTGATAATGATAGGCAATGGAAGTATTGTGCTTTATCTTGTGCTGCCTCATGAGGTTATCAATGAGATGAGATGTAAATTGAGCCCCATGATTAGTGACTACCTCTCTGGGGTATCCAAATTTGTAGAACACATTCTCTCTCAAAAACGCAGCTATCTTCTCTTATGTTTTTGTCTTCACATCCCTTGTTACATCCCACTTGTTCAAGAAATTGGTGAAAACTATGATATACCTCTTCTACCCGGATGGTGGATCAATGGGCCCAATGAAGTCCATGCCCCACTTTTCAAATGGCTCTAAATCCACTTGAGGTTACAAAGGAATTTCATCCCTTGGTGTAGGTATCCCCATCCTTTGACATTGAACACATATATTGGTATATCTCTTGGCATCTTGGTGGAGGGTAGGCCAATAGTAGGTTGACTGTAAAGATTTGAAGGTTTTCCTCCTAGCAGAAAAATGACCCCCATAGGGACCATCATGACATGCTAAGAGGATGTAGAAGACCTCCTCTTCCCTCATACGTCTTCTAATAATTTTATCAGGACCCAATTTGAATATATTTCCACCAATCCAAGTGAAAGGGGCATTTTTCCTATTAATCTTTCTCTTTTATTTTTATGAAATTTTTATAGGAAACCTCTCAGCGACTAAGTAGTTAGCTATGTCATCAAACCAAGGAGAGAGTGTTGAGATAGAAAATAGATGCTCATCTGAAAGCTGATCATCCACCATTCCTTCCTCATCTAGAGATAAAGTTAGTCTAGATAAGAAATTTGCAACAACAATTTTCTCTCCTGATTTATGAACAATTGTCAAATCAAACTGCTACAATAACAACAACTATCTAATGATTCTAGCATTAACATCTGGTTTATTCATTAAGTACTTGATGGTTGCATAGTCAGTAAATACAAATTTCTGATAACTGGTAATATAATTCCTAAACGTGTTTAAGGAATGGATAATGGCTAAGAGATCCTCTTTAGTGACAGTATATTTAAGTTTAGCTTTGGATATATTCTTGCTAATGAAATAATGGCATACGGTAATTTTTCTTCTAATTTCCCTATGGTTTCCCCCACAGCTTTATTTAATGTGTTGGTGTGGATGTGGAAGGGAAAATCCCAATTGGGACCTCGAAGAATGGGGGTAGTGGTTAGCTTTTCCTTAATGATATCAAAATCCTCCTAGCACAAAATAGACCAGAAAAACTAAGAATTTTTAACCAACAATCCAAATAATGTCGAGGCCACTTTGCTGAAGTCCTTAATGAACCTCCTATAGTAGCCAGCCAAACCTAGGAAACTTATGATATCTCTCTGCTTTTCAAGAATAGGCACCCTTTTTATGATGGTGATTTTGTTTGGGTCTACCTATATTCCTGCTTGTGATATTGAGTGGTGTAGGAATATCCCTGCACTTTTTAGAAATTCACACTTTTCTGGACTTAAGGAGAGAAGCATTTCAATGCACTTTATTAACACTTTTCCTAGATTGGAGAGAGCCTCCTAGAAATCATACCCATAAGGTGTGAAATCATCCATGTAGATTTCTACAGAGCCATGGACTAGTTCAGAAAAAATGCTCAGGACTTCTCCTTGGAAAGTAGCAAGGGAATTGAACAACCCAAAGGGAAGGACTCTGTAAGAAAAAGTGCCCTAGGGACATATGAAAGTGGTCTTGTCCTAGTCCTTAGGGTTGATTTGGATCTGGATATACCCACTGAACCCATCCAGGAAAGAGAAAAACTTATTCCCCGGAAGACCATCTAGGACTTGATCGATGAAGGGAAAGAGGAAATGGTCCTTCTTAGTGGATTTTTTTAGTTCTCGGTAGTCAACACAGATTCACCACTTTCCATTTTTCATTGGGACTAGAATAAGAGGAGACACCCACTCACTGTCTAATATGGGGTAGATGAAACCAGCATCCAGCTACTTTTGCAGTTCATCCTTCACTATGTTCTTTAGAGTTGGGTTAATCCTCCTTTGGGGTTGGCGCATAGGCTTGCACCCCTCTTTAATATAAATATGATGTGTGCACACTGAGGGATGAACCTCCTTCATGTTTTTGTAGTCCCAAGAAAAATCATCTAGGTTTTCCTTCAAGATTTGGTATATTTTCTCTTCTTCTTTGGCCGAGAGGGATGAGTTAATCTTTAGGGATTTTGATGGACCAAATTCCACAGCCTTGGTGTCTTCAAAGGTTGACTCAACTGAGTGCAGCTCAATCCAAGGTTGGATTTCAGATTCTCTAACTAGTTCATCAAGTGGAATGGAAGTGGGGGGCTGGCTTTGAAAGATGTGATCGATGAGATCATCCTCATTGGGTTTCCCCCCTCTAAGAACAGTATTTATGGTACAAATGTGGTAGGGTGTGGTACTATACACTTCATCTTATTCTTCTTCATCCTCCAACCACAAGGGTAGCTCATGGTCAATGGAAGGCTAGGCAGGAGGATATAATACCAGTTATATGGACAATGGACCATTCTTTATAATCATGTTTCACTACAAGGAAAGGACCCTCTAGCGGATGTTTTTGAGTAACCCCTATAAAAATACCCCAGACATCTGTTTCTAGCGGAGGTTACTAGAGGAGGTTGGCAGGTGGAGGTTTTTGCGGATGTTTTTCGTCTGGTGCGCTTATCATCCTAAATCGCTCCAGTGCATTCAACAAGAGAAAGCACCAGTGCGCACAAAACATTGGCACACCGGACACCGTGCGCTCCGTACACACCTGCCCGGGGCATTTTATTACTATAGTGCACCGGCGCTTTACAAATCTTCTGCACCGGTGCGTCATAAAACCCTGCGCAAAAACAAAAATAGCCAGATTCGTTCTTAAGAAACTGCACCGGTGCACCTTTAAAACCCTGCGCATCGGAACAAGGTTAAATAAAAAAAATAAAAAATAAAAAATTACGGCCAAAAAACTGCATTTTTCACTTTTCTCAGTGTTCCAGAGCTCTCAAGCACCAATAAAATTTATCCTTGTCTGAGCCGCCCTGAAATTGGTGCTCCCATTGCACCCATTGCATGCACTGCTGCTGTGCATTGCCCACCACTCTCCAGCTTGAATTTTGAAAAACCGTGGGAAATTTTTCTTTTGCAAATTCTACAACCAATATGCCTCCTCGACAGCCAATTGTACAGGTATTTTTATATTTTTTCCATAATTCAGCCTTTTAGTGGATTATAATTTCAAATTACCTTAAAATTAACCATTCAAAAGAAAAAAGAAAAAAATTGTCGCGCAGTGTGCTCGAGTCGTTCTGTAATATCCCAAAATATCTTAAGATATTCCAAAAGTGGAGCTACAGCAATCCATGAACACAATAATGAAAGAGAAGTGTTGCATCAACTCAGAAAATGTAAGAAGAACATCTAGCCATCTTATTAGTCTTTGTAGCATCAAATAGATACAAGATCTTGAGGTAAGAGTTACTCAAGATAGGCAAAATCAGCCTTAAGAAACATGTACATAAAATATGATAAAATACTACTATACAAGAATGCCCAAGGCTATGACTGCGCATTATATAAGGAATAACTGCTAAAAAATGATGTTAATACATGAATATGTCAATATACAGCTCATACAATATTGGGATGAAGGATATAGGCTCCTAAAGGCAATCTCTAGACAATCCTGGAAAGATTGGTTGAAATATGCAAAAATACAAAATGTCGGAGTTGCAGGGACAAGACTGAATAGCAGCTGCAACTCATGAACTGGATGGAGATGGCTGAATATGATTTTCAATCTGAAATATACCTCTTCCAATGGATCTTCCAAGTGAAAGGCTAATCCTAACACTGAAGATCTCGCCCTCCAAACTAGCAATGCAAACCCCCACTACAAATTCTCTCAGGAATAACGCAGTCAAGGAGAGGGACTGCACTGTAGGTGATGGGAAATGCTTGGCCTGATGCCAAATATGTGCAATCAGCTCCTGAATCTTCCTCACTGACCTCCCAGAGGAATAGAAGCTCCCTCCTCTGAAATATAAGCTCTAGAAGTGGTGTTGTGGAACCCTCCACTGCAACACCCTGCAACACAATGTTTCCTACAACAGGAATAACGTTGTAGCTGAAGGAGGTGGCTTGGCCTTGAGCCTGAATGTGGAGAAATAAAGTAAAAGTCCCTCAAAAGGCCTCTCAAGAAGGGAGAAGGATTCCTAAACAGGAAATCCTTGTGCTAAGCAGCACAAAAATCTCAGTTAAACAACTGGAGAAAGCAAATATTCATGTAGACCAAAATCAATACTCAATAACATATCCTTCTATGGTTGCCTTGTCATCCCTTTATACAAATTAAAGCCTTCTTGCCTTCGCCCCCACACATTAGGTTTTCCTCCACCAAATGATCTATCCCCCATTCATACTGCGTTGTCTTTCAAAGTGATCCACTCCCTCCATGGCAGTGTTGTTGACTTGGTCAAACTTGACCTTGTCCTCATGCATTTGCCCCTTTTCATACCTGAGGGTGAAAAATATAACTACTCTAATGATCCCTTTTCACATTATGATGGATTTTATTCCTACTCATGGGCCTCCTTACCCATTTATTCACCTCCTAGATGATATAAGCAAAATCAATGTTCCAATTAGCTTCATGCTAATTTTGGGAACATTACACGTTCGGCTCGCACCGGTTCGTAGTGCTGCCTGTAAATTTACAAGTCGCACCGCAACTGGTGCGAATGGTATCTGTACCAATTCTGGGGTGATACAGAAGGCGCACGGTGTTATTTTAAAAAAATTTAAAAAGTGTGGTGCGGTCGGTTACCCGGCCGCACCATTGACCATGTTGAATAGCAGCAATGTGGTGCATTGACTTAAATATCCACCCTAGGGCGGGTATTTTTCTCAGCGCACCGCATTTTTCATTTTGATAGGTTCAACAATACGGCCTGGTAAAATACCACACCATTGACTATGTAATTATTTCAGGAGGTCGGTGCATTGATCGAACTATACGCCCCGGGGCATAGAGTTTAGTCAATGCACCGCACTCCTGACACCGTCCATAGTCAACGGTGTGATGAAAATTTTCAAGTGCACTATCGTCGGTGCACTGAACATTTTCTGGTGCACCACCGTTGGTGCATGACAAAAAAAGACGCACTGGTACCGGTGCATGCATGTTTTTTGAGGGGCACTGGCTGTTTTTTTTCCTAAAAAAATTATATATATATATATTCCTAAATACATGTCTCATTTAATAAAAAAATTGTATTGAATATGTCAATAATTCATAGGCGTGAAAGGAGAGAAGAGGGGGAACAAGAGCAACAACAAGCGGACCAGTATAACATCGTTCACCTGTGGGAGGCACGAGAGAGGGAGAGCGATGCGTACCCTCGCCCTATTACAGTAGCTACCCAGGGGATCCTAAGGCAGGTAGGCCTCCTCAAGTTCCATGAGGAGGCTACTTCCATAAAGGGCCATGGTGTGTTTTTGAGACATTTTATCCGCAGGTGGAATGCCCACCTACAAGCTTTCCGGGTTGGTCCTAACCAGTGGTACAGGCCCACTCAAGAGGACATATATTTCATTACAGGGCTATCGAGGAGAGGGGTGGATTTTCCCTCATTCCCAGAGGTTCCAAGTGGCTATGCAGCAAAGAGTCAATTGGTGTATTCACAAAGATACATTAGCACAGATATATTATCTCCTTCATATTTTCGAGTCTCCGGAGGTCAGTTACGTATTGGTGCATTTGGTAGTGAGGAGGTGAGGTGCCTTTCACTTATGATTTCGACCATTTCACACAACACCAGTGATGGGAAATGCATTAGTTTCTCGCTTCTATATTATGTTGATTCTTTAGTACAGGAACCACGACTTGTCAGGTGGTCTGCCATTTTTTTGCGGAATTTTTGTACAGCCTTAGATAGATGTCGTGCTCATGCACAAGTGATCAGGTGATGATGTCCAAGAGGAAAAAAATGCTCAAAATTGGAACTATTCATAATTAGTTGCAACCTGAATGACCAAATAGGTCTCGTCGCTGTGATTTTGGCACCGTGAACGAGACTCAAGTCCAATGTCGTATGTGAAAGATATTGAAGTTTGAAGTTTCCCAATAACCTTCAATACAGGACTTTTGAACAACAACAACAAAAAAATTTCATTTTCAGAAAATTTGTGGGAAAATTTCATTTTTATATTAAATTTTTTATGGGCCTATTACAGGGTGCCACGTGGCCTACCCAAAGGCTACCACATAGCCCCAAGTCATTGGGTTAAAATGAGTTTGCAAAGTTTGATGGCCATGGGTCTTGAACCCCCGACCTGACCCCTTGGGCGGAGGTCAACCCGACCAACACAGTAGAGGGCGGAGTTTGAACACAGAGTCAGGTCATTATTTGTTGAGCTGATGGAGCAAGGAGTTAAGCCCCGGGGCTTAAGGGGGAAGACCTCGTGACCATCACGCAGAACCGAGGGTTCGAGCTATTCAAACCGGTAGAAACATATGCCTAGCCCCTCAGGGCTAGCCCTCTCGGAATGCGACCATACTCCATAACCAGGCCTTAGCTCCGGCGGGTTATCTAACTGTTACACTCGACAGCTAAAATGGAAATGTCACCAGCACTTTATCCGCGTCGTTAATGCTACGCTATGGTTATCATTTATTCTGTCGACGGGTTCAACCTCACATGTGACCACATCATCCAGCTTCAAATGTTACCATTGACAGTTACCGCCTAAATTGACGTGTTCCTCCAATTTCGACACTTGTGCCATTTCTAGCGCGCCTAACTGGAGTTCATCCAGATTTGGTGGAGTTTCCAAGGGACATTGAGCAGAAAATTGTGGAGGTCATAAATTCTCCAATATTGAACCAATTTGGACGAAATTTTGGTCAATTTTGGGTATTTTGAGCATTTTGGAGTCATTGGGATAGGTTTCAGAGCTAACAGATGTGTTCTTCAGCCATTTTCGCTTCAGGTAAGCTTGGAGAGCCATTAGGGCCATGAGGGAAATGGAGATGCATTGGGCTACACTTCACTGTTTGAGGTGAAATAAAAGTCATTCTTAGCTTATTTCTGTCTTCTGAATTCAATTTCATAATTTTTTTCAGCCTATTTAGGCTTATTTCTCACTATAAAACCAATTTGAGCAACTTAATAGAGCAAGGACATGCCCATTGGGAGCCTTGGACCTGGCAGATGTAGCCCAGGAGGGGTGAACTGCCTCATCATGTTGTTGTGTTGTTATGGTGAAGTTATTATGCTGTGTATTTCTGATTCAATATGTTAAACAGTAATTTTAATTAACATTCCCTCACACATAAACTCAAAAATAGTTACCAAAAACACTTTTCTTAATTTTCAAGACATGATAAACACTTTGCACACTTAATTAAATGGAAATGGATAATTTGAACAGCAGATACAAATAGTTTCATTTTCAGATCAAATGGTATCAGAGCTAAGGATTTGAGCCTTAGGAGCTAGAGTTTTACTCAACATTTGTTTTGTGCAAAGATATAGATAATTGTTTGCAAGTTTTGATGCTTACTAGGCGTAAACTCAAGAGAAGTGAAGAACACTTGGTTAGTGCACAAAGTAATACTCAACCAAGAAGGGCCAGAGAGCCACCTCCAAGAGCCATAGAAGCAGCTTCAAGCATGTCTTCAAGAGAGGGAGAAGCTCTTGAAGATATGGATCCCAAATAAGGTGTTCCGAAAGGCTTTCTTGGACATGATGGAGATGGTGAGGATACTCTACCAAGAAAGGAATGATAGGCTTGTTGGAGAAGGGTCTAAAAACCAAAAATAAGGAGAGGGTTCTTGAGGAGGAAATAAAAGTGATGAAAGGTCAAAGAAATGACATGGAGGAAATGATGATCCACCATCCCCATCTTCATCCTCTTCCTCTACATCGTCATCCTCAACTTCAGCGAATCAATCTCACAAGTCTAAAACTACTGGTAAAAGTCCATTTTTAAAGTTTGATGTTAAATTTGAGTTGCCTATGTTTAACGGTGAAGTCAATGTAAAGAAACTTGACAATTGGATAAGACATTTGGACATTTACTTGAGGATAAAGAACCTTCATGATGACGACACCAAGATACAGTTAGCCTCTTTGAGAATGGATGGAGCAGCATTGGTATGGTGGGAAGCCAAAACCAAGGATGAAATTAAAAAACATGGTAAGATCACTTTATCATGGACAGAATTTATTACTGCAATTGAAAATCAATTTTATCCATTAGCTCATTTACAAAAGGCTATCATGAACTGGCAAAACTTCAGACAGCTTAAGGGACAAAATGTACAAGACTACACCCAAGATATTAGGAGAAGAGCACTCTTATTATGGGTAGACTTACAAAGTCAAGATACTTTACTGAAATATATAGGTGGTTTTCACAACTACCTTAGACATACTATCTTTATGTTCAATCCTACTAGTCTAGACAAAGTTTGTGTACAAGCTACGCATTTAGAGGCTAGAGGGAAAAACACTTTTGATGAGGGTAGAAACAAGCCTTTTAAGGTGAAAAAAAAAGATAAAACCTTTAAGGGAAAAGGAAAAAAGAATGCATCTGTAAAATAAGAGGGTGAGAAAGTGATATGTAAACATTTTTCAAGAGAATGCCATGAAGAGAAAAAACTGTTGGAAACCTCATCCTCAAAAAAGAACTCAGTTTAACAAAAACAAATGAAAGAATAAAACTGCAACTACTACAACTACACCACAAGACTTAGGTAATTATTTAGGTGACGAAACCAAAATTGTAGCCATGGGTTTGAAAATTATGAAGGGAAAGGAAACTGAAACTAAGCCAAGCACTAGTACTTCAAACTGTCATGTACAAACTCCAAATGAGGAAGAAAGAATTGAATTGTTCCATGTGAGGGTAGTCTCAAAACATAAAAAATTGACACACTGTTTGACAATGGGTCACAAGAAAATCTCATATCAGAAGACTTGGTAAAACAGCTTAAACTTGAGACCATTCCACATCCAAAGCCTTATCCACTTGGGTGGATCTGCAAGGATGCAAACTTACAAGTCTCAAGAAAGTGCATATTTCGTTTCGCGATTACTGCACACTTTATTGACACAGTTGAACTTGATGTAGTAATGCTTGATATATCACAAATTTTTTTGGGAATTCCTTACTTATTTGACAAGAAAGCGATCTTCCATCGCCATGAAAATAAGTATCATCTCTTTAAATATGGCAAGGAGTTCATTGTCAAAGCACATCGCAAGAAGGCAAATATAGCGATGGTAAATGCGGGACAGGTAAAAAGGCTAGTGAATTCTAGTAAGAGTTTTGTACTTCTTATGGTTAAGCCCAAGGTTGATGTGAATCATGAGTCATTTGAAAATTGTGATTCCAAGCTTAAATCAGATTTATATGATGTAGTTGAAGCACATCATGAGATGTTTCAGGAACCGACAGGTTTACCTCCTAAAGGGGAGATTCAGCATGAAATCCAGTTACATCAAGATTGTCCTCTTCCTAACATAGGCATGTACCGCATGTCTATCAGGAGATTGCTAAAATCAAGAGGCAAGTTAAAGACTTGTTGGACAAAGGATTCATAATACCAAGCACTTCGCCATGTGAGTCACCGATAGTGTTGATTCCAAAGAAAGATGGAACTTGGCGCATGTGTGTGGACTTCAGGGCATTGAACAAGATAACAGTAAAGAATCGTTACCCACTCCCAAGGATAGATGATTTGTTATATCATCTGAAATATGCTAAATATTTCACTAAGTTAGAATTACGTAGTGGTTATCATCAAGTTAGAATTACAGAAAGTGACATTTGGAAGACAGCATTTAAAACCAAACAGGGACTCTTTGAGTGGCTTGTTATGTCGTTTGGTTTATGCAATGCACCTGCAACTTTCATGTGGGTAATGGATGATGTCTTACATCCTTTTCTTGATGATTTCATTATTTTCTACTTATATGACATCTTAATTTTCAGCAAGACTAGAGAAGAGCATGTCATGCATGTTAATAAAGTACTTGATATTTTGAAGAAAAATCAGTTATTTCTTAAAATGTCAAAGTGTGAATTTGGAAAGACTTCTTTGGTTTATTTGGGACACATAGTAGGAGGAGGTGCTTTGAGAATTTATCCTTCTAAGATAGAAGACATTGTGAATTGGCCTACTCCCAAATCCATTATAGAGGTAAGAATTTTTTTGGGTGCAGCTCAGTATTGGAGGAAGTTTATTTCTAACTTCTCTGCCATAGCGGCTCCTATGCATGTAGTGACAAGTGTGAAGCATGCTTTCCAATGGGGAGGCAAGCAACAGAAAGCTTTAGAGTCTTTGAAAGAGAAGATAAGTTCAGCTCCATTACTTGAATTACCAGACTTGAGACAACCATTCGAGATTCAGACCGATGCTAGTGATTACGCCATGTGTGCAGTTCTCTTACAGCATGGTAAGCCTATCGCATTTAATTTTGAGACATTTAATGGTGTTGTTGTCAATTATCCTAAATATGATAAGGAGTTGTATGTGTTGGTACAAAGCATCAAAAAGTGGAAACACTATTGATGGAAAAAGAAACAATTGTTCATACCGACCATCAGCCTTTACAGTACTTGCAGTCGTAAAGTAAATTACAGCAATCACAACATTTCAGAGGGATGGGTTTCCTACAAAAATTTCACTTGGTAATAAGGTACAAGAAAGGTATTTTCAATAAATTTGTTGATATGCTTTCAAGGCCTATTATTAGTGATACTAATTTACTTAAGAATGATTCTATTGTACATGAGAGCTACATAGAACAGTATGCATCAGATGTTGATTTTAAGGATGGGTATGCTAACTTGAGTGAAGGGAATCATGTTGAGGAGAATTATTATCATTTGCATAATAATTTGCTATTTCATATGGGCAAGTTATGTATACCACAAGGGGACAGACTAAGCATCATGAGAGAAGCTCATTCTTCTCTTATTGCTGGACATTTTGGGGTAAGCAAAACGGTGGCACATTTACAGAGGTAATGTTATTGGCCTCGCATGGTAAATAGTGTTTCATGTTTCATTAGAGGTTGTTCATTATGTGCTACAAGAAAGCCTAGAAATAGGAAGTTTGGTTTATATATGCCATTTTCAGTACCTTCTAGACCATGGGAAAGTGTTTCTATGGATTTTTTTGGAGGTCTACCATTATCTAGAAAGAAGTATGATTATCTTTATGTAGTAGTTGATAGATTCAGCAAGATGTGTATTCTTATGCCATGTAAGAAATCTATAACTATTGAAAAAACTGCTTATTTATATTTTCAACATGTATGCATCCATTATGTCTTACCTACTTTTATTGTTAGTGACAGGGATTCCATATTTGTTGAGAACTTTTGGTCCAATCTATGGAATATGATGGACACCAAGTTGAAGAAGAGTACTACTTTCCATCCGCAAATAGATGGCCAAACAGAGGTAGTGAACAGAACCATTGTACATCTTTTGAGAGGTTATTGCAGCAAGCATCCCAAGCTTTGGGATGAGCACTTGCATTACATTCAACATGCTTACAACCGAGCCAAGCACTCTTCTACAAATACTTCACCTTTTGAAGCTTGCTTTGGGTATTTGCCTAAGTCACCTTTAGATTTCATTCTTGAGAAGGATGTTGCCATTGATGGGCATAATGACATTGACAAAGCTCGCATGTTAATTGAAATAATTTAGCTCATACATAAGCAGGTTCAAGAACAGCTTGAAAAAAGTCAAGGCAAGTACAAGGAGAGGCATGACAAACACAGAGTTGATCATAAGTTTCAAGAAGGATATGAGGTATGGCTGCATATTAGTAAGGAAAGAATGCAAGGAGAAGGTAAAAATTTGAATCATGTTCGTTATGGTCCATTCAAGATCCTTAAACAAGTTGGAAATAATGCTTTTCAACTAGATTTGTCTTCATATATGCAAATGTATTCCGTTGTGAATGTGGAAAATTTATGTTTGTATGAACCTCTTTTAATTGTTGATTATAAAAGTAACATTCAGCTACCATCCATAGAGGATTTCTTGCTATAATTTTTGGATGAGCTGAAGGAGGATGCTATCCTTGACAGAAGGACACGCACTTCGAGGAGGGGAAATGTTGATTATGTTCGGGTTGGTCTTAAAGGCAGAAAACCGAGTAAGGAAAAATGGATGGAGGTGGAAAAGGTGAGGGATCTGTACCCTCATCTTCTTAATAGGTAATTTAAGGCTTTTGGGGTCCAAAATCTTCCCAATGGGGAGGTGTGATCAGGTGATCATGTCTAAGAGGAAAAAAATGCTCAAAATTGAAACTACTCAGAATTAGTTGCAACCTAAACGATCTGATAGGCCTCATCGCTATGATTCTAGCACTGCAAATGGGACTCAAATCCGATGTCGTATGTGAAAGATATTAAAGTTTGAAGTTGCCCAATAACCTTCAAAATAGGACTTTTGAACAAACAAACAAAAATTTTGTCTTTTTCAGAAAATTTGTGGGAAAATTTCATTTTTCTATTAAATTTTTTATGGGCCTATTACAGGGTGCCACGTGGCCTGCCCAGAGGCTACCACGTGGCCCCAGGCCATTGGGTTAAAATGTGTTTGCAAAGTTTGATGGCCATGGGTCTTGAACCCTCGACCCGACCCCTCGAGCGGAGGTCGACCTGACCAACACGGCAGAGGGTGGCAGTTTGAACGCACATTCGGGTCGTTGTTTGTTGAGCCAACGGAGCAAGGAGTTAATCCTAGGGCTTAAAGGGGAAGACCTTGTGACCATCATGCAGAACCGAGGGCTCAAGCTATTCAAACCAGCGGAAACGTATGGCTAGCCCTCTCGGGATGTGACCATACTCCATAACCAGGCCTTAACTCCAACGATTTATCTAACCGTTACACTCGACGGCTAAAACGGAAATGTGACCAGCACTTTATCCGCACAGTTAATGCTATGTTATGGTTATCGTTTATTCCGCCGGCGGGTTCGACCTCACATGTGACCACGTCATCCGGCTTTAAATGTTACCATTGATAGTTACCGCCTAACTTGGTGGGTTCTACCAATTTTGGCACTTGTGCCATTTCTAGCACGCCTAACTAGAGTTCATATAGATTTGGTGGAGTTTCCAAGGGACATTGAGCAGAAAATTGTGGAGGTCATAACTTCTCCAATATTGAACCAATTTGGACGAAATTTTGGTCAATTTTAGTTATTCTGAGCATTCTGGAGTCATTGGGATAGGTTTCAGAGCTAACAGAGGTATTCTTCAACCATTTTTGCTTCAGGGAAGCTTGGAGAGCCATCAGGGCCATGAGGGAAATGGAGCTGCACTGGGCTACACTTCACTGTTTGAGGTGAAATAAAAGCCATTCTTAGCTTATTTATGTCTTTTGAATTCAATTTCATATCCATTTTAGCCTGTTTGGGCTTATTTCTCATTGTAAAACCAATTTGAGCAACTTAATAGAGCAAGGACATGACCATTGGGAGCCTTAGACCCAGCAGATGTAGCCCAAGAGGGGTGAACTGCCTCATCATGTTGTTGTGTTGTTATGGCGAATTTATTCTGCTGTGTATTTCTAATTCAAGATGTTAAATAGTAATTTTAATTATCATTCCCTCACACAAGCTCAAAAACAGTTACCAAAAACACTTTGTTTAATTTGCAAGACATGATAAACACTTTGCACACTTAATTAAATGGAAATTGATACTTTGAACAACAGATACAAATAGTTTCATTTTCAGATCAAAAAGGGAGGGTCAACTTCCCTTTTTCTTTAGAGATTTTTTTTTATTTTTTGAGAGGTTTCCAGAGACGACGCCTACTTTTTTTCAGTAGCCTCGTAGGCCGATGTTCAAGGCATGGATGCACATGTGGCGACAGATGGCCCAAAAGGGGTGAGACTGTGTTTCCAGCGAGGATATCGCATGATGCACTGGAGTTGCTAGCCAGTGTTGATGAGCATCCCTTCATTATGGTCCCCTATCCTTATGTTGGTTTGGATTGGCAAGGGTGTTCCAACATCCTCTTCATAGATGATGAGCTGCTGGATGATAGAGGTAATATTACTGTTTTATTTAAATTTATTCTATCATGTTCTTTAACTTGCTTTTATTAAATTGTGTAATGAAATTGTCTAATTATTCTTGTGTACTTGTATATATTTTTCAAACATTGGGTCTTTTGATGGCGATGACATGCCAGCACCACCACATGATCCATGTGTGGATCCTGATGATGATCAGGATATGCCAGATGTCGAGGATCATCAAGAGGCCAGTGTAGGAGACCTGCTCCTGCTGGTGCGTCGGTACTGCCTTTTGCTAGGCGCGGTAGGCTTGATAGAATATGTTATCACAAAATTGGACCTGATAGGCTGCTTGATCAAAAAATCTCATGTAACTATTTCAAACCTAATCTTGTGACTGAGGCTTAGCCTCCTCAGCCTGAGAGGGCTCTCTCAAGGGTTAATGATATGGATAAAGATATAGATGGCTAACTCTATTTAGGAAATAAACTTATAATGATAGATGTAGGTTGAAAACAACATTAGCATGTATACATTGGGATTATGGAGTCAAAGAAATTCAGTAATTCAGTGAATCTACTTGACATGGAATTTGAGGCATATCAAATTTTTTAGTGATAAGGCACACACACATAAAACATGTAAAAACACATTCAATTCACTTATAAAGGAATTCAGAGCATCTTATAGATGAATTTTGAGTAATATATATGAACACCACTGCAAATGAGATATATAAGAAATGAAAATAGAATAGGAAAACACTAAAAACCCCTTCAGAATCTCAAGTTGGTCAAGTAGAAGATCTCTGTATTAGCTAAAAACAGTCAATTCACAACAAGCTCAATTTTGCCAAAAATGTCTAACCCTTGACAAATTCGACCCAATGGCCTTTAATAGACTTCTTAAATTATGAGATGATCTACCTCTAGGCTAGATACATAAAATTTCTATTTATTGACACCTTGCATAACCATAAAACATGAAATTTATTACAAAAAGACACTTATCCTACTTGACAGTCCTATTTCGAAAAGGACTCAAACTCTTTATTACTACCTATAAAAACCTTATCTATTTTAAATTACATCATTAACAAGTGTATCATCACATGGTTGAATTTGGATAATGGCTTTCAGCTCTTTATGACCACTTAGCTGACCTCCACAAAAATAGGAAACAGTACCCTGTTTTTTAGGCATAGGATCTTTTTCCTTCTTTGAACATTCTGACTATCATTTAATCTTCATTTCGTGGTCCTTGGCTATTGAAAGTTGGCTTAACATGTCCCATAACTCTTTCCTAGCCTCCAGCTATCTAAAACCGCTTCAAAAACTGCTCAAAAGGATGTAATGTATTGCGCTACGAAAATACAACGGTTTCATAGTGCTTTCTATAGCGCTGCCATTACAAGCTTTGTTCTCCAAAAACTTGACTCTTTCCTCTTGCATCATTTTAATCACCCTTCAACACCTTTTTCATAGCAATTTCAGCTCTTAACTCAGCCTTTAACCCCTTAAATACTGATCAAAGGAAAGAAAAAGGCAGCTACATCAGTTTCATAGCGATTTTCTGCTTTTTAAGCTTGAAGGCGCTATGAAACCACTGAGTATGCATATTTTTTCATAAATTTGTTGAATGAAAACTGTGGTTGCCCAAAAACTCAAAATATAACATGTCCTCATCATCTACAAACCATGCAAACCATAAACCAACTTCATTTTAGCTTCTTTGAGGCATTTCTTCTTCATTTATTATTGGTTGGCCTATTGGTTCTTCTATGAAAGTGATTTTAATGTCTTTTCTCTGTAGCTCATCATGAATTAAATCCAGTTGCTCTTGTAAATCCTTCACATGGTCTTTAAGTATTTTGTTAGTTGTTCTCAGATGGGTGTTTATTATTCTGACAAACTTAGCTTCTTTTATTGCTGGAATTGTCCACTTGACAAGTTGCTATGTATTGTCTAAAGTTCAGAAACAGAATCAACTTGTCATTCCCACACTTCCTTCATCCTTTTAAACAGTACTTTCTCGACACTGCATTTTCTAGCTCTCTTTTTCATGACAGCAATTTCTTGATTTTCCAACTTTAACTTTTCATCAAGGCACTGAAACTCTGCTTTCTCTATCACTTTCTCTTTTCCCCTTTTTAATTTGTTGATTGTATCCTTCACTGTGGGTGATGAGACATCGATAATCTCTTTATATGATTTAGTTGTCTCAGTGGATTTTTGAACTTCTTTGCTGCCTTCCATTAATTTCCTAGCATGCCTTGTCATAGGCTTTCTTGCTTGAAAAATGAAACCTGCATCTTCCCCCTCAAACTCTAATCTCTTTGTAGACTTAACCTTTTTCAACTTCTTCTCATCTTCCCTAATAAATTCAGCTTGGACAATAGGTGTTTCCTCTATGTCAATGGCATGAGTAATATCCTCTAGATTCCCCTTTGTTACTGAACTTTATTCTATAGCAATTGTCTTTCCTTTCAAAACCACTGCTTGGCTTCTAGTTATTCTTATGGTCCCTTGTTTGTTGACATCTTGTTCCTATTTTGCATCTTTGACAACCTTTGATTTCTGTTTTGCAGGTGGGAGATTTGGTGTATCAAGCATTTGCATTTGCTTTGGCCTTTTCTCAGTTTGCTTTCTTGGCTTTACTCTTGCAGGTTCTTTTTGTTTTGCAACCATAGGTTGGCTTGGTTCTGCTGTTGTTGGTGATGGAACTCCTTTAGCTTTAGGGTTTCTTGCAGGAGTTATGGTTTCCAAATCAAAACCATTAACAAACAAGAATGAGAACCAATATTTGCCTATCTTTTGAAGTTCATATAAAATTAATAATTTCATTAAGACATGATGAAATAATGATGTCTCACTCCCCTCATACTTTTCTTGCACCTTATCAGCCATTTTTGCAAGACTTATATGCAGATAAAAAGGTAAGTCAAGTGAAATCTTACCAGTGAAGTGTAGAAGTAATTCGAAATGGTATGAATAAACCTTGTGATACCTGCCTTCACAGGTAAAATATTTCTGAATGTTGAGTAGCAGTTTTGAAAAATTATCTTTGATGCAACTTCTTGGGATAGCGTTGTTGAGATCCATCTCAATGTGATCAGGCTTCATGAACTCTTTATACTTCTCCATATTAAATTTGAACCCTTTGAACCAGGTTTCTTGACCTCTTGGAATCTCTATAACGGCAACAATGACCTCTGGTATGATAGAAAAACTTAGCATCCCCACTTTAGTGGTTGTTCCATTGAAATTCATAGAAAATTCCTTAGATACCTATCTGTGACAGCCCTGCAATATCTCACAAAATTGTAGGCAACCTGCTCTTTTGAATGCTTCCATCACTGTTGGGTCTTTAGTTATTGCCTTCATGTCTTCAAGTTCATGCCTTAAGCACTATCCTCCTCTGGGTATTTTTCTTTCCTCTGCCATATTCTTCAGAGAACCTCTCAGCCTCGCTTGATATAAACCTTTCAACCTCACATGATATGGAAGTATCAGCCTCGCTTGAATAAATGTATCAGTCTCACTTCATATGGATGTAATAAAACTTTGTAAGAACCAGCCACAAGTTTGGCTCGACACTCAGAGTTCAGACATTACGAATGAAGGCAAAAGGAATGAGAATGACTAATTAGGAAAGAATTTGAATTTCAAGTGTTCTTTCATAACTGAAAATGATGGCCCACTCATAACCTATACTGACCATGATGATTGTAAACGTGGGTGTGTATTTCAATTTCATCATTACATGACTCAACAAGCCTCTATCTTACCCTTTCCCAACGGTTTCTGACATTTGACAACTCAACTGACAAGACAATTACAAAACCGCGCTTTTGTAGTGCCTATAGTGTAATTTTTTATGTTTGCGCTACGAAACTATCAGCGCTTTTGTAGCACAAAGTGAAATTTTTCAACGTGATGCGCTACGAAACTGTGGTTTCTTGGCTAATTGGGCGGTTTTGATACAAAAACTTTGGGAAATGAAATGAATCCTAAAATGATGAAAGACTTGACATGAAAGACCTTAAAAATGAGTTTATTTAAACACTAGGGTAGGCTCAAACTATAAAAAATTTAATACTTCCCTTGGTAAAACTCAAGAAATGACTCCTAAGACCCTATTTTGACCCATGAACCTAAGTAATCTTGTCAGAATGACGTTTTGAAATTTTATTTTATTTTTAGTGATAACAGCAGATACAGGATGGAGTTGGGCGACCAACTAACTACATTGATTGTTGAGGCGGGAGTCAAGCCCGTTACTATGATATACATATAGACCGATGGTAGGCTGTTACATATGTGGAGAGGCATGCCGCGTGAAATGTACAGCCTAATGCGGCATGTCGTAGGAGCTACGACCTTAGTTACGCGGCTGAGGAAGACCATTGCACGTTATAGGCATGGTCAAGACGCAGCAAGTGATCAACAGTCCGCGAGAAGTGACGCATCATTTGATGATCGTTCACCTCACGCCGTGCCATATGAGAAGCCTCCACCAACATTGAGCATTAGTCATCAGGGAGAGCAGACTAGACCATCAGCCACGTCTAGTCAGCAGCCTGCAGCATCCAGCAGTACTCATGATCATGAGCAGGCTGGACCATCAACCATGTCGAGTCATCACGATGAGCAGCCGACAATTGATCCTGATCAACATGAGGCACCAATACCAGATCAACATGCACGTGATGATCAACATGTTTCTGAGCTTGTCGAGGCTACACCATTGACTGAGCAGGCCTCAACTAGCACTGCTATTGATGATGTATCACCAGCTGATATATGAAATTTATATTACAGTTATATATTTTTGACATTATATATATATATATATATATATATATATATATATATATAGTCCATGTATTTTATGTTCATGTTGCAGTTGTACTTAATTTACATGTTGGTGATCATCATGATGTGTATATTGTTAAATCATGTTAGATATGCTCATTTAATGTGTAGCTTGCAGATAGATGTGTATGTGACAGCAGTTATTTGACATGAGATGTATATTTGATGTTTGTGTTGTGATGATGTTATACAATGCTAATTGTGTTTTGTTAGATGATCATGATCGTGATGATGTTAGTGAATTTGAATGTGTTTTTTAGTCAAATATGATGTTTGTACGATGAGTGGAATCATAGAACCAGCTCCAAGAAATTCGAGCTTCAAGAAATGAAAAACTTCATCGTAACGGCCATGTGCAGCTAGGGTTTTATACAGCGACTGCCTAGGAGTCACGAGAAAGGTGAACTAGATAGAGAAGTGCCTGGAGGGCCATATGGCAGCAGCCTCGGGAGGGGGGTCAACCCCCTCCTAACGAAATATCATTACTGGGGAACAGAGTAGCAAGCCCTCCAACATGCAAGGTGGGGAAACTTTAAGAAGCAGACCGGTTCTTGGAGCTGAGTGGCAAGCCAAGACCAAAGGACAAGTCCTGCCTCTGGCATCAAAGAAGCCAAGGTTCATCATTCTGCCAAATAATTTGGATGAGTACAGAGGCTATATGAAAGACCATGCTCTTATTTTTCAATTCATTGGCATCTAGCCAATAGAAAAGGATTTATTGAAATGGATTCAGGCAAAGTGGCAACCCAAAGGTCATCTTGATCTAAAATTTGGACCACGAGGATTGTTCACATTCGTCTTCACCAATCTTCTGGATAAAGAAAGAATCTTTGAGGGAGGTCTTTACTTTTACAATAGTGCTGGTATCTTCCTTGGGTAATGGGAAGAATGTTACAACCCATATGAAGAACAATTTCTGGCCGCACTAGTATGGGTAAGATTATTTTCTCTTCCAATGGATTTCTGGGATCCAGATATTTTAGAAGGAATTGGAAATTCCTTAGGGAGCTTTGTGAAAATTTCTGAAACAAGTCATCGTGGTCGATATACCTCCTTTGCTTGAATCTGTGTGTATATGAACATCTCCAAACCACTTCCAGAATCAATAGAACTTGAATATGAAGGAAATAGTTGGCAGCAAATCCTAGACTATGAACATATTCCTTTTCGTTGTCGACGGTGCCATGAGTACAGCCACCTATACAAAACCTGTCCATTGAATATCCCAGAACAGCAGGTAGGAAAATCTGCAATGAGCACTGAAGTGCCTCAAGAAAAAGAAGACGTCTTTATAACTGTCACCAATAAAAAAAATACCAGCAGGCAACATGCGAGTCCGAATAATCATAAAACAAAAGAGTATCCAGAACCTCTATGAAATCCTGCAAGAAGAGGGGGAAACATCTTAAGATATGGAAGAAACTCTGGTTCCAAGTCAGGAAATGGAGCAACAGAAAACATTAGCAACAAAAAGAAAGGCACCGCATGAACAAACTGAAACAAAGGAAATAACTGGAATGGAGCAATTGCCAATGGACATTGAACAGCCTAAAGAGGACTTAAGTGCAGAAGAACAGGTGTCGAAATTTCTACTGCATGAATGGAGGAACTTAGACGATAGATTTATCCCAGAATACCAAAAGAAGTTGTACAAGGAAAAATTCGAGCACTACCTGACATCCCAGGCTAGAAAACAAGTACCCCTGATACTAATTCCTCTAAAGATTCAAATACCCAAATAAAAGGGGGAAAGAACAAAGGAATAAAAACTTTGCATGATTCAATCCATTTAGTGGGAGAAATGTTAGTTAACATTGGAAAGATAATACCGTTAACAACGGTATTCCAAAAAATTCCAAAAGTTAATCAATGAAAGTAATCTCTTGTAATATAAGAGCCCTGAATAGCCAAGGCAAGTAGAGATATTTAAAAGAAAGGCTAAAAGTTGAAAAACCTCAAGTGATGTTGATCCAAGAAACGAAAGTCTCCAACCAAAAATTGGCAACCATACTGCAGTTATTTAAACCTCATTACGAAGTCATGGCCATATATGCCCGAGGTACAACAGGGGGTATTTCCAAACTATGGAACCCTGCAGAGGTAATAGCAGAAGGTTGGATTGGTTTATCGTGTATTCTAACAGGACGCTTTTGACAAGTGGGTACGAAGGAACACTTGCTCATCTCGGCGGTGTATGGGCCTCATATCCAATGAGAATGAGAGGAATTTCTAAACAGTATTAGAACACTTTGAAACTTGAATCAGGAGAAATATTAGTTGATAGGTGGAGATTTTAATATGATCTTGAATCAAAAAAAAAAGGTGGAATTAGAAGAGAAGAACTGGAAATGGAGTTATTTAGGGACCTCCTAACAGATCTCAAACTAGTAGATATTCCAACTGTGAATGGTACATTTACTTGGAATAATCATATAGGAGTGGCACATCAAATTGCTTCCAAACTAGATCGATTTGTAGTCTCTGAGAACCTTGTTAGTTTAGATTTTTTTTATGAAGCAACAATTATTCCTTTTCTAGGGTCAGATCATTGGCCAATAAATTTGTAAATTGATATAAAAGAATGCCTAAGGAATTGACCATTCATATTTGAATTATTTTGGTTAAGGGATCGGCCTTCTTGGAAAAAGAAAAACAATGGTGGGAATCCACGGTCATTCAGGGAAGGAATAGAATGCATTCATTTTAGCTACAGTTGCGAAATTTAAAAAAGGAAATTAAAAATTGGAACAAAACATAATTTGGAAATATCCATTCTAATCTGCATATACTGCGAGAAGATATGAAGCAGAATCAACAATAGATGATTTTAAATGGCCGGACATAAGCATTAGCCTTAGAAGAAGGAAACTTCTTAATTCAACTAGAGGGGCAGAGAAAACAGGAAGAAATATTATGGAAACAAAAATCACGTGTACAGTGGCTTAAAGAAGTGGGGGCAAATACAAACTTCTTCCATAAAGCACTGATCCAGAGAAGGCAGCATAATAGGATTTTCTCATTGAAGGATGCAAATGGAAATCGAGTTTTTCAGCACTCAGAAATGGAAGCACTATTAGTGAATCACTTCAAGGATATGCTTACTAAACCAGATCCAAATAGAGAGGCAGTTATAGACATAATTACTCGCCATATCCCGTCCATGGTTAGTAGAGATAAGAATTTAGCTTTACTGAGAGAAATTTCCTTGGAAGAGGTGGAAGAGGTGGTTAAAAATCTCCCAAAAAACAAGGCTCCGGGCCCAGATGGGTTTACAATGGAATTTTATCAAGCAACATGGAATGTTATGGGAAAGGATATTTGGGTAATGGTTGAGGAATCCTAGCACTCAAGATATGTGTACCCAGCACTAAATTCAACTCTCATCTCACTCATCACTAAGAAAGATAATACTAATACTCCTACGGGCTTCAAACCAATTTCACTATGTAATGTTATCTACAAGATTCTCTCAACTATCATGGTCAACCGATTAAAACCAATCCTCCTTAATATTATATCCCCTGAACAAACAGGATTTGTGAAAGGAAGACAAATTCTGGATGGGATTTTCACAGTTCAAGAAGCAATGCATTCTCTTCGCACTCTAAAGGTTAAAGGTATGTTGATAAAATTGGATATCTCAAAACCCTATGATCGTCTAAGTTGGTCTTATCTGAAGGCAGTTCTATCTGCTTTTGATTTTGATCAAAGATGGATACAATGGTTGAGGTCATTTATTTCCTCCCCAAATTTTTCAATTCTTCTGAATGGTGCCCCCTCTCAACCCTTTAATGCTTCCAGAGAACGGTGTCAAGGAGACCATATATCACCATTTTTGTTCATTATAGCAGCAGATGGTCTAGCCCGTCTCATCAAATCTCAAATAGCAGCAGGGCAACTAAAAGGCCTTAACTTATGGGGAACGGATCTCACCCTCTCGCATCAGCAGTTTGTAGATGACATTATGCTATTCTGTCAGACCTCTCTAAGGGAAGAAAAATCCATTTTGGCAATCCTTAAAGTCTTTATTGGAAGCTTCAGGAACTCTGATAAATAATGACATGTCAAATGTTTATTTTTTCAATGCCAACAATGCTACTCAACGATTCCTAGCCAGATCTTTGGGTTTTAAGCTTGGAACATTCCCAATGAAGTATTTGGGCTTTCCGCTCAACCTCTCCTCCCTCAGGGTAGCAGGATGGAAGGATCTTCTAACCAACCTCCAAAAACACCTTCAGAATTGGGCTCTTTGAACACTCAATGCCCCCAGTCGGGTTATTTTGCTTCGATCCATCCTTCAAGCCATTCCCATATATCAGCTGTTAGGTAGAGTGGCGCCGAAAAGAGTCTGCAACAATATGGTGAAAATTTTTAAAAAAATTCTCTGGAAAGGAGCACAAGGCACTCGTAAATGGGCTCTCCTCTCATGGGAAAATATCATTAAAACAAAAAAGTCATGTGGCTTGGAACTTCGAGATCCCTACATGTTAAATCAAGTAAATGGCACTAAGCTATGGTGGCAATGGCTCCAAGGTGGAACCGACCTTTGGAAACTCATCTGGGAAAAAAAATATGATATGCCTACAAAAATTACAGGGAAACTAAAACCAGATTCCACTCCCAAAGGATCGAATATCAGAAACCTAGCTGCGATTAACAGAGATCTTATAAGACAGCATAGCTTCTGGGAAGTTCGAGGAGGGAGGACAGCTCTTTTTTGGGAGGACTCCTGGAAACAGAGGGAGAAATTATTTAGCTGTTTGGACCTGGGAGAAATCTTTCTATTCACAAACTTACCCAACCAAAGATCAGTTCTAAACTACTGGTGTCGAGAGGAGGATGGGCAATGGCGGAAATGGAAGGGGAAAGGGCAATGGCGGCATGCCCCATAAACACTACAATGGAACAATTTATAGAAGGAAATGAAACCAGGAAATTGGTTTCGACAAATGGGGAAGACATTCTGAGATGGGACTATCGAAATAAAGGCATGTTCATCATAGAAGAAGGATACTTTATCAAATCCAACAATCACCAAAACAGGACATTCCCAATATGGAAAAAAATATGGGGATCCAAATTTTGTCCTAAAGTAGAACACTTCCTTTGGTTGCTAAGCCATCGTAAGATCCTTACTTGGGATCAACTGTAGTACAGAGGAATGTAGGGTCCCTCACTCTACAAAATCTGTAATAAGAACGTTGAAAGTATAGAACATTTATTTAACACTTGTCCCCTGGCAAGTAATCTATGGCAAAACAATGTTGTGATCTTTCAACAAACTGATAGAGAAATTACAAGTATAAATGAGACAATCATAAAATGGTGAAAAGGGGGATATAAAAGTGAAGTCTTGAATCGAGCATGGTGGCTCTCGATGGGATTTCTTCTCTGGGGAATATGGAAATAAATAAATCATCGAATCTTTAGAGATGAAGCGAGGGATATAAACCAGATATGGAAGGTGATTATGGATAATATCCGGGAGACAATCTTAGCAGAACAATGGACTGATGAAGATTGGATGGTGACTGGTAATGAAGGTCGGATCCTCGCTATGTTGAATTTAAAACCCCAAATGCTAGCGAAATCCTTATGAAATTCAAACCCCAAAGACAAAACCCTTTAAACATTTTCTAGTTTCCCCAAGCGGGATTTTTGAAGCTAAATTATGATGGGGCTTCCAAAGGAAACCTGGGGCAAGCAGGAATAGGAGGTTTATTTCGAAACTCTCAAGGATCCATGTGTAGGGTATATGCGATGGAGGTTGGGTTTTCAACAAACAATGAAGCTGAACTAATGGCGGTTAAATAAGGACTGTCAATTGTGGTTCGAGAAAACTATCATAGAGTTATAGTTGAAGGTGATTTAGCGATGGTTATAGGAGTATTGTGAAAACTTCAACAAGGGACCCACTGGGAAAAGATAAAAGTTGGCACACAACGAGGCTAATACAAGAGATCGGCCGAATAATACAGGACATTGGTTACATGATTCCCTTGCATGTCCGCAGAGGGGGGAACGAGGCTGCAGATTATTTAGCTAACTGGGGCTGCAAGAATGAATGCCAACAGTTAGACATTAATCAAGCTAATCATGCATGGAATATAGAGCTCCACCCGTTAAAGCTCATTATAGAAAGAGACAAACATAAAGCTAACGACCCCCAATCGGGGTGCCACGATGACACTAATGAACAGAGGTCGGTGCCATGCAGAGGCGCGCACCTAACCGTCCATCATGTCCAATAGTAGATAGAGTTACCAGAGGCCAGAGGACGGTACGGTCTTACACACTTAACCATTATGGAAGCTTACGAAAAATTTGGACGTCGTCAAATCATGTCAGAACAGGGTTGGAAAAAGTGCCTGCGGACAAGGTTAAGGCAGGAAAGGAAGCCACAGCAAGGTAATGTTCTCGGCAGGAAATTTCCAAAGCAGTCCGAGGAAACGGAGGCAGGTCTATGGCGACGTCAAGTAACTTGGTATGTCATGGCTATTGCCACCTTTGTTTTTCAATTTCCTGTTCCTGTCATTAGTAGTTGAGGCGACGTCAAGTTGAGGGACGACTATTATGCCGTGCATGATTTTTTTCGTTTCTGTAGCGAGTTTGCTTACCAGTATGGAATTTTATTTGGTTCTCTCTGTTGTAATGATAATGAAGGGTCTGTCACCGTGGCTTGCATGCCGGCTCTCATTAATCTAGCCCAAGCAATTGAGCCCTGTTTTAGAAGCTCGTCTTTATTCCTCAATGCAGCTCAGTCAAATCCTATGTTTTGTGGCGAAACCCAGTTAAAACCCTGTAGGTGTTTACATAATAGAGCAAGGCCAGCGAATGGTCTAAGCCCGGTTGGTCTGTGTCCACAATTGACCTCCTCGCTTCCCTATGAGCCTCAAATGCAGGTCCTCTTGAGCCCTCTTCTACGGGAGGTTCATCCCACGGTTTGGGCTCCCTGTGCCACCAATAATGAAGAATTCCATCAAGATTATGAGAAGGCTTGTATGCTAAGTAATGACAATTTCCGAACCCATATTCGCCCTTCTCAGCAAAATTCTATGCTGCGTGGTGTCAGGATTTTCTACCTTCAGTTTCTGTGTTTTAAATGCCCCAGTAGTAATCTGAATCATCTTACTTGTTGCAAATATATGTTATATGTTTACTAGTCATGTTGTCGGTTGCGCCGCAACGTCTAAGGATCCACCTATCTATAAGTGTGTAGTGGGCTCCACCAAAGTTCACCCGAATTCTGTTATTGATTTTATTTTGCCATATACAGGACTATTTCATAGTTTTACATGGATTTTAGAAGAGATGTCGGGATCTGCTTGTCAGTCCAAAACTATGGCATAAGGCCAACCTGGGAAACGACAGGGTACTGGAAAAGGGAAGTAGACGCAGAAGCAACCAATTCATAATGTGGGACCAAGTAAGCGTGGAAGGAAAACAAAAAAAGAAGTTATGGAAAATAGTTTTGATCTTTATAAAGTTGGAAACCCAACTCAGATCCGCAACACAATTCAAGGCTGGGAAAGAGAGAGCAACCACGATGAAGACGACATCAAGCAGCAGGAAGCCACCATGGACTTCCTATCAGACCCCGGGAATATAAGAGGGATGTTATCCATTTTTCATCAATCAGTTCATACATGTTGGATACTTAAATTTGTTTTGGCGAAGGCCATGACTAGCATGCAGAAAACGGAAGAAAACCCAAATGTGGTTTCAGTTCTGCAACAAATCAAACAAGAAATCCAATAAACTGGCATGTCTCAGTATCATGTTGTGGCAAGAATTGGGAGAATTGAACGACAACTTCAAGTAATGCAGCAAGTAGATATGTCTGGCTCTACTACAAAATACCCGGCTCCAATTGACTCTTCTGATGGGTGACATTTTATTTTAACTATTTTTAATGATTTTTGCGGCAAGTTTTTACAACTTTTGGATAAACTTTAACTTGTATGGACATAGTAAAGTAGATATAGCAGCAAGTAGAAGGAAGAAACAATTTCAATACTAGTTGGCTTTTAATTCACTCAGGTGGCCAACAGACCTGGTTTCCTTCGGGCAAGTTGAGACCACTAACTGCATCAACACATGTATAGCAAACTGCTTTTTTGATAAATAGAAAATGGAAAGGATCTACAAAATTTACCAAAAATAAAAGATGTTTGTACGATGCTTTTAGTGATCGTGATGTTTATTAATTAATTTAATATTAAATGACCATGATATTTATTAAATATTATGTCATGATTGTAATTGAAATTTCAATTTTAATTGTATGTAAAATTGTAAAATTGTATTTGTATTTGTAATAGTAATTTTAACAGTAATTGTATGTAAAATATTTTTAAAATTTTAATTGTAACTGTAATATTTAATTTATTGTGAAATGATTGTAATTGTAATTTTAATCGTAATTGTATATATGACAAATTGTAAAATTGTAATTCTAATTCTAATTGTATGTAAAATTCTAAAAATTGTAATTGTATTTGTAATTGTAATTTTAATTGTATATATGTAAAATTGTAATTGTAATTATAATTGTATGTAAAATTCTAAAATTGTAACTATAATGGTATATATGTAAATTTATAAAATTGTAATTGTAATTGTAAATTTTATGTAAAATTATAAAATTGTAATTGTAATTGTATATAAAATTCCAAAATTGTAATTGTAACAGAGAACTTGTAATTGTAAAATATTTGTAGAATTTTAATTGTATTACTGTAAAATGATTGCAATTGTAATTGTAATTGTATGTAAAATTCTAAAATTGTAATTGTAATTGTATGTGAAATTATAAAATAGTAATTGTAATTCTAAATCTAATTCTAATTCTAATTGTATGTAAAATATTTGTAAAATTTTAATTGTATTAATGTGAAAATTTTAATTTTATTAATGTAAAATGGTTTTATTAAAAATTTTAAATTTGTAAAATTGTAAATAATTGTAAATAATAAATCTAGAATAATATGAATTTTTGTAACATAATAAAGTTTAGAAAATAATGCAAATAAATTCATGTATTTTAGAATTATCATTATTTTATTGTGAACTTACACACCAAAAAAAAGAACTTTATACAATACGTCATTTTTATTGAGATCAAAATAATTGTAAATTATCAACTGAAATATTGATTTTAACATTAATTCAAAATACATATTATAATGTTTCAAAAAAAAAGAGTCTAATAAGGTATAAGGTAATTAAGTCCTCTTCTTTATAAAAATTCATCTTAAAAAGTATAAATATTGATGAAATAACACATGTACCATTTCACATGTACTAATTCCATTGAACGGATTTTAGAAGAATTCGAGTATATTACCATTGCGTTAACTCTTATGGACGCTAATTCCATGAACAAATTTTGGAATAATTCGAGTGTCAAGAATGCAATAGACAAATAAAAAAAATAACAAATTGGACTATTTTGCATTTTATTAAAAGGTTTTTGAGATTTTTTGTGGGGTTTATGTGTTCATGGGATAGTAGACTGTACCGACCCTGCCGTATTGGTATTTCAGTTGAATTTTTCATAGCAGCAATATGACCGAATCTTATAGCTATGCATTTAACAAAAAAACTCATATATTTTGAGAATATGATTGAAGACTATTGTCATATACTTGAGCACTATTCCATTTCTTCACCATATTAGCACAAAATAGAAAGAATAATTTCTTTCACCATAATAACACACAACTTTCAAAAAAGAAAACACTCCATTCTGTGTTTCGAGGCATTTTACGCAAATGATAGGCATTTCTATGGAGTTTTATCCATATTCTGCAATTTAATGAGGGTTGGAGGGAGCTTACAATCTTGTATCTTTTAGTAATTGCACCCTTCGGTAGAACCAAAGAAAATTCAGACAGATTCCTTAGCGAAATAGACTGGCCATAATCAATTCCTTCGAGACCTCAATAGAAGAAAAAGATATGCATGTCAGAGGCTCATGTTGGCACATTTTCTTGTTGCAAGTTGTGGAAAGGTTCAAGTTTCTTTTTCTGAAAGAAGAAGAGGTGTAGTTTTGAAAAGAAATGGCCCAAATATTTTCACAGCAAAATGTACATTTCCAACATGTCTAAAAACTAAAATATCACCAACTTTAATAAACTACTCAGAAACAAAAAATTTCCAACCATTTGTGAAAATTGCCCACGTCTTAGCGTAGCACAGGTTCACATGCCACAATTGCCCACTTGGGCCTTGTAGTATTGCATCTTCACATGCTCCACATTGCATTTTCTCCACATAAACAGTGGGGACCTCCTACAATAAATAAAATGCATTGGAAAAATAGTTATTTCCATCAAGAATTTATCCAATTCTAATTCTCAATTATGATTCTAATTATAATTCTCAAGAATAAACAAAATTATAATTCTAATTGCATATTTTCATCAAAAATAAACAAAATTCTAATTCTAATTGCGTATTTCCATCAAGAATAAACAGAATTCTAATTCTCAATTTCTATGGTTGGAGTTCACTAAATTTTGGTGCATACCTAAAAGTAATTTCGGTGTCTTAACTGCAAATTGATGCTACTGTACATATAATCGCACTGGTGCATTTTAGTTACTGCACATTGATGCCATGTTACCAATGGACGCACTGATGCAGTGCTATTAAGTGACGCACTAGTGACGAATAACCGCAAATTAAAAAAAAAAGCACAACTCTGTTTTCTTTAAGTGGAGAATTTAAAAAAAAAAAAAAAAAAAACCCCGGTAAATTGAAAAATCGGCGGCGAAATATTTTCGAAAATCTAATTTCATAAAACAATTCTTTAAATACTAAATACTTTTCATTATTTCACTATTTTTGCAAAAAAAATTATCCAGAGATTTGCAGGGACATACCTTGAGCAAGAGAGCACGAGAGCACTATGAAGCAGTGAAATACATTTGAACAGAAGTATTCAGACAATCAAAATTCCAAACCTCTCGTAATTCAAACCCTGTAGCATATAATTTCAAGCAATCTTGTGATTAAATTTGATTTTTTACTTTTTCTACAGTTTTTTTACAAAGTAACAAAAAAATTTCAATTTGTTTTTCATTTTCAAAAAAAAAGAATCCATTTTTACCCTAAACCCTTCTTTTTTTTTGTTTCTGTCATTTTTTCTCCCTGTATCTGTGATTTCAAAATTAGGGTTTTTCATTTTAGATTGACATCCAACCTACAGAACGACTTTTCATAGTCGGATCCCAATCCATGTTGGCCATTGCATGAATTTAAAACAAAACAAAAAAAATTATCGGGGCGCCCTACATAACCTAGTGCACTAGTGCGTTGTATTATCTAAGCACACTGCAAAAATACTATATAATAAAAAATTAAAAAACATTTTTTTAATTAGTGCGCCATATGTAAAATAGGGCACTGATGCGCTATTTCATTATGACGCACCGCGAACATGTTGTTTCCCAAAAATTTGTTTTATTGTGCTAATCGGTGCACCATGTAACATATAACGCACCGCACCAGGTCTCCTAGTTGACAGAGAGCACCGTATGGTGGTCTCTTGTTTGCGCGGGACATTTATGCTACAAAAACTAACACTAGACGATTTTTATTATTTTCTTTGTGTTAATCGGTGCGGTGGTTAACATGTAACACACCAGTGCTCCTTGTTGACATAAAGCACCATACGATCTATTTTACTGTTTGTGTGGTGCGTTTATAAGACCCCCACGCACCGACATTGATGCATACACTATGAATGGAACACCAATTTCTTGAGTTTTTTTTTTTTACATGAAAAGTTGACAATTTATTTATAAATATATTAATGAATGATATGGTACGGATTTCATATTGATAAAGAAATGACTGACAAGAGATCAAGTAATAAAAACACTGATAATACATCAAGAAAAACAAAAAAGACAAATTCTTTGCAAATTCTTTACAAAAAATATTATTTTTGAACTATATGTAAGTTCAACTAATATGTATTGTTTACTGTGTATCATGCAGAGCCACAAAATGACGAAGCTCGATAAGGTTATTTCTGATCTAGGACCAGAAGAGCATAAAATTTTGATGGAAAAATTGCAAAAAGATAAATCAGGTGAATGAAAAAATACTATCAATCCAATATGAGTTTCTTTTTTTAATTTTCATTAATAATATACTTAAAATTATTAGATAACATGTGTCAAACAATCTATTAATTCACATCTATTTAATGTTCTACAGGGACCAACAACTCGGAAAAGAAATGTTGTTCTAAGAAAAGAAAAAAAATAGAACATGCAAATTAAAATGAATTGCTCCTTAGCTCATCTAGAGTAGCGGTGGAGGTTAACGAAAGGCGAAAAACTTTTACAAAAGTTTGAAAGATCTAGTGAAATGAATGTATAGACGTTCTTTCCACTTACAATACAAAAATCAATCCAACGATTCCAAGAATCAAATTTTATCTAAACTACAGGAAGAGTTTCGAGAGAATTGGTCAATGAGACATGTCAAACTTTTAATAGAAAAAACGTATAACAAAAAAAAATGAATGAAAAAATAATATTCCTTTAAATGTTTGTCTAGAATTATTTATAAATATCACTTTTGTTACATTTACTTTTCATATATCAATATAAAAATTAAATAGTTTATTGTCATGTTACATTTTCAGGGAGATTATGAAAATCTGAAAAGATGAATGAGCTGATATCATAAATATGCCAGTATGAATGTCCAAAAAGGTGTACAAGGAGATAGTCAATGAAATGGACAAAATTGCATCGCAGAAGGAGCCATCTCAACAACAACATGCTTCAAATGTAATATGTAATCATTGAATTTTTCGATCGTTAGGTATAATAAATAAACAATTTATCATTACATATTAATTTTCAAGTATTTTCTTGAAGAAAATAAAAGAAAATCGAACCCATTCAGCACATAAAACAAAACGATAAAGAAGAAAATGGTTGATATCTAAGTTTGTGAGTAATTGTTACTTCCTTATAACAACTTAACTAGATTTCATTTTTGTATTTTTTAAGTTGTTCTACAAAAATCATTGAATGTCTTCAAACATGTGCTAACATACAAAGAAGAACCATCAGACGAATTGACTGAAATTGGGTTAAATATGGATTGTAAGTATATGTTGGTATATCAAAAATTAATTGTGGAATTTGTAAGCATTTGTCGATCTTGTTTTACTTAGCTCTACCTATAATTAATAGAACAAAAAAATATTTTTTATTAAATATATGATTTGTTATGGGGTATAAAACTTGCAAGAAACAAAGTATGGAACTGCGCTAAGAGATGAAATCTTAAAAGATGGCATGGTACATGGTTTTGAAAGAATGTGTATAGTTTATTAGTCAATTGTTGCTATGGTAAGTCATTTATTTTCAATTTACATTGATGTATATTATTTAATATTGCAATTTTCATTATTCTCACCAATGTAAATACACTCATTACAGTTTATTTTTATGTTTGTAGATGGGAAGTGAATAAGAAGAAAACAATTAACACCGTGAACAAAAAATTTCTGAAAATAACCCAAGTCGTGGAAGTAGCTCTAGCAGTGACAGCGATTCAAGCGAATAATAATGATCACTATGTTTGGAAATCAAAACAAGGTGTTGTATTTTTTGAAATATTTGTCTGTGAAATCAGACATTTTTTTTAATGTAATGGACATAGTGTCCTAATTGAAAGACAAATCGATACCAATAACTGTCTCATTTTGTATGACAGAGACTGCCTTATATATATATGTGTGTGTGTGTGTGTGTGTGTGTTTTAATTTATTCTATTGCATTCTCCATTATCGTTGTGAAATGTAACACCACTGATTAAATTTATGGATGATTAAATATTATAATGAAGAGATGTGAAATTTGATGATATGATATAACAAATTAATCCAAACATCACATTCAAATGCACTAATAAAAACTCAATTCATATGAATAATGTCATAAAATATATATATGTGTGTGTGTGTGTGTGTGTGTGTGTCAACTTTTGATTAATAATGAATTTTAAAAAATCACAATAATTATGATATGATATAACAAATTAATCCAAACATGACATTCAAATGCATTAATAAAAATTTAATTAATATGAATAATGAATTTTTAAAAATCACAATAATTACACTGTCACAAGTCTATGTTTCTTAAAAATACAAAATGAACACCGGTGTGTGTCAGTTACTGTACACCGGTGTATTTTTAAGCTGCAGTGCACTGGTGCATTTCCACGACATATGGGCACCGCACAAATACCAAAACCAATTAAAAATCTCGGTGCTTTTGTGCAATACTGTGCATCGGTGCGTTTATGTAAGACTATGCTCCGATGCATTTGTACGACCTATGGGCACCGCACATACCAATACCAATTATAAATCTCAGTGTGTTTGTCTGATACGACGCACCGGTGCATTTGTATAAGTCTATGTATCGGTGAGTTGAAACGACCTATGGGCACTGCACAAATCCCAAGACCAATTAGAATGGCCCGTGTGTTGTATCACCAACACTGTGCCCAGTGAGATTTTTTACCTTGACGGCCCGGTGCATGCACCTTCGACCGCCCTGGGGCCACCTTCTAGATGACACGCACTGGTGCGTTGAAACCTTAGTAGCACACCGATGAAGAAAACATCCGTAATAACCTCCGGCCACCCAGTTTTTTTAGTTGTGTTGAATTTCCATTAAAAGCTCCGCCAAAACCTCCGTAACCATAAACGGATGTTGTATCAAATGTTTTTTTGACAATTTTGGCCAATTTTATAACACTAAAAATCTCCTTTATAACCTCCGCTAGAGGGTCTTTTCCTTGTAGTGTTTCCACCCTGCAACTAATATAAGCATCAGCAGTGGCCAACGAAGGTATTACTAAGATGAGAGGTTATCCATTAAAATTTGTTTTTGGCTGGAGGACCAGGAAATATATGGGGTACTCCCAGGAGTCGATTGAGACCATAACATCCTCAACAATTCCTTCCAGAGCTACAGTGGATCTATCTGCAAGTTGCAAAACAGTGGTGGTCTTTCTCAATGCTCCTTGGAGGTTGATTTTAAGCATAGTTTCTTTGGTCATCACATTGATGGTAGGCCCGAGATCAATCATAGTGTATGGGGACTATGACACCATCGATGAGTACATATACCACTGGACTTCTGGGGTCCAGGTACTTCAGGGAGATCACCTTCCCAACATTAAGTCAGACAGTTGTCCCACAGCATTAATGGTGGGGGTGTCTTTCTTCTTTTTACTAGGTTTCTTAAAGCACTTTTCTTTGATGAGCCTATTGAAATAAGGACATCCTTAATGGCCTAGAGAAGGGGCATTTTCACACACATGTTTTTCAGTTCTCCCAGAAGTTCAATTTCTTCTAAGGTGTGTTGATTAGAGTGGATTAGGTTCTCAGGAAAAGGAGGTTGATTGGTCTTAGTATTTCTCTCTTCCTTTTCCTCCTCAACCTCTGCAGGCGGAGATGGAGGATCTTCCTTTACTTGATCCTACATTTTCTGCTCCTGGAAGCAGTTCTCATAACCCTTTGTTTGAAGGTATTTCTGAGGAACTCTCTTTCTTGGAACAAGATTCTCCTTCCACGCCCATTTATTTTCAAGGACCTAAGTTAGAAGAACATTCTTTCGACTCTGTTTCTTTTACCTTCACTCAAGCTCAACCAAACATAGTTGTTGGTTCTTCTGCCATTGTTCATCAACCCACTCCCATATCAGTTTTACCTCCACCTTCATTCACTTTCACAACAGGTTCATCAGCATCAACTGCCCAAGGAGCAGTTAATCAAGGTGTAAACATGGCAGCACCAGCGTTTTTGTTGAACAGATATGCTCCACTAAATCTTGCACAACCAATGAACGCCATGCCTCAAGAATACCTCAAATTACTTCCTCATTTCGCTGGAGAAAATGAAGTAACTGCAGAACAGCATTTACCTTTTTTTTGCACTTTTGCTGAGAATTTGAATGTAGAACACCTGGATGTTGTGATGAGACTATTTGTGCAATCTCTAGATGGGGAGGCTATGAAATGGTTCAAAGGTTTACCAAATGGTTCAATAAATAATTGGGAAGAGTTAGAAAATAGATTCACCCGAAGATCGGGAGAAAAGAGAGATCATGGTTACTCAGTGACAGAGTTTAATGCAATTAAAAGAACGCCTAATGAAGACATTTCTGAGTTTGTAAAAAATTCAACAAATTGTACAATAGTTTACCTATAGAGATGAAGCCCCCCCTGTAGTTGCAAAGGTATTTTTTGTTGGGGCTTTTGAAGCTGATTTTAGCTTTACATTGAGATAAAGAAGAGCCCCTACTCTTGAGCAGATACAGATAGACGCTTTAGAGATTAATGCTAATATGACTGCAGCTGGAAAGGCAAAAGGGAAACAGCCAGTCCAAGATGAATGGAAAGAAAAAGAAGAATCGTCGCAAGATCTGAGGATAGAAGATATGGAAAGGGTGATAAAAAATCTGACAAATAAGTTATCTAAGATAGAAGTGGAAAATAAAAACTCTCAAAGGCACATACAACAAAATCAAGGGGGCTTCAACGCTCAATTCAGAAGACATCCCTTGCAAATTTTGCAGAGGGAAAGAGGAGATCAAGACCACGTTCAAGCACCATTGTATATAGAAGCAGCACCCGCAGAGCCAGCAGAAGATAACCAAAGAGAGGCCGAGGATCAAGTATCTGCTATGTACGCAATAGAAGAGGATGAAGAGGAAGATTATGGGGGAGAATATGTTAAAGACAAAGTATTTTTTGATCAAGATGAGATGGATGAATACTGTAGACAATTCACAGACTTCATGCAAACTGAGTTACATAAAAAGTATGATTTATGGTCTAGAAATAAAACTAGAGTGCAAGATAATGTAGGTGAACAACAAGGTTCCATTCCTCCTCCAATGGCAACTCCACAACAAAAGGACCTTGTGAAACAGGGCAGTAATGGGAAACAACCTACAAACTCACTTAAGAGAACAAATGTGCAATAGGCTGAATCTTCCCAGGACAAATCAGTGTACACTAATATTTTGGAGAAAGTTATTCATGTACCCGAACAAGCGGCAAATTCTAGAAAGAGTGAAGAAGAACCTGAAAAATTTGTTAAGAAAACTCATGCCTTCAGTTTGGAAAAAGAGTTGGAGAAGGTTAAAATTCATGTACCTCTTCTATAATTGGCTAAAATACCAACTTACAAGACAGAAATTTCAGAGTTTATTAATCTCACACAGGTGAAAGATATAAGTGACACAGTGAACCTACAAGAAGAAACGTTGGTGGTCACCTTTGGCCCTCATGTAGAAGAAGTAGATCATTTTGTTCCACCCTTTTATATTTCTCTGTTGCTTCATGATTTTACTCCAGATAATTGCATGCTCGACTTGGGAGCGTCCCATAACCTCATGTCATTGTTTGTTATGAAGGAACTTAACCTACATATTACCAAACCTTATAGGGACCTGTATTCATTTGATTCCGAAAGGGTGAAATGTGTTGGGTTGATTAAAGATGTAGCGGTTTCGTTGGCCCGAATCCCAGCAAAGAGTATAGTCATGGATGTAGTGGTTGTAGACATCTCAACCAGGTATGGAATGCTCCTGTCAAAGTCTTGGGGAGCTAAGTTGGGAGGTGTACTAAAGTTAGATTTCACTTATGCTATCATTCTGGTTTTAATGGGGAAGAAAGGAGATTGTATAGGGAAACAAGGTTTGTGATGACCACCTATAAGAAACATGCAGGAAATTCCCCCATTTATAGTCAAGAAACAGAAGATCTTTCTTGTTTCATTTTGCATGAAGATGCAGAATTTGCTGAAGACACAGATAAGCAACTCTCTTCAGCAGTTGTAAATAACGAGCTGCACTCAAAGAAGATTTGGAAGTGCTACCTTGATGGCGCCTACTCCAAGGAAGGCTCAGGAGTCGGAATCTTGCTAATATCACCGGAAGGTAACCTCACACCATTCTCTTTTAAACCAGAATTTGATTTGACAAACAATGTGGCTGAATATGAGGCCTTAATCTCAAGCCTTCAAGTTGCTAAATAGATTGGGGTTCAATGTATTTCAATTTATGGTGACTCTAAGTTGATAATAAGGTAGATCAAGAATCATTTTCAAACCAAGCATCCGAGATTAAGATTGTACATGAATGAAGTTTGGGATCTGATAGAAAACTATTTTGAAGCCTTTAATCTTCAGAGTATTCTGAGGGAGGAGAACAGATTGGCTGATTCTTTAGCAGTTGTAGCCAGTGCCTTCAAACCTCCCATAAATCCAAAGCTAAGGTACAAAATTGAAGTTATACGTAGACCTTCTATCACTGACAATGTGAAACATTGGCAGGTGTTTGATGATGATGAACAGATAAATCAGTTCCTGGCAATGATTGGAAACTTTGAAGATGTTGAGATAGACAAAGAGGAAGAAAAAACAGAGCGGAGAGCAGAAATAAGAAACCTCAAGCAGTTAATAGGTGAACATAAGATTATCCAATTGAAAGATGATGTGCTCCCTAGAGGGTGGGTTCCCTTTGAAATATTATTCGATGCTAATGATGTTGTTGTTGATTCGAAGAAAACACATCAAGAAGAAGAGATGGAAGATTGTAATTTGGGAACTCAGCAGGAGCCAAAAATAGTGAAATTGTTCAAAGGGGTTCCCAAAAACTATAAAGAAAGATACATCGATCTCTTTAAGAAATATATAGATGTCTTTCCCTGGTCATATGAAGACCTACAAACATATGACAGGTGTAATTCAGCATAATATTCCCTTGAAAGGAGGACTCAGACCACACAGACAGAAGCTCATACAGATCAATCCATTGCTGCTAGCTCCAATCGAAAAGGAAGTGAAGAAACTGTTGCAGGCAAAAATTATAGTCCCTCTCTGATATTCAGACTGGGTTTCTAATCTGGTCCCGATAAGAAAGAAGAATGGAGAGATAATATTGTGCGTAGACTTTAAGAATCTGAACCGAGCATCTCTAAAAGATAATTATCCTCTGCCAAAAATGGAATATGTCTTACAGAAGGTGATAGGAGCTCACAGGTTGTCTATGGTTGACAAATTCTCTGGGTACAATCAGGTAGCGGTAGAAAAAGCAGATCAGAAGAAGATTGCTTTCACAATGCCTTGGGGCACCTTCATGTATGTGAGGATGCCATTTGGCCTTATGAACGCAAGTGCAACATTTCAAAGGGCCATGGACAATAGCCTTCGTGGGTGACAGGTTGGTAGTTATAAACCTAGATGATGTAACTATTTTCTCAGGGTCGGATGATGAACACTTGGAGAATTTGCAAAAAACTTTTCAAAAGTGCAGAAAGTTTGGTCTATCTTTTAATCCCAAGAAACCTTTATTTGCCTTAGAAGAAGGTAAATTATTGGGTCACATAGTTTCTAAACAATGAATGAAGATCGACCCAGCAAGGGTGGAGGCCATTCAGGGGATTCCTTTACCCAGAAGCAAGAAAGATATCCAGAGATTCCTGGGAAAAATAAACTTTCCAAGGAGATTTGTGCCCAATTACGCTGAGATTGTGAGGAGTATAACAAATATGTTGAAGAAAAACGCAGAAGTGAAATGAGATAGGGAAGCAAGAGATGCATTTGCTAGAATAAAGGAAGCGCTGCAGGAAGCTCCAGTTCTAATTAGTCCATACTATCAAAAATCCTTTCAAGTATTCTCATTGCATCCCCCACTACTACTGTTGTTGTGTTGCTACATAAAAATGAAGATAGTAAGGAGCAACCAGTTGCATTTTTCAGTAAAGTCCTTCGAGATGTTGAGCTCAAATACAATATTCTGGAGAAACAAGTATACACCTTGGTCAAAGCACTGAAAGCCTTCAAGACTTATGTGTTACAGTCCCAAATAATTGCTTATGTTCCTAATTATGCTGTGAAAGATGTGCTAGTCCAAAGTGATGTTGAAGGAAAAAGGGAGAAGTGGATAGCAAAAATCTAAGAGTATGATTTGGACATCAAACCCACCAAGCTGGTCAAGGTACAGAGTTAGCGAAGTTGTTGACAGAGACAAATTTTCAAGCCTTGGGAATTAACATGTTGGCACCAATGGATGGAGTTGTTAATGAAGAAAGTCAAAGCAAGTCCAAAACAAGCAATCAATATAAATTTTTGTGCTATGATTGGTATAAAGATATTATACATTACCTATGTTTATTTTCCTGCCCGACTTTACTAAATTTAACAAAAGACAGAGCTCTCAAGCTCAAATCTCAGCGATATGTTATCGTAGAAGCGAAGCTATACTGGAAAGATATTGTTGGTATTTTGTTGTTATGATTGACCGAAGCAGAATCTGTTGAAGTTGCCAAACAATATCATGAAACCCTGTGTGGAGGACACTATAGCTGGAAGGTCACTGCTCATAAAGTCCTCAAGTCGGGTTTCTATTGGCCAACCCTATTTGTAGATGTTTACAGATTGGTCAGAAGTTGTCAGAAGTGTCAGTTATTTTCTGAAAAGAAAAAACTTGCTCCATTACTTCTCATCCATGTATTTATTGAAGAACCTTTCAAGCAATGGGGATTGGAATTTATTGGAGAGATCAATCTACCATCAAGTGGACAGTTCAAATGGATTTTGACTGCCACTGATTATTTTACAAAATGGGTAGAAGCAACACCCATGAAGAAGGAAAATGACCAAGTAGTGATTAAGTTTCTGGAGGAAAACATCTTCAACAGATTCAGGTGTCCAGTCAAAATTGTGACTGATAACGCCCAGGTATTCAACTCTGGACGTTTCATTAATTTATGTCAAACATATAATGTAATATTATCACATTCCACAGCATATCACCCTTAAGGGAACGGATTCGCAGAGTCCACAAACAAGCCATTGGTCAGGATCTTGAAGAAGACAATCGCTGAAAATCAGAAGCACTGGGATATGAAGTTGAAGTTTTCCCTCTAGGCGGTTCGAGTCACTACCAAGAGATCTACTGGAAAGTCCCCCTATGAACTGGTTTATGGAACTCAAGCGTTGTTTCCTACTCAGCTGGCCAAACCAATGATTTCATTCATTTAAGAAGCTCAGGAAGACCCTACTGCTCTAGTAAGGAGATTGAACAAAATAATTGAGTCAAGGAAAAACAAAAGCAAAGTCAAGGATAATTTGATTACTTATCAGGAAAAGATGAAGTCTATATTCGACAGGAAAGAAAAAAAAGTTCTCTTTCAAGCAGGATCTGGTACTAAAATGGGACACCAGACGAGAAGACAAGGGGAAGCATGGTAAATTTGATCCTCTATGGTATGGTCCATTCAAAATCTATGAGGCAAGGTCAAATAACACATTCATTTTGAAAGATCTAGATGGAGAACCAGTACAGCTGCCTCTGAACAAGAAGTATCTGAAGCATTACTTCCAGCATTAAAAGTCAACACTTCACCATTGTAAATACCAGATTGCTCATTGTTCATATGTCACCAAGCAATATTTGACTCCATGCCCAAACAATGGATAAGGCACTAGTCTGCGGTTCTTAGCGCTTTCGTGAAAGAAAGCACTATCCCCAAGTGGAGCCAAATGTTGTGGCTCATTTGCATTTACTTTTGAAATATTTTTCAAAACACCAAAAAAACGTATATGCTAGAAAATGTAAAAGTTTGTGTCATCGAAGAATTTTGATTTATATGTTGGTACATTTAACATTACATGATGAGATGTGAAGGTGGATCGAGTCGAGCTCGATCACGTGCAGAACAGTTCAAGAGCCAGACCGATGGGCGTGTTCAGGACATTGCATACCGGACAGAGTTGATTCGGGCTCATTCACAAGCTCATGAGGGACTAGCGCGACAGAACACCGAATAAGTTTGGAGGGTTACGCCGTGGAGTAAACAAACTAATTTCCCAAACGCAGAGAAAGGGCGCATTTCCCTTGAAAACTTAAGAGTTCCGGACGAGGCGCAAAGGAAAAAATAGATGGTTAAGATCAAAGCGCAGAACCGAAGCGGGGAGATGGACTACGGAGATTAAATTGCGAGCCGCAAACAGCGAGTTTCAAAAGACAGGCACAGAAGGTAAATGATAAATTGGCCGAAGTGCGATGTGCGATGTGCGATGCCCGGTGGGACCCGACCGCATAGCGCACATCGCTAGTTTTAATAGTTAAGGGCAAAGGTTCGCCAAAGCGCGATGTGCAATGAGGTGGGGTCCAATCGCATAGTGCGCATCGCGAGACTTAGAAGATAAGTGTCAAAGAAAAGCTAAAAGCAACGAAATGTGATGTGCAAGCGATGCAATGCAGTTTCAAAAGTGAATTCCAAAGGTTTTCAAATCCAAAAGTAAGGCATTTTCGTGTGTTAAACCGTGTCAGAGAAAGAAAAGAGCGTTATAACGTGAAACCGGTGAAACGCCTTGGCAATGAAGAAATAGGTAGAACGCGACAGACAAACTTGAATAAGTGACCCGACACAGAACAAAGGAGAAGAGGCAAGAGTCGGGAAGAAAAGCGTATAGTGGCACCGTTAGGAGCACGATAGCTGGGTCAAGTCGGGCACGGAGGCATCGTTACAGAGCTGTGCAACCACTGCATAGCCACCTCAGCACTTCGAGAGGACACATCAGCAACATCATATTCAGCGAACAAACAATATTTCCAGTTTGAATTTTCTCTCTCAAGTATGATTGCACCGGTTATCTTAACAGTTTAGGTAGTCAAATAGTTTCAAGAAGTTCAGCAGTTACAAACCACTATGATGTATTAGAGTAGATAGAAATAAAGAAAAGGGGTTCCGAGTTTTGCACTTCTGGATCACTGTTAGTTATTACTGAATTCTCTTAGAAATTAATTAAAAAAGATCAAGTTTCCTACACCTATTGATGTTGACACGTCTTTCTTGTTTCGCTCTGTGGCCATTCCTCCTTGAATGAAGTGAAGTAATGTAGCAGCCGGTCTCTTAATTACATTTGTGAGTAAGAGTTAAATAACCTTAATTTGCGCTCCTTCACCTCATCTCTTCTCTCTTCATAAACTCCTAATAGAACTTTAAAGTGATAGATTATGTGTTTACAGCATATTATTTTAAGTTCTCTCTTTCTCCATGAATTTCCTCTGAAACTTAAAAGTGGTAGATTCTGTGTTTTCAGCATATCATTTTGAGTTTCTCTTGCAGTTCTTCTTTTCATTCCATTCAAATATCAGCAGTGTATGGCATTGTGAAGGCTTTCATTATATCAGATTATTGAGGATATTAAGTAACTAAATTCCAAGGGTGTTAAACAGAGGCCATTTGATATGATAATCGTGACATACATTTATAAAATGTCTTAAGCATTGATTCCTTACCACAGCCAATGGATTGTTTCTTAAGATACAACAAGACAAATGTCTCAAACTCAGTTAAAATTAGTCAAATTCATCCAATAACTTGGACAAACTCAGAAAACCCATTATAGTTTGACGACGGTTGACCAAGTTTGGGCCAAAGTAGTAGAATCAGCGAGTTTTGGAAACACCAAGTACCTAGTCAACTCAATCACTCTGCTACAACTCTAGTCGGGTTGTTTAAGGTGAATAATTAGGGTGGACACTCAAAATACATGGCCTCTCTCTTTCAACGTGTAAAGTCATGTAAATGGTGTCTTTCATTGTGTAAAACTAGCTACCTACCTCTCTTTCCAAACATAAAATTATAATCTCATATTACTACGAAACTCTTTTTTTCGCTTCATCACCAACAAACACATACAAGACTCCATCTAGTTATCAAATAGTGCCCTTGGATTTACCGATGCACATTGATATTTCTGATTATCATGGCTTAATCTACATTGTTCTTTAAGTGGAATATAAGGAGATGTCAATCTTAGTCTTGCACTCGCTCTCACATTCCCTAATGTCTTCTCTGTTCCAATAATAAACTTGATTTATCCTTCCAAGACTCTAGGATGAAAGAAAGCAATAAGTATGCCAATCACAAATCTGTTGACTTTAAAACCTTGATAATTAACAGCATTGTAATCCAAATATATTTTTTATCTGGTCAATTTCCCTCCCATAATCTATCAATAAAAGGAAAGAAAACCTCCTAAAACAACGAAATATTGAATAAAAAGAGGAAACACCCATCCTTGCTTCTACTTTCCTTATGGTTTGAACAAGGGAGGGATTAAGCATTTTTGGCATTCCTGGTTACATGAAATGAATTGCAAAACTATCTCAATTTTTTACTAATCGGTATCAAATTCGTAAAGATGGACCATGTCAATCAGCATAAAGCAAACTTGACTTCATTCCAGCAGGCATCAAAATCCTTTTCATCCTTCATAAAAAATATACAGTATTGCTCAGCATTAAAGGAAACTCAACCATGAGGACGTGTGCCAAAGCGCATATGATTATTCTACAATAAACCTTGTTTGTGGCTATCGAGTTGTTCCAAAAGGTTACAAAGGACAATTGATAAATTATACCTGTCGATAACCTTATATATTTTCTGTTTGTACTAGATTACTAGAAAGATATGTTACCACATTGGTATCTGCAATCAATGGCATGAATCAATTTCAAATCTAAGTTTTCGGGTTGCATCAACAGCAAGATAACACGTTATGTTACTGTTGGAATCCTGTGATTTGGCTTATTCGCAAACCAAATGACAAGGCAACACTCAAACCAAGCTTTAGAGTTCTAGGATCTAGCCCTCCTAGTCTCAGAGAGGGATCTCTCAATATGTTTGTAAGGATATAGCTTAATGTTTTTAAGAGGTTGATTTTAGGCTAGTTATGAAGTGCAAATTTGTTTGTTTGTTGGTTGGACATAGATGATTTAGGCAGCATAGATAGTGTGTGGAAATCTACAAGTCATTGGGCAATGGAGTCATGTGGAAGTCTAAACAGTTATGATTGATGAATTTGGGGAACCAAAGGGAAAATCTAACTTAGTCAATGGATCAGTGGGATCATATACGTGGGGTGAGATGAACATCAAGGATTTGGAAGGAAAAGTAGAGCTTTAAAAGCTGTTTAAGACTCCTTAATCATGTATACCTTTCAACGAAAGGACTTGCAACACTATCTAAACATAAAAAAAATATTCAATAGCCAGGGCTAACCATGAATCCTACCAACATACTTTATGTAGATAACATAAACAAGACAGACTTTCAAGTAAGACAAAGAAGAAGAGGAACACTCTGTTTCTTCTAATTGTTTCACTTAAAGGAGTTAGAAAACATATAAGAAACACAACTAATTGCATTCATAAAAGGGGGAACACCCAGGCATCTAAGACAGCAATTATAAAGACCTTCAAATATGACTATCTCGGCAAGAAACAAAGGGTAAGATCAGAACAAATCCTCTCTGCCAAGCTGCAGACAATAGTGTTTGAAGGATGTTTTCAAAAATAGCTTTCAAGAGGCAGCAAGTTGGCAGGGCAAACCATAATTCAACCTTGACACCAATTATTTGAACTATTATGAAATGAACAAACTTAAGGGTTTAAAAGCAGTCAAACTACTCAATAAAACCTTCAGCAGAGGAAAACATAAAGGCAGTGAAGAGTAAACAGGCCTAAAGTGCTTCTAGGAGACATTTCTTAGCCTAAGCTTTTTACTCTACTGCAAGCAAAGAATAATGGGACAAAGCGAAAGACAGGAAATAACATTGACAAATAGAGAGTACTTCACCAAAACCAGGCTCAGAGATCCAATGATCTAGCCTCCTTCATCAACAGAAAAACAAAGACATCCACACTTCTTCAAAACATCAATACTTCTTCAAAGCAGTAGTCTATGTATTACTTCAGAATTCATCAAATGCCAACCCTTACAATGAGAGTTCGAATAAGATTTATAGGTGAATGGGGAGGAGAGGTGACAGAGATGGTCTTAATGGTTAATTAAAATAGAGAAGAAAATCATTCGAATGCCCATTCTGTGTCATAAATATTACATTAATTTCTTGCCCATTCAAGTAGTTTTTGTAGACTTTGAGGCCTAATTGTCAGGCTGGTAATAACTCCAAAGAGTGTCTTTGTGGGGAAGTCTTCTGGCTGCTGCAGTCCTGTGTTTTCTTATGGTACAAGTAAAGTGGACAGTATGGGTTTTGAGACCACCCATACCTTTACAATAACTGCCTTAACAGTTTAAAGAGGTTATGTCAGCATAATAATTGTCAAGGTGTCTTTAGTCCTGGGAGGAGTAAATAGCTTCACTGATGTGTCATTCGAAGCTCTCATTTGTTGATTTCCCCGTCTTTGTCATTTAACACTGATTTGGCTTTAACTGTGTTTTTTAACCTTTAATCATAAATTTAGGCCTTTAATCTTCTGTCTCCTTTCTTCTTCACTGATCTTTTGTTCTTGTTTTATTGTGTTCAGGGGTTTCCTTTTGGTGCGCTGGACGGTTTCATCAGCTAACCAATGTCCATGAAACATTGATCTGAGCTTGGAATTAATCCTTCGAGTCCCTTTCTCTATATTGATTAGGCCTGGGATCGTCATCCTCGGCCTCTGCAATTATTTTCTTGCTATGGCACGGCTTTTCATAAATCACTGCCATGAAACCTACAAATAAAACATTAAAAACATTATAAAATCCTGTGTTTGGGATAAAACTGCTTCAGAGCCTCGGGGTGAAGGTGGAAGAGCTATGCAGAGGGGAATGAATGCATTGATGGAGGATTCCATGGGCGGAGCAGTCGGAACAGGGTTTGAATTTTGAATCGGGAGCGAAAAAAGGAAAAAGCAGTTTTGCGAAAACAGAAGTGGTTTTCACGCAAGATCCAAGCGATAAATGGTTTTAGTCGTTTTGGACGCGATATCGTTTATTGGATGACACATGTCCAGGCCAATACCGCCTGTTTCACGTTGATTTTGTGTGTTAAAACGTTTCGGCAAAATCTGCACAAAAACAATCATGGGACGTCGGATCTGGGGGAGCCAAATCGACGGTTGGGGATGCACGCGATGGTAAAAGGTGCTTGGCCAAAGGAATGGTGGGGACAGGAGGGACCTGGCAGCGGACGTCATCGATTTTGTCGGGTAGCGAAATAGGTTGATCGGCGGGCAAAACGGCCATGTTAAGTGAGAGTCGTTGGATGATTAGGATCGATGGCCCAGATTAACTGCAGAGGGACTAGGGGTACTGAGGGATCTCAAGGCTTCGGTCTTATGAAGAATGAAGGGCTAGGGGTTTAAGCCGAAAGGCGCTTAAAGCTAAAAATGAGCAGAAAAGGCCAAAAAATGAGGTTTTTTAACCTTTTTGAGGGGTTCCGATAGGTATAAAGGAGGAGTTTTAAACCTTATAAGAGGGATTTTACAAGGTTTAAAGGGATTTTTTGAGGAAATGAAGTATAATGAAAAGGAGAAAAGGGATTAGAAAGGAGGAAAGTGTGGAATGAAGGAAAATGAGGCTTTGAAAGAGTTCTTTATATACCAACAGAGCTTCTTTGGGGAATTTTTGGGTGAAAACATCAGTGAGATGGGTCCTTTGGATAAGAGACACAGCAAGACTTCAAAAACTCACAGATTTGCTTCAAATTTGTTTCTTTAAGGCTGCAAACTGATTCTAGCCATCATTAGGTATAATAGAAATTATAGAAGGCTAACAGTGGCTCCACTTGGGGAGGACAGCTTGCTCTTTTAGGTGTCCAGAATCTCAGTTTATCAATCTCTGGCTTTCAGCAGACCAGTGCCTCATCCATTTGGCAAAATCCATTTGTTTTCTTGCTGAAGTTCTGTGCATTTTGATAATTCTTCCAATGACCTGCAGCATGAAATTTCTTTAAACCACATCTCTACCTACCCAAAACTACTTGTCCTAGCATTTTTTCTTCTCTTGAGTGCACTTGGACTGGCATCTCTTTTACATATTATTTTTGAAAACAGAAAGATAAAACTATCTAATGCTACCATTATTTCTTCCAAGAGTCCAAATTAAACAGTTGGACTCTAAAGCTTCTCTACCTAATCTACTATCTATCAAGATTAAGCTGTTTGACAGATCTGCATTCTCTACATTCTAAAACAGAAATTTGAACACAGACAAATCAGGTTTAAACATTCTGATTAGTTGTAGTGTCTATGGCATAAGAAATTTGCAGAAAATTAAAACAAAACTGTGAAGGCTTAAGATCTGAAAATAAAAGATATCCTTCATTCTTTCTTCAGCTCTGGTTTTGATCTTTTTAGAGTTGTCTTCTTCTTCTTTCTTGGTTCAGGTTTTTAGCATATTAGCACCATTCTTTCTCTTTTCTTGGCTCAGATTTTGGTCTGATTAGAGCCATTCTTTTGTGCTTTCTTGGTTCAGGTTTTAAGCTTATTTGAACCATTCTCTCTAACCTAATCTATTCTACTGATAAGCCAAGATTAAATTGTTTGGCAGATCCTTTCACTACCCTATCAGCGGTAAATTGAAATCTATCTAGTCATGATTAGGTTGTATGACTAAATAGTAGTGCTCTTTCAAGTAGTGCCATTTAGGCTTGCACACTTTCAGATTTTTTTTTCTTTTTTGGTATGGGGCTGTACCTTTCTTCTTTTTCTAATCTGCCCTCTTTTCTTTTTTATTGTTTTGTATTTTTTCTCAATTTTTCTTTCAAAGCAAAAACAAAAAACTAACTAAATGCTCACAGGCTAAGCTTTATTGACATTCCTACCTACCCTAATCTAACTTGGAAATCTCTGTTGTTTTATATGATATAATAGTGCCAGTGCAATGAGTTAAGCAGTAACAAAAAAGGGTAGAAAATCTAACTGCTTGTCAAAGATAACCACAAGGTACTTTGAATGTGGGTCTTCAAAACCAAGGCCACTACAAGTGGTGACCACCCCTGATGTATCTGGCTCTTGCAAAGGATCAATGCTTGGGAAGTTGAGCCAATCAGGGCCTCCATATACTCTGCCACAGAATCAACAAAAACAGATGGAAACTTTCTTCTTTTAGGCCTTCCATGACTGGTAGGCTATCTACATCCTTGACAGCTTTGATCACTGCATCTTCATTGTGGCTCTTGAAAGCATAATCATCCTTTTCCTGCACATCAAAAGGCAGTGAAATTTCTTCTTGCTTTGGGGGAGGGAGACTTTCCAAAAATGCTCTGGGGTTCCTGAATTGGTATGACTGATCTTGTGAATTCAACATTTCAATTTCAATTTCATATCTTTCAACCACCAAGTCTAAGAAAATTTTCAGGACCTCAAGGTTCCTATTTTGTGTCCTTGAAATGAGGAGCACAGCCTTTGGAAGGTCATCATTCTGCAACTCTGATAACACTTCTGACATTTCATAGCAAAGCTCTGCTATGAAACTTGACTGCATTTTTGCAAATTTTTTAGAGTCTTCTATTAGTGGAGTGATTTGGTCTTTTGCTATGTTGGGATGTGGAGTGGCCACTATGTTGATTTTAGACCGACAAAAAAGAAAAGTTAGCCAGATGTGACAATCTTTAGAGGCAAACTAGTTTTTAACAAAGAAAACTTAATCCTCAAAGTTTCCTTGACTGAGTATGAGTGATGTTATGATAGAATGGGTTTCTCAGTGGAGTCTTTAGGCCTATTGAGGGTTGTGGAGTCGCCACTATGTTGATTTTAGACCGACAGAAAAGAAAAGTTAGCTAGATGTGACAATCTTTATAGGCAAACTAGTCTTTAACAAAGAAAACATAATCCTCAAAGTTTCCTTGACTGAGTATGAGTGATGTTATGATAGAATGGGTTTCCCAGTGGAGTCTTTAGGTCTATTGAGGGTTGTGGAGTCGCCTAGTGGATGATTTCAAATGTTTTAAGATGAGTTGTTGTCCACCATCAGCAATTGAAAACCAATCTAAGGATGTTGTGGGTCTTCTGAGCTCTTAAGGATGTCTAAGATGAAATTTCTTCAGAAGTCCCACCATGATCGCCAAAATGTTGGAGTCATGTGATTTGGCTGATTGGCAAACCAAATGACAAGGCAACACTCAAAACAAGCTTTAGAGTTCTAGGATCTAGCCCTCCTAGTCTCAGAGAGGGATCTCTCAATATGTTTGTAAAGATATAGCTTGATGCTTTTAAGAGGTTGATATTAGGCTAGTTATGAAGTGCAAATTTGTTTGTTTGTTGGTTGGATATAGATGATTTAGGAGGAATAGATAGAATGTGGAAATCTACAAGCCATTGGGCAATGGAGTCATGTGGAAGTCTAAACAGTTCCGATGGATGAATTTGGGGAACCAATGGGCAAATCTAACTTAGTCAATGGATCTGTGGGATCATATAGGTGGGGTGAGATGAACATCAAGGATTTGGAAGAAAAAGTAGAGCTTTAAGGGTTGTTTAAGACTCCTTAATCATGTATACCTTTCAATGAAGGGACTTGCAACACTATCTAAACATAAAGAAATATTCAATAGCCAGGGCTAACCATGAATCCTACCAAAATACTTTATGCAGATAACATAAACAATACAGACTTTCAAGTAAGACAAAGAAGGAGAGGAACACTCTGTTTCTTCTAATTGTTTCACTTAAAGGAGTTAGAAAACATATAAGAAACACAACTAATTGCATTCATAAAAGGGGGAACACCCAAGCATCTAAGACTGCAATCATAAAGACCTTCAAATATGACTATCTCGGTAAGAAACAGAGGGTAAGATCAGAACAAATCCTCTCTGCCAAGCTGCAGACAATAGCGTTTGAAGGATGTCTTCAGAGATAACTTTCAAGAGGCAGCAAGCTGGCATGGCAAACCATAATTCAACCTTGACACCAATTATTTGAACTATTCTGAAATGAACAAACTTAAGGGTTTAAAAGCAGTCAAACTACTCAATAAAACCTTCAGCAGACGAAAACATAAAGGAAGTGAAGAGTAAACAGGCCTAAGGTGCTTCTAGGAGACATTTCTTAACCTAAGATTTTTACTCTACTGCAAGAAAAGCATAATGGAACAAAGCGAAAAACAAGAAATAACATTAACAAATAGAGAGTACTTCACCAAAACCAGGCTTAGGGATCCAATGATCTAGCTTTCTTCATCAACAGAAAAGCAAAGACATCCACACTTCTTCAAAACATCAATCCTTCTTCAAAGCAGTAGTCTATGTATTACTTCAGAATTCATCAAATGCCAACCCTTACAATGAGAGTTCGAATAGGATTTATAGGTGAATGGGAAGGAGAGGTGACAGAGATGGTCTTAATGGTTAATTAAAACAGAGGAGAAAAGCATTCGAATAACCATTCTGTGTCATAAATATTACATTAATTTCTTGCCCATTCTAGTAGTTTTTGTAGACATTGAGGCCTAATTGTCAAGTTGGTAATAACTCCAAAGAGTGTCTTTGTGGGGAAGTCTTTTGGTTGCTGCAATCCTGTCTTTTCTTCTAGTACAAGTAAAGTGGACAGTATGGGTTTTGAGACCACCCATACCTTTACAATAACTGCCTTAACAGTTTAAAGAGGTTCTGTCAGCATAATAACTGTCAAGGTGTCTTTAGTCCTGGGAGGAGTAAATAGCTTCACTGATGTGTCATTCGAAGCTCTCCTTTGCTGATTTGCCCGTCTTTGTCATTTAACACTGATTTGGCTTTAACTGTGTTTTTTAACCTTTAATCATCAATTTAGGCCTTTAATCTTTTGTCTCCTCCTTTCTTTTTCACTGATCTTTTGTTCTTGTTTTGTTGTGTACAGGGGTTTCCTTCTGGTGCGCTGGAGGGTTTCGTCGGCCAACCAATGTCCATGAAACATTGATCTAAGCTTGGAATTAATCCTTCAAGTCCCTTTCTCTATATTGATTAGGCCTAGGATCATCATCCTCTGCCTCTACAATTATTTTCTTGCTGTGGGACAGCTTTTCATAAATAACCACCATGAAACCTGCAAATAAAACATTAAAAACATTGGATAAAACTGCTTCAGAGGCTCGGGGTGAAGGCGGAAGAGTTGTGCAAAGGGTAATGAATGCATTGATGGAGGATTCCATGGGCGGAGGAAGCGGAACAGGGTTTGAATTTTGAATCGGGCGCGAAAAAGGAAAAAGCAGTTTTGCGAAACTAGAAGTGGTTTACGCGCAGGATCCAAGCGGTAAATGGTTTTAGTCGTTTTGGACGCGATATCGTTTATTGGATGACACCTGTCGAGGCCAATATCGTCTGTTTCGCGCTGATTTTGCGTGTTAAAATGTTTCGGCAAAATCTACGCGAAAAACGATCGTGTGACGTCGAATCTGGGGGAGCCAGATCGACGGTTGGGGATGCACGCGATGGTAAAAGGTGCTCGGCTGGAGGAATGGTGGGGACAGGTGGGACTCGGTAGCGAACGTCAGCAATTTTGTCAGGTAGCAAAATAGGTTGATCGGCGAGCAAAACGGCCATGTTAAGTGGGAGTTGTTGGATGATTAGGATCGACGGCCCCAATTAACTGCGGGGGGACTGGGGGTACGAAGGGATCTCAGAGCTTCGGTCTTATGAAGAATGAAGGGCTAGGGGTTTAAGCTGAAAGGCGCTTAAAGCCTTATGCTAAAAATGAGTGGAAAAGGCCAAAAATGAAGTTTTTTAACCTTTTTGAGGGGTTCCGATAGGTATAAAGAAGGGGTTTTAAACCTTATAAGAGGGATTTTACAAGGTTTAAAGGGATTTTTCGAGGAAATGAAGTATAATGAAAAGGAGAAAAGGGATTAGAAAGGAGGAAAGTGGCATTTTTTAGGTAATATGGTAAAATGGGTGGAATGATGGAAAAAGAGGCTTTGAAACAGTTCTTTATATACCAGCAGGGCTTCTTTGGGGAATTTTTGGGTGAAAACATCAGTGAGATGGGTCCTTTGGATAAGAGACACAACAAGACTTCAAGAACTCACAGATTTGCTTCAAATTTGTTTCTTGAATGCTACAAACTGATTCTAGCCATCATTAGGTATAATAGAAATTATAGATGGCTAACAGTGGCTCCACTTAGGGAGGACAGCTTGCTCTTTTAGGTGTCTAGAATCTCAGTTTATCAATCTCTGGTTTTCAGCAAACCAGTGCCTCATCCATTTGGTAAAATCTCTTTGTTTTCTTGCTGAAGTTTTGTGCATTTTGATAATTATTCCAATGACCTGCAACATGAAATTTATTTAAACCACATCTCTACCTACCCAAAATTACTTGTCCTAGTATTTTTTCTTCTCTTGAGTGCACTTGGACTGGCATCTCCTTTACATATTATTTTTGAAAACAGAAAGATAAAACTATCTAATGCTACCCTTATTTCTTCCAAGAGTCCAGATTAAACAGTGGGACTCTAAAGCTTCTCTACCTAATCTACTATCTGTCAAGATTACGCTGTTTGACAGATCTGCATTCTCTACATTCTAAAACAGAAATTTAAACAAAGACAAATCAGGATTAAACAATCTGATTAGCTGTAGTGTCTATGGCATAAGAAACCAACTGCACATAGACTTTTATTTGCAGAAAATTAAAACAAAATTGTGAAAGCTTAAGATCTGAAAATAAAAGACATCCTTCATTCTTTCTTCAGCTCTGGTTTTGATCTTTTTAGAGTTGTCTTCTTCTTCTTTCTTGGTTCAGGTTTTCAAAATATTAGAACCATTCTTTCTTTTTTCTCTGGCTCAGATTTTGGTCTGATTAGAGCCATTCTTTTTGTGCTTTCTTGGTTCAGGTTTTGAGCTTATTTGAACCATTCTCTCTATCCTAATCTATTCTACTGATAAGCCAAGATTAAATTGTTTGGCAGATCTTTTCACTAACCTATCAGCAGTAAATTGAAATCTATCTAGTCATGATTAGGCTGTATGACTAAATAGCAGTGCTCTTTCAAGTAGTGGCATTTAGGCTTGCACACTTTCAGATTTTTTTCTTTTTTGGTATGGGGTTGTACCTTTCTTCTTTTTCTAATCTGCCCTCTTTTCTTTTTTATTGTTTTTGTATTTTTTCTCAATTTTTCTTTCAAAGCAAAAACAAAAAACTAACTAAATGCTCACAAGCTGAGCTTTATTGACATTCCTACCTACCCTAATCTAACTTGGAAATCTCTGTTGTTTTATATGATATAATAGTGCCAGTGCAGCCAGTTAAGCAGTAACAAAAAAGGGTAGAAAATCTGACTGCTTGTCAGAGATAACCATAGGGTACTTTGAATGTGGGTCTTCAAAACCAAGGCCACTACAAGTGGTGACCACCCCTGATGTATCTAGCTTTTGCAAAGGATCAAGGCTTGGGAACTTGAGCCAATCAAGACCTCCATATACTCTGCCACAGGATCAACAAAAACATGATGGAAACTTTCTTCTTTTAGGCCTTCCATGACTGGTAGGCTATCTGCATCCTTGACAGTTTTGATCACTGCATCTTCAGTGTGGCTCTTGAAAGCACAATCATCATTTTCCTGCACATCAAAAGGCAGTGAAATTTCTTCTTGCTTTAGGGGAGGGAGACTTTCCAAAAATGCTCGGGGTTCCTGAATTGGTATGACTGATCTTGTGAATTCAACATTTCAATTTCAATTTCATATTTTTCAACCACCAAGACTAGGAAAATTTTCAGGACCTCAGGGTTCCTATTTTGTGTCCTTGAAATGATGAGAACAGCCTTTGGAAGGTCATCATTCTGCAACTCTGATAACACTTCTGACATTTCATAGCGAAGCTCTGCTATGAAACTTGACTGCATTTTTGCAAATTTTTCAGTCTGCTATTAGTGGAGTGATTTGGTCTTTGTTATGTTGGGATGTGGAGTGGCCACTATGTTGATTTTAGACCGACAGAAAAGAAAAGTTAACCAGATGTGACAATCTTTAGAGGCAAACTAGTCTTTAACAAAGAAAACTTAATCCTCAAAGTTTCCTTGACTGAGTATGAGTGATGTTATGATAGAACGGGTTTCCCAATGGAGTCTTTAGGTCTATTGAGGGTTGTGGAGTCGCCACTATGTTGATTTTAGACCGAGAGAAAAGAAAAGTTAGCTAGATGTGACAATCTTTAGAGGCAAACTATTCTTTAACAAAGAAAACTTAATCCTCAAAGTTTCCTTGACTGAGTATGAGTGATATTATGATAGAATGTGTTTCCTAATGGAGTCTTTAGGTCTATTGAGGGTTGTGGAGTTGCCAGGTGTATGATTTCAAATGTTTTAAGATGAGTTGTTGTGCACCATCAGCAACTGAAAACCAATCTAAGGATGTTGTGGGTCTTCTGAGCTCTTAAGGATGTCTAAGATGCAATTTACTCATAAATCCCACCGTGATCGCCAAAATGTTGGAGTCCTGTGATTTGGCTGATTGGCAAACCAAATGACAAGGCAACACTCAAACCAAGCTTTAGAGTTCTAGGATCTAGCCCTGCTAGTCTCAGAGAGGGATCTCTCAATATGTTTGTAAGGATATAGCTTGATGCTTTTAAGAGGTTGATTTTAGGCGAGTTATGAAGTGCAAATTTGTTTGTTTGTTGGTTGGACATAGATGATTTAGGCAGCATAGATAGAGTGTGGAAATGTACAAGCCATTGGGCAATGGAGTCATGTGGAAGTCTAAACAGTTCCGATTGATGAATTTGGGGAACCAAAGGACAAATCTAACTCAGTTAATGGATCTGTGGGATCATATAGGTGGGGTGAGATGAACATCAAGGATTTGGAAGGAAAAGTAGAGCTTTAAGGGTTGTTTAAGACTCCTTAATCATGTATACCTTTCAACGAAGGGACTTGCAACACTATCTAAATATAAAGAAATATTCAATAGCCAGGGCTAACCATGAATTCTACCAACATACTTTATGCAGATAACATAAACAAGACAGACTTTCAAGACATAGAAGGAGAGGAACACTCTGTTTCTTCTAATTGTTTCACTTAAAGGAGTTGGAAAACATATAAGAAACACAACTAATTGCATTCATAAAAGGGGGAACACCCAGGCATCTAAGACTGCAATCATAAAGACCTTCAAATATGACTATCTCGGCAAGAAACAAAGGGTAAGATCAGAACAAATCCTCTCTGCCAAGCTATAGACAATAGTGTTTGAAGGATGTTTTCAGAAATAGCTTTCAAGAGGCAGCAGGCTGGCAGGGCAAACCATAATTCAACCTTGACACCAATTATTTGAACTATTCTGAAATGAACAAACTTAAGGGTTTAAAAGCAGACAAACTACTCAATAAAACCTTCAGCAGATGAAAACATAAAGGCAGTGAAGAGTAAACAGGCCTAAGGTGCTTCTAGGAGAAATTTCTTAGCCTAAGCTTTTTACTCTACTGCAAGCAAAGCATAATGGGACAAAGTGAAAAATAGGAAATAACATTAACAAATAGAGAGTACTTCACCAAAACCAGGCTCAGGGATCCAATGATCTAGCCTCCTTCATCAACAGAAAAGCAAAGACATCCACACTTCTTCAAAACATCAATCCTTCTTCAAAGCAGTAGTCTATGTATTATTTCAGAATTCATCAAATGCCAACTCTTACAATGAGAGTTCGAATAGGATTTATAGGTGAATGGGGAGGAGAGGTGACAGAGATGGTCTTAATGGTTAATTAAAACATAGGAGAAAAGCATTTGAATGCCCATTTTGTGTCATAAATATTACATTAATTTCTTGCCCACTCTAGTAGTTTTTGTAGACTTTGAGGCCTAATTGTCAGGCTGGTAATAACTCCAAAGAGTGTCTTTGTGGGGAAGTCTTCTGGCTGCTGCAGTCCTGTCTTTTCTTCTAGTACAAGTAAAGTTGACAGTATGGGCTTTGAGACCACCCATACCTTTACAATAACTGCCTTAACAGTTTAAAGAGGTTTTGTCAACATAATAATTGTCAAGGTGTCTTTAGTCCTGGGAGGAGTAAATAGCTTCACTAATGTGTCATTCGAAGATCTCCTTTGTTGATTTGCCTGTCTTTGTCATTTAACACTGATTTGGCTTTCACTGTGTTTTTTAACCTTTAATCATCAATTTAGGCCTTTAATCTTCTGTCTCCTCCTTTCTTCTTCACTGATCTTTTGTTCTTGTTTTATTGTGTACAGGGGTTTCCTTTTGGTGCGTTGGAGGGTTTAATCGGCTAACCAATGTCCATGAAACATTGATCTGAGCTTGGAATTAATCCTTCGAGTCCCTTTCTCTGTATTGATTAGGCCTGGGATCGTCATCCTCAGCCTCTGCAATTGTTCTTCTTGTGGGACGGCTTTTCATAAATAACCGCCATGAAACCTGCAAATAAAACATTAAAAACATTATAAAATCCTGCGTTTGGGATAAAACTGCTTCAGAAGCTCGGGGTGAAGGCAGAAGAGCTGTGCAGAGGGGAATGAATGCATTAATGGAGGATTCCATGGGCGGAGCAGGCGGAACAGGGTTTGAATTTTGAATCGGGCACGAAAAAGGAAAAAGCGGTTTTGCGAAACCAGAAGTGGTTTTCGCACAAGATCCAAGCAGCAAATGGTTTTAGTCGTTTTGGACGCGATATCGTTTATTGGATGACACATGTCCAGGCCAATACCGCCTATTTCGCGTTGATTTTGTGTGTTAAAACGTTTTGGCAAAATCTGCGCAAAAGCGATCGTGGGGCGTCGGATCTGGGGGAGCTAGATCGACAGTTGGGGATGCATGCGATGGTAAAAGGTGCTCAGCCGGAGGAATGGTGGGGACAGGTGGGACCTGGCAGCAGACATCAGCGATTTTGTCGAGTAGCGAAATAGGTTGATCGGCGGGCAAAACGGCCATGTTAAGTGGGAGTCGTTGGATGATTAGGATCGACGGCCCAGATTAACTGCGGGGGCACTGGGGGGTATGGAGGGATCTCAGGGCTTCGGTCTTATGAAGAATGAAGGGCTAGGGGTTTAAGCTGAAAGGCGCTTAAAGCCTTATGCTAAAAATGAGCGGAAAAGGCCAAAAAATGAGGTTTTTTAACTTTTTTGAGGGGTTCCGATAGGTATAAAGAAGGGGTTTTAAACTTTATAAGAAGGATTTTACAAAGTTTAAAGGGATTTTTCGAGGAAATGAAGTATAATGAAAAGGAGAAAAGGGAATAGAAAGGAGGAAAGTGGCATTTTTTAGGTAATATGGTAAAATGGGTGGAATGAAGGAAAAGGAGACTTTGAAACAGTTCTTAATATACCAGCAGGGCTTCTTTGGGGAATTTTTGGATGAAAACATCAGTGAGATGGGTCCTTTGGATAAGAGACACAACAAGACTTCAAGAACTCACAGATTTGCTTCAAATTTGTTTCTTGAAGGCTGCAAACTGATTCTAGCCATCATTAGGTATAATAGAAATTATAGATGGCTAACAGTTACAATAGTGTAACGCCGGAGACTCAAAGACTCAAATACCATCCTTCAAAACAAATAACAATTGCCATAATTCCTAGTCTAACCATCATCCAAACCTTCCTTCAATGGAGGCCAAAATGATTAGCATGAACTAACACAATCTAGAATATAAAAAGTTCCAGAAATTAAAAATGACATGTCTACAATCATATCTGTGTCTGTTGTGCATAATGCAGATATCTTCTTACTGCGGCAATACCACTCCAGGGTTTTAGATTTTAATGACAAATACTTATAACCAATGACAGCAATTCCATATCAATATCATCTGTACCTCATAAAATACTATTGGGATGAAACTTGGAAGTATTGTTTTGTTCCAGAAGTTCCTGTAACCGAGAAACTCAACAAATATCACACTGATGATGAAACAATGAATGTAAAGACCCTGAAAACTACTTTCATGCCTTTCAATAATAAGGCCTATACCGCATTGACCGCCTGAATCTAGGCATTTTCCTGCCAAACAAAGACATGAAATGAGATCTGTGAAGAAATTAATCATTTAAATAAGTCAATATCACTATGCCTAATGCAATAATATGCACATTCATTTCATGGCAGAACACTCAATTTCCAGAGTCATACCCATAACCGTAAGGAGAGTAAAAATAAGGTGGGAGATATGGTCTTCGTGGCCGAAATCCAGAATAGGGATTGAACCGTCGTCCACGATACTGCTTCATTCCTGGGATGTTTGTCCTTTTGGTGGTAACCTGCATCCAAGGCACATCTTAATTAATCAAAATTACATAAACCAAAGCTTGGTAACTGGAGTTTTCTTTTACAGACACCGATACAGATCTGTGCATGAATGAAGGCGCAAGAGCAGCAATTTTGGAAGCTGGTTTATTCTTGTACAGGTGGAGATTATATATTCGCTAGCAAATTGTTTCAATTAAAGAATTTGTTGGTTCAAAAATACAAGGAAAAAGTCTAATGGCGAAAAAGCAGGGAAGAGCACAGCAGAGCAAAGTCTGGTTTTTGTGTTTCAGAGCCCTAGGTAGCAGTCGAAGAAGATTCAAAATTGGAAAGGCAACACAATAGATTTGTCATCCACACCCCCACTCCGCCAGCAAGGAAACCTCTTGAGACCTCACCTCCACTAACTTGGGTAAGGAAATCCAACCGAAAGCAAGGGAAAAGCAGGATGCAAGAGATATAGCCCAGGGAATCCAGCAATCATTTTATAGATACAAAGGCTTTGTGAGAGAATCGCCAAATATCTGTCCTCAAGCGACTAGACATGTATTGCCGATGTACATCAATGTGCTCTCAATTCATCTGTATTTATTTATGTAAACCACAACTTGAAAGAATCTCTGGAAGTAAAAGACTAAGTACTTGTCAACAATCCCCCTGCCATAACAGTACCAGAGGATTCCCTCAAATAGAAAAATCTAGCATAACATTATGTACCTCCTCTGCACAGATAAAGCCACAGATTTTGACTCAATATGATAAAGCCATTTCAATTTTAAAAAGACAGACTGCCTACATTGAGGTCTACCCTTGCTAATACAAGCAATAGGACCATTGTCCATAATTGTGATATTCATGACTGCCTGATTACTTTTTTAGTAGCAACATATGAATGTGTCCATGCCCACACATACAGCTCCAACAAATACATGACAAATTCACAAACTGGAGATTCCTGCCTTGAAACCCAAAACAATCTAAACAACCATGAGTGAAAGTACTGATAGCTGCACCAAATCTATAAGCAACAGGAAAACAAGAAAAAACAAAATAATGATATTTATACTATTTGGGGAAGATATATAAAGGCAGAAACGTAAGATAGATCTGTAACTCACCTTTAACTGGCGAGCATGAAGTTCAGACTCATTGAGAAGAATAGCATTTTGAACAGCCTCAGGTTCCAAAAACTCAACATAAGCATACCTGTGTTTTTAATATATAAGCACTACTCTACTAATGGCCAAAATGTATTATAGTCAGGAAGTTGTGGCTAAACATTTACAAGTACTGGAAAATAATGAATATATACCCTTTCGGCTGACCAAACTTGTCTGTCAAAATTGTAACCCGATTAACAGTCCCGCATGATTGAAAATGCTGCTGGACTTCTTCTGGAGTGCATGAGTAATCAACCTGAAATAGGTGGAAGAGCGCTTTAAGGAATTTAACATCAACTGGAGTATAAAATACTCAATCAAAAAGGATATCAATAAAATCTCAAGATGCTCCAATTAAGCAAGCAACCAAACATAAAATGTAACTTTCAAATGCCATGTCACTATATTGCATTTCTTTCATTTTGTATCATAACTGATTTTGTAGGAAGAAGATGCATTCTTTCAGTTTGTATTACATCTCTAATGCATTAGATGTGTAGATTTATTATATTTGAATTTTAAACCACCCTTCAACTATAACAAGTGCAAATTGAATCAATAGCCAATGCAATCGAAACTTGTGTTATATGCATTTGTATTTGGACCATCCATTCATCTATAACAAGTTCAAATCAAATCCAAGTTCAAATCTATAAAATATTTCACTCCAAATACAATTAATTCATATGACATAGTAAGGCATGCCCCATGTTATATCAATTTGTATCAGACACAAACCACATCCAACTATTCATCTTTGAATGCTATCGCAGCATAGCTACAATATAATTTCCTAGTATTCCGCAAGTATCTATTATAGACTTCATAATTTGAAGAGAATCTCAAAACACCTCTTTGGTTCATAACTGAGAGAAGATGCATATGCAAATAATAACAAAGATTTCTCACCCGTATACTACGTTGTTCTTGTTTGATAAGCCTCCACCTTTGAATAATTGGCTGTTCCTAAACACAGTTGCTTACATACTTTTTTCTCCGATCATCAACTTAGAGGTGCTTTTTAGATAGCCAAAACGTTCCAAGCAATATCATGCAGATTTCTATCTGCTTTGATCTGCTTTTATCTTCACCTTTCTCGTGCATTTTAGAAAGCCAACTTGTGCTATCAGTCAGATTTCTATCTGCTTTTACCTTCACCTTTTTTGTACTTATACATCCATTCTCTTCCATCAATTTTATTTCATTCTATATTTTCGTTCAGCACTGTTTCCTTTTTTCTTTTTTCTTTGTTTTTTTTTTCCTTTCTTTTTTTCTTTTCTTTTTTTCTTTTTTTCATTATTTTCTCTTTTCTTCTACTTTTCTCAAAATCTTTCATTTAATGTTGCAACCTCATTTGTCCTATTTCCCTCTCATTTCCCTACATAAGCATTTAACCTACTATCCTCTGCTCTGAGCAGTGATGCACATCATTGCCATGACTGAAGCAAATATTCCTGCCAACACTGTCAGACAAATGTCACAAGTAGGGTCCTAGCATGAGAAAAAATAAGAGCGAAAGCAATTTAGATGCTCTTTAACATCACAGCAAAAAATACAATCAATAGGTCTAGAACAGTTTGAAAAGTAGACTTTTTAATCATTTCAACTACTCAAATACGCTAATAAATTTCAAACTACAACTGCTTGCATACTATATATATTTTACATAAAATGTCTACAAGGACATCAATATACATCAGGGAGAGCAGATTTGCCATTCTTAAAGGAGGGTATAAGTTATAACTCCCCTTTGCTAATCTTGGATGCCCCTTCTCGTGAAGTGTGGCATTCTTTCCAAATTGAGACACATGCCTTTATGCCATTAATAAATTTATTGGCCACATGTAATTCAATCTAGTTTTATCAGACTTGGCCAGATCAGACCAGTTTTGTGGCAAAATCAGTCCTACTCTGCTGACTAGACCACATCTGTGGTGCAGCACAGATTTGGAAATTACCAAAAACAAATCCCCCAGGAAAACAGATACCCTCACCTGCCAAAACTCTAATTCTTCCTTACAAATAGACTCCACCCCCTCCCCCCACCTTTCTTACCTCAACTCAACTAACTTTTTATCAGACTGCCTGGAATATGGACTCTTTGAAACTGAAGTACACTTGCCTGGCAACCTGTTGCTGTAGATGATTTGGTACTGCTTTGGCAGATTTGGAGCTGATTCCAGAGAAAAATCAATTAGATTATATCTTGATGAGACATACACTCTAGAGGCCATTTGGAACCTCAATGTTTATGAACGATGTCCCAGGATATCAATTAGTTTTCAGAACTTTAATTTTGTGTATCTCCATGTGATTTTCCCTATTTGTGCCATTGCATGCACACTATAAATCTACAAACTTACATATCCAGTTTCTAAATGTTTGTATTTTGAATTTCCATTTATTTGCATAAATATTTTTCCCCTTAAATTTTGAATATTTTATGCCTTTTTTTCTAATTTCACCAAGTCAATTCCAAGTAGAAGACATCACCGAATCTGATCCAAATCCAAGTCTGATAACTTTATTCATTCTATGATGTGCCAAGGACATGTAAAGTCTTTTCCCATCCCCAAAGGACAAGGAATGCTCCCTTTTTCTAAGGGACATGCACAATGTCCTCCCCATCCCCAATATGGTTGCGAAAAAACAGGGGCCTTTCAGGGACATAGAAGACACCCAAATGCCCTCAAACAAACCTAGAGACATCTAACCATCCCTCACCAAAAATGGCATGTCTAAGACCTGATTTGATGGAAAAGATGAAAAGAAAGCAAAAACTAACCCTAAACCAAATCTTACCCTCTTATGAACTCACTAACCATGATCTATCTAGATTTAACCACTAAGGTCTAGGTATATTTTTTGAATTTCTTTCTAATGGACACCGCTCCCTAATGATCAAAAATATAAGCAGATCACCAAGCTTGTGGGTACCCCTATAAATGTTTTTATCATTGAACATGTTTATAAGGTATTTGCGCTCAAGTTCCTTTGTTTCATATTCTGTGTCTAATATTTTTCATTGTCATAGGATTTTCCACATTTAATTCCGAACAATGTTAGATTTTTTTATTATTTTTTGTCATCACCATCCCCATCTCTCCATTCCTTGGAAATTTGGAAATAGCTTCCAGTGGTCCCAGGAACACCACCGCTGTGCCTCTATATGTGCTTTCAGCAAAAGTAGAAGCACCTTAAACACTGACTATCCATGCTAATGCAGACTTTGTGTATCTAAAAAGGGTATGCCCAATAATGCATGCCAACCAATCAACAAAATTTTAAGCTCTAAAAGAGTCGAGAATAGTTCTCATGCTCCAACACCAACTAAAAAAAATGGCCTGAGTCATTCTAAACCATTCAATCAATGACTTTGTAAATCTCAAAACAATTTCAATCACATGATGTAAAATAATTATTCCAAAGTCAACATATCAACAACCGTAATCTACTTGCTCCTAGATTCCTTCCTCTGACCTTAATTGACAGTGAAAATTTTAATTTTTTGAGTATAATGCTATGTGTAACCATAATCAATATACTAGTATGAGACATTATTTGCAATTAGTCTTTAGAACTCTCACAAACAGAAAATTCAAAATCACCAGTAACCTTGACAAGAGTGCAAATTGGCCATTTTTCAGTTGCCTTGACAAGAGTGCAAATTAACCATTTTTCAGCTTACCAAGGCATCTTCTTAAGCCTAGTAAGAATAAATCATATGCTGGTAATTAAACAATAATCTTATGACAAGATTGATATAGAAATTGAAGTATACCATTCATTTCATGTTTTCTTCGCTGAAAGTTATTTTTTCTGATTACAAATAACCCCTGTAACTGAATTGGTTTTTAAACAAAAAAAGGAAATAGTGGTGATAAAGGGACGTGAAGACTAGCACCAATATTCAAGGGCAATGATGTCACAGGAATGTTAGGATGAGAGGATATCAAGGAGTATGGCCCTCCTTTGGCCGGTTGCCTGGAATAATGGATCAGGGAGGAAAGCCTAGTATCTGGAGGTGCGTAGTTTCCCGGTCAATTAGGGTAAACTGCAAGGGCAGGAACCCATTAAAGGGAATTCCTTAAAGGGAGTTTCCAGAGAAGATAAGATAACATAAATGCATTAATGCCCAACAGATAACCACAAAAGCAGGTCAATGGGACTATGTTAGGAACAATGATGTTGATACAAAGCAGGAGTGCTAAGGTGGCTCCTATAAAAGACAAAAATCAGCAAGTGAAAAAAGCATTATAATCTAGAAACCTAGCAGACCACTCCAAAGAATGAAGAGGAGGTCCAGGAGAAGGATTGTAACGAACAAAATTCATTTACGCAATAATCTTCAGAATAATTCGAAAACAAAATCATCCTTTGTAGGACAAGTAATTCTATATAAGAATATTTGAATACAAGCAAGATGATTACAATGAGGGTGAGGGCCTGCGTATATACCTGGGCAAGCACCTCTTCACAAAAGATCATGTCTTTGAAGACATGCCTATTCATTACTAATTAATTATTATTCATTATTATTATTATTTGTATTATTTGTATATATTTTATTCATAACATTGCCTTCCTCTTCAAAAAGATTTGTCCTCAAAGCTTACTAATAAAAAGACTTGATCTCTTTTTCTGTTTTAAATGTCTTCTCATCTCGCAGTTGTCTTCTTTGTTGATACAAGACAATATGTTCCTCTAAGTGATAAAAAAAATTGTCGCACTTAGAAGGGATCAAACCATCCTAAATTAATCTTTTGTGGAATTTCCCGATGATTGGAATTTTGTAATGAATTGTTATCATAAAACTGGATTCTGCAAACTTCAGTGTTCCTTGGAATGTAAATCTGTTGTTTCTGTTTTGAATGGTTCAAATATATAGATTTACTTAGTTCCCTACTCTCTTGGTTCGGATGTCAATAATGAGTTCTTCTAGTTGGATTTTCCCTTATCATGCGTTTGGTAATTTCCTCATTTACTTCAGGTAATGTTGTTGTTGAGTTGGCTATGGAATCATCACATGGAATTTCCTTTGTTTGAGCTGCAACATCTGAATATGTTTTAAGTTTTAACTTTTGTTGGCTTCTCATCTTCTTGAGTTACGATATTGACTGGATCGGTATTTGTTCCTTTATCTTCAACTTGGACTGCTACATCTAGAGATTTTGAGGCTTCTTTTGTGACAAGTTCTTTGAATTTATTCTTCCATGATTTCATCATCTTTAAGTTTTCTAATCTGATTACGCAGATTTTGGTTATGATTTTTTAAACGTGAAAGTTCTTCATTTTTTGGAATGTTGCCTTTATTCTTAGTGTCCTCATCTTTTAAAATTTTGATTTATTCTAATAACCTTTGATTAAGGGTTTTTAAGCGCAAATTTTCTTCTTCCTTCTCTGATAGAATCTTGTTGAATTTCTTCTCAACACATCCTTTTTCTTCTAATTTTTTCTTTCTTTCCTTGGACTTCTTGACCTTCGCAAGTAATTTTTGGCTATGGTCTCTTAGATGCAAAATTTCCTCGTCCTTTTCTATTAATTTTTGTTCCAATTTTGCAAGTTTTCCTCTCGTTCTATCATTTGCATCAGTACATCATCTTGACATTCTTCCTCACTAAATAATTTTCCACATGTTAAACAACAAATTCGCAATTTTTATGAATCCATAGATATTCAATGTATGTTATACAAAACCGACATTTAGTCCAAAATAATGATTGTTGTGTGGAACTCATCTTATGTTATTTTCTTGAATTCCTTTCTCCAGGAATTCAAGAAAATTCGATGGCTCTATGCGGCAGTTAAGCGGCCAAAATATCAATCAGCTCTGATACCAATGTAACGAACAAAGATCATTTACGCAATAATCTTCAGAATACTCTGAAGACAAAAACATCCATTGTAGGACAAGTAATTGTATATAAGAATAATTGAATACAAGCGAGATTATTACAATGAGGGTGAGGCCCCGCTTATATACCTAGGCAGTACCTCTTCGCAAAAGGTACCTCTTCATTATTATTATTATTTATATTGTTTGTATATATTTTATTCATAACAAGGATGTACAAGATGAGTGGCTCATTGCAATCTTGGATCACTATAGTTCTTTGTCCTAAGTTCTAACATCTAGGCCAAATGGGGAAAACTCAACATAGATGTTTGTATAAAGATAGAAGAATAACAAGGCAAGGAGCTCGAGTGAATATTGTGTGGTTGTCTACAAGAAAGAGCCCATACCTAAGGTCTAGAAGATCTAGATTGGCAATGCATTATCTATTGAAATGAATTTTGGTTTAGGATTGGCTCTAAAATCTCATTAAGTTAGCAATAGAGCCCTATGTACTCCCTAATCTAGAATCATCTATCTTTATCTGTTGCTTGGTGCCCAAATTCTAGAGCAATATGAAAAAGGAAGTAATCTACCCAGTAGAGAGTGGATGTGGTTGAAGAATGGAAGCACAGAGATGAAGAGCCTCATACAAATATAAGGCCAAGGATCTCCCTTCGGGGTACCTAAAGAATCGACCAAGTGTTTGTAACTTGTGGAAAAGACAATCGAACCGTCTTCACATCCTCTAATAGTTTAAGCAATGGAAGACGAAGTACTCCTCACTCTCTACCTCATGGAGATGGCACAACTGATAAATCCTATCTGAGTAGCTAATCTGGTGATTAGTCTCGATCTGTAATTCATGAGACCCAACTCTACACTAGCCCAAGGGTATCCAAAGAGCATGCATCCAATGGCGAGATGTATAAGGAGGTCAGTGATAAGTCCATCTCTCATAAACATGAATTACTCAACATAGAAGGTCATCTTTGGATGTAACCCACCCCAAGGGTTTATTCAAGTGACCCTCACAAACCACATGTAGATGTCCTCTCTAATGATCATGTTCAGCGCCTGTCATGTAGGTAGAAGGTGACTAGGTGCATACAGGGAATATTTTAAAGGGGGGAGGAGATCAATCATAATGTCAACAGTTGCTAGATGATTTGAGACACCAGCATACCAACATGAAGAATGAGCTAAAGAACATATGGTTGGAATAGACTCCGATGAACAATAGGCCAAGTAACAGTACTAATCCTGCCCCTTTGTTGTACGAAGAAACTCCGAATGCAATGCAAGAATGAGCCGAGGCCAAATACTGTCTCAAGTCGAAATGGATAAGATCCAAACTCCACTAAGATGATGGGTTCGGGGAATGACTACTTGCACCTACTAATGCAAAGGAGGGTAATATATACTCTCTATTGAAGACCAATCTTGACTCTAGTAACCCAGGACCCCACACCTCATAACCATATAGGGCAGTGGACCAAACTAGAGTATTTCGTAGTGATAGCTTGGATGATATGTCATGGAAGTGGTTCTAGAAACATTATCTCTCAAGAAAGGCAAGGGAACCATATCATTCATTGACTCGAGGTTGGCGTGCATGGCATAGGTTGAAACGCGGCCATGTGAAGAGTAACCCTAGGTAGGTGTATGTACAAGTGATCTCAATCTCCTCTCCCCTGAAAAAGAAATTGTGATCAAAGAGTGTCTTCCACAATCAGTGGAAGATCGTGACCTTCGCTTTACATAGGTTGACTATCCACTGTTGAAGGCATCAGAAGAGGGCCAGGGCATCCAATTGTCTCTATAACCCCTCAGGGATGAGGCTAGAAGGATCACATCGTCAACGAAAATAAGGATAGATATCACGACATGGTGGAGAGGGCATCCATCTCCCTCCTGGATGTGTTAGCACAAAAAGGACTCTTGCTCATCAAATCCCAAACAATGTGAGGGACAGGGGACAACTCTATTTGACCCCAATGGTACTCCTAATAAAATCTAATAATCCATATGTTGTGTGGAGAGGACCAAGAACTACCTCATAAAGGCAAATGATAGTTATCAACAAGGTATTAGATATACCAATATCTTTGTCTTTGGATCAAAGCCTCACTAGGAATAGAGTCTAAAGCTTTCCAAAAGTCCATAAAGCAGCAATAAACTTTCGAAGAGCGATGTCATGCCTCCTCAATAATGGCCTGAAATGCAAGTATGTGGTCAATGGTCTAGTAGTTAGGCCAGAGTCCAACTTGTCCTTTGGCTCTAAGTTGCCTCCTCTCAAGCTCCCCTGAAACCATTAGGTGGAGGTTCATAGCATAAACTTTTGAAAATGTGTAGCCAATCATGATCATCCTATAGTTGTTGGGATCCATACTAGAGCCCGATTTTTCAATCAGGTGAATAATGTGATGTGACCATGGTAGTCAAAAACCTGTGTAGACTACATGGTTGAACAAGTTAGCGAGGTGGCTATCCATAACATGAAGACCTTGCTTGAAAAATCTACTTGGAATCATTCTTATCCACTACTTTACTCGTATTCATCATCCAAACAACCTCTTGAATATCTTGATATGAGAATAAATGGTAAGAAGTCAGTGGTGGTGTGGTGTGGTGTGGAGGGGGGGTGGGTTGTAAACCTAGATGGTGGGTTGTCCAAGAATATCATACAAGGAGGAAGTATGGGTAAACATGGATCGAGGGTCAGGAGGGAAAGGAGAGTGGTGAGGGAAGGTATGCCAAAAGTTTTTTGGAGAGCGGGTAAGGGAATCCCTGAATTCATGCCTCCATTGGGAGATGAAGAGGTGTTTCATATGTCGAAGCAGATGGCAGTAAGAAGCTTTGAGATAAGCATAGGACAAGTGGGTATGAGAAAAAGCATGACGAAGTTGGCTATGGACAAGTTTGCAATCATTGTCATACCACTTGTTCGTAGGACAACATCTAGTTTTCGGGGGGGGGGATGGATTTGGTGTGATAGGTATAAAATTAAAGAGCGACTTCCCAAATGGCGGAAGAAAGACAAGTGTATTGGGCATCGACAGAAACGAGGCATGCAAAAGAGGACTCAAGCAAGAGCCTTTGTCAGATATGGGAAGTAAAGATGTTGAGATCACTCCCATCAAAGAAAAGGTCGGTCCGGGGTGGGCCTGGGGGGATGAGGTTTGAGGAGGGTGTTAGCTTGAAGGAATAGAGATAGAAGAGCATGGTCAGCTAGAGTGATGGGGGTCACTAAAAGGTTGCAGATAAAAGGGAGAAGAGTGTGAGTGCATAGGACATAATCGACAACGATTGCTCCTCAGCCATGGGGCCAACAACTAAAAAAGTGAGACTCAAGAAAGCAGGGAAGGCCATTAAGAATAAATAACTTGTTCGATCTATCCAGTTACAATAGGTGCTTGCCATAACCTATAAGAGGTTGTGATACATCATCTAACGTTTGAACTTTGCAAGAGTTCCACTAATTCAAGATCTGTCTCCTGGATACAACACATGTCCTCTAAGCAATCATGGAGAGGAATTTAAGAAGCACGGGTAGGAGCATTAAAGTCGCTCAATAAGATGACAACTCCCATTGTTGTGTACTAAATATGCTAGCATATAGGTCCGTGCAAGGGTCTCCATCTGAGTCATTGTGAACAACAAACTAAGATGACATGGGGGGGAGTAACAAACTACCACATAAATGTCTCTGGGGAGACAGGCAAATCCACTAAGTTGAATCCACATGAACCTGACAAACTCGTTAGAATCCACAAAAGAAACCCTATCTCAAAAGGAGTCTCAAACCAAGCAAGAAACCCCTCCTAAGCCTCTAACACCACTCGAAAATCTAGTCTCCTGTCAGTAAGTTGAAAACCAATGGTATCCTGCTATGTTTGAGAGCTACCAGACGGGGCTAGCGCAAGTTTCAATGGTAAAAGAAAGATTGGATGTACCAAGAGCGTCAAGTAACATGCCCAAGATGACCCATTGCCATTCCAACAACCCACTAAAATCCTCAAAACTTGTCGCTTCCCTAGCAAGACCGTCATTTTGAAACTCCAGGCCAAAAATATCCAGAGGACGGGTGTCCCGAATGACAGCCCTAAGGTTACGAATCCCTGACCATTTCCCTATCTGTCATGTTGTTGCAACCAATTCTTTGCAATGTTTCAATTTTGCAACTTGGGATTGGGTAAGATCTTCATCTAAGCGACCAAACGGGGCTAGCGTGGGTTTCGGTGATAAAAGGAAGATCGGATGTACCAAGAGCATCGAGTAACATGCCAAGAATGACACGTTGTCATTCCAACAACCCACTGAAATACCTGAACCATGTCGCTTCCCTAGCAAGACCATCATTTTGAAACTCTGGGTCGAGAATATCCAGTGGGGAGTATCATATGACATCCCTGAGGTTATGAATTACTAACCATTTCCCTATCTGGTGTGTTGTTGTAACCAATTCTTTGCAGTGTTTCAATTTTGCTACTTGGGATCGGGTAAGATCTCAATATAAGAATATCATGTTTGGGAAGGAAAAATGCCCATGCTTGGCTTGTAGCACCTAAAGTCGATCCTCAATTGACCTAGACCAGATGAACAAAGTGGAATTAGTGCCAAACCAAGCCATCTCGAGGGTAATTTCTAGGCGCTTGAGGTTATCCCAGAGGAATGAGGTGCCAACAAATAAGGGATCCAGGGAAGAAAGGAGTAAGGGAAGCCCGCTAATCTTTATATTTAATTATCTAGACTCTTTGCACGCCCTTACCACAACTTGGCCTAGATCACTTCCTCAACCTCTGTAAGAGGGAGGGGAGGGATCTTGTCCTTACTTTTAACCAATTGTGCCCATGTTTTGATATGTGTATGTATCTTGTTTAACAATGGCCTACTGCTTTCAAATTTCTTCATGTTTATTCTTGAGATCAAGGATCTCTGCCTGTATGACATTGTTGGGTGGTTGTAGAGTGTCCTGAACCCAACTTTCTTAGAGCATTCTCCTAAGAGACAAGTTCTTTGGTTCCACCTGTAAGACCCTAGAGGACAAGAACTTCACTTTGTCTCACAATTTCTCAAACAGTGTAACAAACTAGCAAAATGGATGTTAAATGTGGGGCTAGATAACACAAGATTTGCCTTGACATCGCTTTATGGGCTAGACCCTGCACTGGTATGCATGTTACTTCCAATGCTAGAGTTTTTTTAGAAGGTGAGTTGCAGGAAAGGGGGAATGAGCGGGTTGAAGGAGTGAAGGGATGAAAGGAATGGGAGAAGAGGGGGATATTTAGAGGAGGGGGGTAGGGAAAATTGTGAACAGAGGTGTGATGCAAAGGGGGTGAGAGAAGGGAGAAGGAAAGGAAGATGGCCATGCAAGATGGGAGGGTTATGGAGAGTTGTGGACTAGGAGAGCAGAGCCACGGAGAAGGGTCACAGGGTTTGGTCAACATGGGACCTTCCAAGCATCGGAGTGGGCAGCTTTGACAAGCAGCGATGCGGAGAGTTTCAGCTTCTAATCAACATCCCAACAGCACAATGTTGACAAAGAACAACAAAACATTGATGGCAGAAATTTCCAAAGAACAAAAGGATAAAGTTAACGTCTTAATGGGCTTCCAATTGAGTTTTTTCTAGGATGACATGATTTTATTACAAACGACCTCCTACAACTTGTGGAATATTCACAATCCATAAGTTAAACTCTATCTACTTTCAACACTACCTTCCTAGCTTTAATCCCCAAGTTGGACAACCCCCTGAGTTTTGAATATTCTGGGCCCACCTCTCTTTACAACAGCATTTACAATATCATCTCCAAACTAATAGCTCACAAGCTAAAAGGCATCCTTTCAAAACACATCTCTCCAAAGAAATTTGGGTTTTAAAAGGAAGGAAAATTCAAAAAGCATGTAGGAGTTGCACAAGAAGAATACAATTTATTAAAATAGGGGATCAAAAAGCACTCACCCTAAAGGTAGACGTCCCAAAAGCCTTTGATAGAGCGAGTTGGCTCTATCTCAAACTTATCCTCATTCACCTAGGGTCCAACCATACATTTGTGGTTTGGGTTCTAAGATGCATTATCTTAGCCTCCTTTGCCATCCTAATAAATGGTTTAACCACACCCTTTTTCAAATCCAAAAGGGGAATCAACCAAGACCATCCCTTGTCTCCACTCATAGTAATTGAGGGCCTTAGTAGATCGCTCAAGAGAGTCTTTGCTACTAGTAGATTAAATAGTATAAAGTGGTCCCTACCCATAACATCACTCACCTTCTTTTTGTGGACGACGTTCTTACTTTTTGTGAAGGCTTAAGGGAATTGATGGAAAATCTCCAGGAGATCTTGGATCTCTTCTATAAAGCTACAAGAATGAAAATTAATACAAAAAAATCATCATTGATCACCTGAGGACTCTCCAATGTGGAAAGGTATGGCATGTCCCTGATTTTTCCCTTTCATTTAGAAGACATTGAAGTTGGGCTCAAATACTTGGGATTTCACCTAAAAGCAAACCAATATAAGGAGGTTGACTGGCTATTGCTCCTACCTAAATTGGGGAAAAAAGGAATAATAGTTGGCATAATAAATGGTTATCTAAATGAGAGGAATTGTTGTTGGTCAAAGCAGTGCCTGAAACCATCCCAATAAATTGGATGACATTAGCCCGGATCCCAAAAGGAATTCCAGGGAAGATAGGGGAAAAAATGCTTCTAGCATCTTGGAAGAGGCTTGCAATTCCAAAATTATTGAGGGGTTGCAGTTGAAAATCATATCACTAATTTCAAAAGTACTAGCAGCTAAAACTGTTTGGAGGCTCATCCAGGGCAGTAGGCTTTGGGAACAAGAGACTAAGGCAAAGTATCTCCCTCAGGAATCCATTGTGGATTGGATTTGCAAGCCCCAAAAGAAACTACAAGATGCACCAATTATTTGAAAAGCAATTATGTTTGCTTTCCCTCTAATTGTTGCCTAATTTGGAAGATTGGAGATGGAGATCAGATATTCATTGTAATAGATACTAAGTTTCGTTGCAAGAAAAACCATAAACACCCTGTTCAATTCATTTGTGAGCTTCATAGAAATGGCCTGTCTATACTAAAACAAATAGCCAAAAGGAATCAAGCCACATGGCAGTAGAGGTGTCTAACATGGAGAATAATCGGTCACAGAGAGGATAATGCTAAAACATGGAACTCCTATATAAAATCCCTCCAAGGTTCCTTTGTGGCTCTCTTGGATCATGAAGACCAGCTCATCCGGTCCCTAACCCCATAAGGCAACTATGAAACAAAGATTGGATATGAAGTGCTAGCCCAATAGAACAGAGAGTAGCCATAGATATTGCAGGGCAAAAAATTATGAAAACTCATGTCCGGCAAAGCAAGTATCTTCATGTAGCTTCTTGTAAACAAGGAGGCTCTTACATGGGATAACCTGCAAAAGAGAAGTTTTGAAGGTCCAAGAATATGCTGCCTCTACAAGCAAGCAATTGAGACTAATTCTCGTCTCATTCTCTTTTGCAATTTCACTTTAGAAGTATGGAAAGAAGTGGATAGAAGTACAGGGGTATCCAATGCCTGGAGAGACAACAACATTGAAGAAGCCCTTAAATGATGGCTCCCCAATCCTTCAACCTCCAGCTTTAAAGCTTTTCCACTCACTGTTGCATGGAGGATTTGAATTTTGGATAGCTCGGAATTAATTGTTGTTTAAAGACACAGAAGAGATTCCTCTAAAAAGTGCCTTGCAAAGTATAAATATCTTCTCTGCCTTCCCGCAGCATGCAAAGTCATATTCAAGTTCCTTGCCAGACACTATAATCAAGGACATGCCGTGGCCGTTTTTAAGGAGCTTCCCAAGGAGACACACCTCATGGTGGAGCAAGGGTGTTATTTACTTATCAGATGATCACAACATATCCTTTTCAGCAGGCATCGAAAATGAATGGCTCATGAAAAGGGGTTTTAAGCTAAATTTGTGCTTGATTCGTGAAAAGGGCAACTCCAAACTCCAGATCTATGGCAATTTCTACGCTGGTCATCCAATGGATGAAAGGGGCTTACAATATTCAGAACTTCACCTTACTATCATTATTTCAAGATATTCTAATTTCTAAACAGCTTATCAGGTTTCTCTTACATCTCCTTCAATCATGTCTACAAGAACAGAAATACAGAATCAGATAGGCTATCAAAAGCTGGACTGGAGATGGACAGAGTATGAAGAATTGCCAAAAAACCAAGCCCTCTCATCAGAATATCTTCGTGACTAATGGATTTAAATGATGTGTTGTAGCCCACGGGGCGTAGAGCAGATGGTGACAGGGTGTTTTGTTAAGGCACTCCGTAGTGTAAAGGTCACCGGTTGGAAATTCCATGGGCAAAAATCAAGCCATGCTAAGGGCCAGTGTGGCCCACGCCAGGTGCGATCCTCGAGTGATTTTGATGGCTTAGATGCCCCTGGGTAACAGCTACTCAAGCCACAGGTTAGGCATGTCAGTCATCTCAGGACTCACATAACCTAGCAAACAAACAAACAAACAAACAAAAAATGTTGCATATATATACACTGAGGACCTAATCTGCCCACTGATCAGAGAACAGAAAACTACAGAGCAATGCATATATTGTGACTCTGAGTTGTTTTTATTTGTAAAATTCTGAACATGCTGAAAGACATGGAATAGGTATTTCAGACTTCTTTTGGCTCAGCCAGTTCTTGGTTTTTTAGAGTCCCAGTGGACAGTCTTTTATTGGGCGTAATGCCTTCAGCATATACTGTTGTAATTGTGTTTTCAGTAATAAAATTATTAGCTTTTTCCTTGGAAACAAAAAGGAAAATGCCCTTTCACATTTTCAACGGCAAATTGCTGGAAAACCTATTCAATTCCTCCATAAGGATGGTCACGGGCATCAGTAAACCAATGACATCCAACCCACCCAATTATCATGGCATTTATCCCTTTATATATTTTATATTTTGATGGAATTAACATATATAAGCATTCTAGATGCAGGAAACCAAGGTCCAAGACCATGAAGGAAAAGACTCAAAGGAACAACATTGCTTTTCCATGTCAAGTACCACGCCTCATGCCTATCAATAACATTGCAACTAAGATTTTTTTGTTCTATAGTACCAATGGAATTCAGCACCACTGAAACCGAGACTTAAAAACTGTATAGTACCAATGTAGCTCAACAACTACAAAACTAGCAAGACAGTTACCCTTCAGCCCAGACCACCAGCTGGAGCAGGATGATGCCACCCAGAATTACCACCCAGGGCTCCATTAGTCTAGGCCACTCTAAATTGACATGATCACGCAGGCACTAGGTGTTAACATCTGCATTATTCATTCAGTTGATGAGAAATGGTAGCTCCCACCTTCCCTTGAGGCAGCTGCATCTTTGTCCAGGTTATGTTTCTTCACTGGCTCCCCTCCACTTTCTAGGGTTTTCCTTCTTGGAATAACCTACTTGTACACTTATGCTTATATCATTTCTTTTCCTGCTGCTCATGTACTCATTTTCCATTTTATTTCATTCGTTTCAGGGGGTGCTTCCACACACCTCTGTTTTGGTTAGTCTATCATCGCTGGTTGTAATAACTAGTTCCTTTGACCTACTTTGGTCTTTAGTGGACATTAATGTTGAAATTTGATAGCATTGGGAGGTACTCTCACGTGCCCTTGTTGCTGGGTATGTGAAAGGAAAACATTCACAGAAGTGATAGAAGTGATCTTATGAGTGTATAGGCTAAGTGATGAGGCTTTGCAAGTTTGCACCCATAGACCCATGGTATTCTGATGACCCATGGTATTGCACACTTTAAGGAAAAGTATAAATTAGAAGCCAATGGAAAGGCTTGAGATCAATCATGGAGAGGAGAATAATGGATGTTTCTTCTTGATTGGGGTTCTGATTTGTTGAGGAAACCGCAGACCTGCAAAGGAGCAGCAGGGTACTCTTGAAGGATGTGAGTAAATTGGTTCACGGGGCAAATCTGTTAGGACAAATCTTGAAGGAGGCTGTTAGCCTGTTCTAAAGGCAAGGAAGGAAAGGCCACAAGGAGAGGAGCAGCTGAGGGCATTAAAAGAGATCGGTGTCCTAGGAAGGGACGGACCTGTGGGAATCGACCATCCAAAGGCTCAAGGAAAAGCCATTGAAGGTAGAGGAAGCTAGCCGTTGGTTTGAGGGACAAAACGACAGTCAAGTGACGAAGGAATTGTGCCCTAAGGAGAGCCAGTTGACTGATAAGGAAGCCATGTAGAACCCAAGCCTGTGGAGGGGCCGGCTGGTGTTTTTGGGTAGTCTGCAGGTCCTTCACAAGTTCATAAACTTGTGCTCAAGAATGAAAACAATTGTGCTTTCGTTCCTCCTTATAAGCTTTTGTAATGGCTAAATCCGGCAAATTCTATTTTAGGAATTGATTTTGTCATTGAAGAGTTAACTGATTTGAACTAACTCATGCAACTCATCTCATCTCAATTTTAGAACTTGAGATTTAGTCACTTGTCCTTTTCCCAAATTAACTCGCACTAGAAGACAAGAAACTCGACCTTCCACTTCAGCGCATTAGTTAACTGCTTCATAACTCATCCTAACTTTTAGGAACTCATCCTAAATTATAGGAACTCGTCCTATTTTGTAGGGACTTATCCTAAATCTTAGGAATTCGTCCTAACTTATAGGAATTTGCTCCTAACTTGTAGGAATTGATTCCTAACTTATAGGAATTTGAGCATGCTAAGGAAGAACTCGTTGAGGTCCCTTTGATTAAGGCACAAATCAAGAAACCTTTCTCGCTACTATTTTCAACAACATGTTACATGTTTTGTATCTTTGTTTGGTTAGAGTGATCATTCAGGGAGGACGTTGAAAAATAATGATCACTTGGGAGCTAGTTGTATGTCCTAGGTGGGTTTATGTCCTAGGAGTCTTGAGTAATACATGTCGATATGAAATATCCTGAGATGTAAAGGTATCCATGTAATTAATATGGCAAAAAAAATTAATTAAAAAAGGAGTCAATTGTCTGACGTATGAATGAAGTGTATCTTAAGTTAGGTGGAGTTGTGTAAGGGATTATGCTAAGTTGAAAAGTGAGTCGTGGAGTAGGGTATAATTGACAAAAGGAATCCCCTAAAAATTAATATATTGGTGAAGAGCCCAATGTCTGTCAAGTTGTATAAATATGTGTACTTGTATGCCCTTTTTGTGTGAAAAAATGAATTAGCATATTTGTTGTGATCGTGTACCTCTCTCATCTCTTCGTTGTTTTGTTGTGTGGATATGATGTCATTTGTAGTATAGAACTCAACCATGTCAACACTTCTTTCATAGCAACAAAGAACCCATCTTTCCTAATCAAATTCCCTTCATAATTTACCAATCCTTGGCATAGCAAGTACAGTAGTTCCCCCCCAGAGTGGTCAGGACAAAAACTATAGATCAAACCAGGCCGTGGGCCTATTTCGATGGAACCTCTAGCAATGACAGACAGCATAGTGGAGGAGGTTTCGTCCTCTTTCTTTCTGAAGCTCACTCTTTTCAAGTTAAAATGGGCTTTGGCCAAGGGACCAACAACCAGGAAGGGCTTCTGGCCTGTAAAAACTTGATGCTTTTCACTCTTGAAAAGGGATGCACTCAGATTCATGTTTTCGAGGTCTCTATGCTCACAATCAATTGGCTCAACAAAACACAAGTATGCAGGAACATATTACTCATGCCTATTGTAGAGGAAATCATGCAGCTCATTGACTCTTTTATTTCTTTTTCATGTTGTCACATTTACAGGGAAAGGAACAGGATAGCAGATCGCCTCTCAAAAGAGGGCCTTGATATGGAACAAGGACTGTGGGGCATAACGGAGCAGAATAATGGACAGGCCTATGAATTCTTTCACAGGCCTTACAGGGACATTCCTTTTGGGGCAGCAAGAGCATAAAAACCCACAGTTTTCATATCATTATTCTCTTTCTGCTTTTTTCTGTTATCAGTCATACAAACAGTATTTTTCTTGCTGGATGAAGCAGCTTACTCACCCCACCTCGGATGTAATCAACAGTACTCATGTTTTTTATTTTCAAATTTCTGGTAAATGGTTGGATACTCTAGTCAGAAGAGATCCTTTTATGAACTCACACAGCAGTTTTTTTGGCTGTGTATATGCAGAATGTAATTTTCAATCATTTCTCAAATGAATGAAATTACAGTTTTTCCCTTTCGAAAAATCAAGTACAGTAGTTGAATAACAGCAGAGGCAACGACAATTGCTTTCAAATTTCTTTATTACTACTGAATTTTCCCTTGATCTTTTGCTAAACAATTCAACTCAATTTTGAATTCAGCAATTCACCTTTAACCTATTAAGAAGAGGTCTTGACCATCAGATATTTAATCAAATTGTGGGTTTTAACTTGTAAGTTTTAACCCATCCTCACTCATGACATAACATGAGAACATTTCCTCACCCATAGCCTTGGTCACAAACTTTAGTCTTCTCTTCAGCCTAGTTATTTTAAATCTTTTATGAAGTTGTGTTAAGGCATTATGCAAAGAAATCCAGAAATTGGGATTAACCTTATCAGGGAAGCAGTCCTTAGTCTATATGCTTCAACTGTCACCAGTAAAATTGTGTCTAAGTCTTTCACAACATCCATTCAGCAAGATTGGGTAACCAACATCCTAGGCATTTAACACACATCGCATCTATTTAGTATTTACATTGAGAAAAGCAAAGGCTCTTCCAGAAAGGACAAAAACGTGAAACCAATATATCAAACACAAGGGATGAGAAAAACAAAGGGGGGTGAACAAAGCACTGGAAACAAACAACCTCATAATGCAAAATTGGGAGATATAAGTAAAATCCAAGTTGCATAGCACCATCTAAGCAATACGACAAACAACCATGACCACATTGCAAGATGATTCCTGGCCAAGTTTGATAGAGAAAACAGATTCCCCCTGCCTCTGTGAGCTGCTAAGATCCTTATTTGATTGATATAATATCTTGATATGATTGCTCCTAGATCAAATATACATTTTCAGATTAAAGTTACATTTTGTGTTTACTACTAGAGTACAACATAACACATTTACGTGATACTCTATGCCTATCTGCTTTTGTCTACCCCTTTTACTACCTACGTTTTATTCTTACCTATTAATTTATGAACCAACTCTGTTACCCTGTATAGCTGTGTACGCATGTCGTAGTCTCCTAATAAATTTTCAATTTCCTCAAACGTGTCCCTTGGGCTAAAATTATTTGACGCATAAAATGGTTCAATGCAAAACCTTTTTTAACTTACATTACCGACAAAAACAGAACGTGAATCTGCATCTTCTTTGTTTGCCTGAACTGCAGCTGCACTAGTAGGGTCTGCATCCCAAAATATAAAAGCATAAGCTACAAGAAGAATATATGGACTTCTCCCCAAAATTTAACACACAAAGAAAGCAAAATTAAAAAAAAGGCTAAAATGAAAATACTTCTTTTCATTTATCACAGTCACCACAGAAACCTGAGATAAATTCTCCTTAAACTTCAGTAATGTCATAAGGAAAATGTTCATTGCATCAAAGAGAAGTGAAGTTCTCTACAGCCCAGATAGGGTGACAGATTCTATCAATACTTCTTGTTTGCATGTAAGCTGTGTATATATGTAACAGTACTGTGAATCTAGACGGTGCACCGAATATAGGCACTAGCATGGATCCATTTAAGCCCGGATTTGGTATGCACCTGAAGATTGCAAAGCTTAAGAATGTCTAACTTAGGCATATAGTCCACCTATCGAATACTGGAATTCAGTAAATGTAATCTCAAGCTTTGCAATCTAAAGGTGCATATGAGGCTTAGTTTAAATGGGATTGTGCTGATAGATAAAAGTGCTTTCAGAAAGATCATCACAAAACACAACAATTTCACAGTAGTTGCGGTTCCGTCAATCGTAGGAAAAATTGAATGGGACTGAAGATAAAATACATAACCTTGCAGGGCGCCCATTTCTTTTTCTACCTTGGCCTGCATATCTCTGAGCGCAGCTGCTTCTTCTTCCATTTCCTTGAGCCTCTTCTTCATCTCTTCTAAATCCTGAAACAAAAAAGAATATAAATCAATAATCAAAACCCTCCTTGTATTAGAATTTAAGGTTAGTTGAAGTTTAAATTGAGCTCTGAATTCAGAAGGGTTTAATAACAACCTTGGATGCAGCATCTTCATCGGCCTTGGCCATATCCACATCGGTATGGTGAACTTCCGTATCTCCTTCCATCTCGCCTTCCATTTCTTCGGGGATGTCTGCCCCATACACTTCATGCTCATCCTCCATTATTTCTTCCTCCTCGCTCCGATTCAGAGAAAAAAGCAGGTAGATTCCACTTCTATCCACATTTATAGTAGAGGATATGCGTCCCACCCGTGTTGTGTTCTACACAGAGAGGGTGATATGTGAAAGTAATCTAATTAAATAAAACATACAATTATTTGGCTAAACCGTGTGTACATCCCATGTGAACACAAATGATGAATAGTTAATGTTCATGGTATAAATTGATGAGCACAACTTGCCTATAATAACCAAGATTGTTTGAGATTGGGAGGGTTTCTATTTTGAGTTTAATTGTGTTTGGTTATGCAGTACCATTGTCAAATGCACAAATCTGCTATCTTATTTGTAAAATTGAAATAAATACTATGATTTATAAATTATTTTTATTTATTTTTTTATTCAAAAATAGTTATTAAGAAATATTATTATTTTATATAGATTTGAAAAGGATTAATTTTTTTTTTACTTTAAAATGGTTTGCATCTAAAGAGATTTGATTTATTTATTTGGTAGATTTATACTTAAAATGGATCTATGCTTATTTAATTATTAATTGAGCTTAGAGGCTCTTTCCAATTGAATATGGTAGAGATGTTGTAATGTAATGTTTAACATATTGACTATGTCAAATTACATAAAAATAAAAATATAAAAATAAATTAAAAGATTAATGTAATGTAAACATTTTAATTTGGTCAAAATAAAATAAAAAGGTAAAAAAAATAACTTTATAAAAATAAAATAAAAATAGTCCATGGTATTGACCCATGGTATTCATGTGGAATATAGTCTATTTAAAAGGGGGAAATTAAGCTAACATACAGCTATCTTAACTAGGGAGAGGGATCTCTTTATTTTTATTTTTATTTTTATTTTTATGGAATTTGACCTAGTCAAAATGTTTAATATGACAAAACATTAAAACATCACTTCCATAGTGGGTTCCTTCCATAGTGGGTTGGAGAGCACCTCCCTATCTTTTTTTTTCAGAAAGAAAAAAACGTTGTTTGTATTAACAGTGCATAGATCGAAACATTACATTCCATCATGGGCTAATGAGAAGAAACTGGTCGAACACATCAATCCCCAGTAACAATTTCTAAGGAAGAAAGGTGTCATGGCGGATAGATAGTAATGACCAAACATCACTGGGGAGTAATCACCCAGAACAAATTACGAGTCCAGCAAAGGGCACACAAAAATGGCCACTCTATTTAAAGAGAGGAATAGAAGCGGACAGTTGCTGAACTCTTCAATAACATGTGATATGGAAAAAGGATCAAAGTAAAAATCAGGCTCGCTTGTTAAAAACTTCGATGGCCCTGTGAGAAAGAGATAAGCACTGCAACATTGAGATCAAAGATTGTTAATATAAAACTGTATGCAATATAAATAGTTATCCGGATCTCTTATATTCCTTCGACTAGATCATGGAGAAAAATCAATTTCAGGCTCGCTTGACAAAACAGCTACTGGCGTTGAATAATTTTCAGGCTTGCTTGACTGCTCCTTAAGATGTAATGAAGGCATCATATATCAAGAATGTAAATATAAAATTGTGTACAACAGGAACATTGGGGAACACATCATATCTGGCTCGCTTGATAGACTCTCTTCAACATCATTTGTTAGAGATTCAATTTGAGTGATCATTTGTTAGAGACCTAATTTGAGTGGTTTGATGATAATATGGTGAATATTAAAATAAGAATATTTGTTGGAATCCCTCACATATTTTACTTGTGGAAGATCAAGTTTACAATTTGATTGACTAATTTTTTATATGTTATCATTTTTAAAGCATGTGTGAATGAATGATACTCAAGTTTACTTCACCTTTAGGTTCTTTTGATGAGAGGGTATGAAACTCCATGCAATATATGTTTTGTAATCAACTTTGGTTGCTAGGGTATCTATTTTGTAGAAGTCACCTAAGACAACTTAGCTTCATTTGTATGGAAGAAGATGTTAGCATGGGGAACCAGCCCCATACTCTTGAATCTTGGTGTTCATCACAACATGCACTTTAACGTGCCATTAAATTAATTCAACAAACAACTCAATCATTGAATTGTTAATTTTCTGAGGTCATGTGATTTGTTGGTATGAAATGTCCATAATACTTCTCACATTATAAATCATTGTTGTAACTTAGGAGAAAGGTGCTCATTGAATCTACAACTCATTTTCAATCACAATTTACAAGCTACCATACTTGTTTTTAAGGATTTGGGCATTGAATTAGAATCTAACACACAACTTTCTCTAATGCAAGAGTAGAATCCTTTTGTTTTTTAAAGGAACTAATTTTTTCTTCATGGAAAGCTTTGTCAATCCATACTTTTTTATTAAATTCAAAGGATAGTTCATAAGCTGACATAGGGCATCACCCATCTTCACTCCATAACAAAGATAATTCTAACTTCCTCAATCAAACGCTTGTTTTACATACCTTTGTTTCTCCACAAGCACATACAAATCCTCCTCATTGACCTCATCACATTCAGCTTCTTCATGGTCCCTCCATGGATCCTTAACCACCCAAAAACTATTAGATACATCATCTGAGGGATTAGGGTGTACTGTAAATATTATTAGTATTATTCATTCAAGAGAAATGTAAAGAGTCAAATAGGAATAGACATCTAAACTTTTGGAATATAAATCCAAAGGTCAATTCTCAATGTATTTATATGTGGCTCACATTAATAAAATTTGTTCATGCATTCAATGCCTATCCATGGTATCAAAGGAAATAAAAATATCAATGCTCATTAAAGGATTGTGCATGAAGCTCAAGGGATGTTGTGTGTAAAGGTGTATGAAAGTGTAGCCACATCATCAATATTATAGTTTACAAATATGCTCTTTGGGATGTAGTGACCCTCTCCATGGTGACCAATAGTTATGAAACCCTTTAAGGTTTTTATCACCCTAGTGCACATTCCCTCTGAATATTGCTACCATTATGGCTATGGTTTGAGATGAGGGAGAATTTTCTACCATTGCTCATTATCTTTGCACTTGTAGAAATTGAGGAAGATGAAGAGAACAAGTATGACAAATGACAAGAATGGAAATTTCGATCAAAGTAGTTGTGCTTCCTTCATGGGCATGAATATCATGACTGTAGAGTTACCTCTATGTGACATCTCCATTCTAGATAAAAAATAAACGAAAGTAAGTATAATGTTTTCCCACTCATGTTGTCATAACCATGTGTTATTACATTGGGAACAAGCCATCAATGACCATTCTAAGATCATCTTATTTTCCATATCACTAATCTGAGAAGAATCAAAGGAATTTTTATAGTTGCAAAGTGAAGGTGTTCATCCTCCTTTGAGAAAACCTAAACTTATATTTTGGTTATTGGTGAAAGTTCCAACCAAAAAAAATTAGACGTGAGTGTTATGTCAATCATTGTCTTATCTTATAAAATTCTAATGCACAACACAATTGTGGAGGTTGTACTTGGGAAATGTTATCGAGATTGTTGAAATTTTATTTTGGAGTTATTTTCATTCATGAAAATGCATTCTCTCATCTCAATTATTAGTGTGGTGCTCAACTACAAAATATTGTTCAAAGAGATTAATAAAGATTGAACATACTCTTACCTTTAGTTATCTTTGGGATGGCATTTGTGATGGAGATACTTCACATATCAAACCTATAACAAATAAAGAGCTTGCAATGTGAACTAATGAATATAAGAAAACATATTCCCTCGTTATTTCTTTTATAAATGAAGAATTGAGTTGTCACGATAGATATATCAAAGATTACTAGGATGCTTTGAAGAGTTGAAAGATTTGTATGAATGACATTCAAAATTGGGCTAATTCAATTGCATTTTGTGCTCTTCAACCTAGAATTGAAGGATAATGATGCTCTAGCATCCAAAATTAAATCCATCATGCATGACATTAATGTTTTTGGTGTGAAGAAAGGTGTTGTTCTCGTGAACTTCATCAAAGTCATCTACCCCACATATTCTCACTAACTTGAATCACTTAAAGTAGTGGCCAATTGAAGTCCTCGTTTTTTATCTTTGGAAGATAAATTTGTGGAATATGAGCGAACTTCTAAGATGAAGACAATTTATCCCATTAAAGAGACTATGTGCCTTGCTCAAAAAGGGAGGAATCAATCACATGGTTGTTTTGAGGAGAATTTAATAAGAGAGGATGTGAAAAGAAGTATTTTGAGATAGTGGCGGAAGACGTAATTAACATGGGAGATCTAATCTTCATTATGTTCATTGTAGCAAGAATGGACATGATGTAAAGACATGTAGGATCCCATGGGAGAATATAAAATATAAGTAGGAAGAAAAGGAAAAAAAAGTAAAGCTCCTAGATAATGTGATTTTGTTATTGCTCGTTACAATATTGGTATAAATGAATATTTGTTCAAAACTTCATTTGCTTCTTGGAGAGATGTACCATTGCTTAATACTGGTGTTACTTACAACATGACTTTTTGAAGAGAGTTCTTTGAGTAATTGAATGACAATGTAGGGTGTGTAGTATGCTTTGTAAATAGATATAGTATCAAACATGTGGGAACAAAAATGTAGTGCTTTGTGTAGTGTACTGGAGAAAAAATTTCATCTCATGGTATTAGGAACAATACTCCTTATGAAATTTTGTAGTGCATTCCTTTTGTAAGGCATCTCAAGGTTTATAATTCCACTTGTTATACCTTTATTTCTAAGGAGTAAAGATCTTGGGGCACTCAAATACCACAAAGGCGTATCATTTTCATGATGAGGTAAAATAAATTCCACTCTTTTCAGAGGTGTGATTTTTATTGAATCCTATAAAATGACAACACTTTTTCAAAATACTTCTTTAAGGAATTGAATGATAATTTAGAGGGTGTGGTATATTGTGTAGATAGATCTAGCCTCAAACTTACAAGAATTGGCACAATCGGGCTCAATTGCCTAGATTTATGGATCTTCCTGAGTTGCAAAGGAGATGTGATTTTTATTGAATCCACTAAAATGACAAAACTTTTTGAAAATGCTTCTTTAAGGAATTGAATGACAATTTAGAGGGTGTGGTATACTTTGTAGATAGATCTAGCCTCAAACTTACAAGAATTGGCACAATCAGGATCAATTGTCCTAGATTTGTGGATCTTCTTAAGTTGTAAAGGAACTTGTTGTCTCTTGTGCACATTCGACGCAAGGCCATACTATTCACATGTTTGATAGAAAAATGAAATAAGGAGGCCTTCTGACAACATGGTCATCATGTCAAGATAGAAGGATGGATATTGATGAAGCTAAAAGGGGAATTTGCATAGTTCTCTCACCATGATGAAGGTTCATTGTCATCTAGTCTCTTATGGCGCACTAGATTTAGGCATGACAATCATGATAGTCTTAATATGTTGAAGAAAAATGGTGTTTCTAGTTTGCCTGCTAATCCCAAATATTTTAAGCAATGTGATGCACATATCCTTGGTAAACATAGCAAGTGGTTTTTTCATTATTCCACTTATAGAGCTTGTAGAAAACTAGAGTAGATACACTCTAATTTGTGTGGGGCAATGCTTGTTGCATCTACTTTTGGTAATAAGTATCATGGATTTTATTGGTGATTACTCTAAGATGAGTTGGGTTTATTTGTTGAATCATAAATCGCAAGCATTTGAAATAGTTAAAAATTTTCATGTATGGATTGAAAATGAAGTACAATCTCATATTGGCACTCTTCATACTAAGAATGTGTTGGGGATGCAATAGGGCAACTATTAATTCAATTTCTCCTTAACCTTAATAATTTCTTGTGATTTTTATTTATCTTCTTATGTTTCTTTATTAGATATTCTTGTTAAACGATTATAAAGAACAAAATTAATAAAGACAATGGACACAAGAATTAGGCTCTAAGTCAGGGAAAAACCCCTCCAAGGGGAAAACCCATAAAGAATATATTATCTTATTATATAATTTTCTTCAAACAAGAAAACCAAGACCCAAAAACCTAGACCAAGTCTTCCTCCAAGCACCAAGTCAACCCTCAAAGAAGCCCTTTGAATTAGGTCAGAGATCAGCTAAATCAACAAGGATCAATTTTTCTTCAACAAACTTCCAACTTCAACTTTGGCCCCCACCTTCAACCTGCAACTTCAACTTGCAACTTTGAACTGCAATTTCAGCCTTTCAAGAGTTGCAAAAACCCTAATTTTCACACGTGTGACAAAATAGAGCCCAAAAGAAAACTTTATTTCTTCTTTTTCATTTCTTTTTGCTTTCTAGACTTTCGCCCTTACTTTCTCCTTGTTCCCAAATTCAAATCAAACTTATTCTTGAGATATTTTGAATTGTGCTAAATGAGGTCAATGTTTCTTCTATTTATACAAATTTGTAGGGTTCGAATACCCTTCTTTTAGGCCGACTTTCTAGGAGGTTTGAAGGACTTTCTACACTCGAAATCATTAACTTTTACATGTTACAACTTACCCAATATGGTCATATATAAATGATATTGACTCTCTTGACTCAAGAAAAATATATTTTTGACATGACAACCCTAGAGGCATGAAGAACATGCTTTACCTAGGTGACCATCAAAATGAAGCATGAAACCCGTGCTTAAAATAATATTATTCTTTCTTCTTTTTCTTGTAACATAAAATATACATGATGACTAGAGTATATTGACAATTACGAAGAGTGAAACTAGTTACATTTTCCAACACCGCCTCTTAACTAGGGAGGTATTCATAATTGTACACCTAGTACAAGGTTATTCTCAAACTGAAGAGTTCTCATAAGAAGAGTTGGATTGGTAAGCCATCTGTAAGAATCAACATCATGACCAACATTGTCAACATAGTAAGGCCTTAACTTGACAAACTCTTTCTTATACAAGAGCATAATGTTGGGAGGCTTTACATGAGATACCACACTACCTCTTCAAGTTACATACCCCATTCGGATGTTCAATAGGTATGTCCTTTTAGGACTATTATTATCTTGGATTTCCAATATTCAAAGAATATGGGTCCTCTTCGACCACTATCCAATCCTCAAAGAGTGTTGATCAACAAGAATACTTCCTATCTTGGAATCTCTGTCCTCAAGGAGTATTAATATCATATGCTTATCCAATCCTCCATCCACCATTCTCCCTCCATGGCCTTCACTTAGACGTACGATTGTTAGTCCTAGTCAAGTGCATGACACATGAAGAAGAAAATACAAATGTGATGTTCATCATCACTCCCTCTCAATTAGAGAGGAGATCCTCATTCTATCTTGAATAGGGAATAGATCCTTGCTCATTTTCAATTATTAAAGGAGACTCCTTTTACTCCCTCCCAAATATAGAGGAGATTATCACTTCCTTTTATTAAGGAAGTCATAGCCACAAGCTTTTTAGCTTATCTTCGTAAGTGTATCATTTACTAGTTCTTCATAGTTGCATGGCTCCTCCTTTTCTTTGTATCCCATCATATTGAGCTTCATTCTTCCTGGAGCTATCTTCTTCCTTAAATCTTGTGACAGGGTTCAGTCCATCAACCTTTTGTATCACTTTACTCTAGTTATCATTAAAAAGGCATTATATTGAGCCTTATCAAACTTCAAGCTAGCCATAGCTTCTTCTAAACATGAGAGTGAATATGAACATCATGTTATCTTCTTACACTGCTACCTTTCAATCCCAAGATGATGACGTAAACATATTGACTACATAATTGCCAAAGCCATATACTCAATCCATATGTTCTTTGAATTGAGTTCAACACCAACAACTGAACTTGCCTCAACTATCATCAAGTATTCCTACAATACACTTCTAGGTAGCAAAATAATATGTTAACTAGATAACCAATATCAAAATATTAATATCAAAATTACCTTATCATGATGGTTGTCTCATCAAAATATTAGCTTACTTGAGTCTTCGAGATCAACATCCTTTCGCATGGTCCATCTCCATATTGGACAAGAATCCTTCTTCATGCACTCATCTTAGTCTGGGTGCCCATGGATTGAACTTGATTACCAAGCTATAATATCTTCCTTGGATTTGTCATGTTAATTCCCATTATTTCTTTATGTATACTATACTTTATGTTGATCAACTTTGTTAAATTTATGCCATGCAATCTAGTGAGAGAGTCTTGATCTCCATTCATTCCAAAGCATGTCAAATTTATTCTTTTGAGCATCATGTAGCTATATGGAAGACTCACCGAGAACACTCTTTCTACAAGATTCTTGGAGATATGAACCTTAACCTAGAGAAAAATATGCATACTTTTGCTTCCATATAATCATCTAACCATCCTTTCTTGAATGATCTTACTTCTTGTACTTGTAGAAGATAGGTTCCTTTTCCGAGAGTAGAAAAACTTTCATTATGTCCTTCACACTACAACTTGACCATTTGCATTCCTTCATCCTTCAAAAGTATTGTTTCCATAGTAGATGGAATGTATACTAGTTATTCCATAATTCTCTTTCCAAGAACCTTCCAAGATGATGGTTCTTATATGATCTCGATGATGCCTCTTTGCAAAATGACTACCCCTAACATGATGTTAGAAAATGCTTGGATGAACAATAATATGCAACATGGTCCAAATATTCTCATTCTTAAAATCTATATGATTCTCGTCAAAACAACTTTATCATGTAGACTCTAATTCCACTATCATATGCTTCTATATATGATGCGATGCTTTTACAAAAACCAAGACTCTTCTATAGAATGCAATAATGCATGCTACTTAATAAAAGAAAGACAAATTGCATAAAGAACCTGGTATAGATGGAGCTTCCTTCAATAGTAAATATCCTTGGGATATTCCCCTTTCAACTTCTTCTCAGGTTCTCCATTTTCTTCTGCTAAGTGAGCTTCACTTCTTTCTTTTCTTTTGTTGTTCACCTTGTTTGGAGAATCCCTCTTAAAGTGTCCATACTCATTGCATCCAAAGAAATGAATCTTGTCTTTTCTTGGACTTTCCAAGCTTTCCTTTCTTCAACTTCTTGGACCTTGTAAGAAATGCTTGAGACCTTTCATTTGATTCAGTTTCATCCTTTGCCTTGATCCTAGATTCTTCCAAGATGCATTGAGCCCATAATTCATCGTAAGGTGTAGTATCCTTCTTAGAGTATATACTAGTTGCAAAACTGCTCTAATTAGGTGGCAAAGCATTTAACACACAAACGGTCATTTTAGAGTTGAAAACAGTTTCCCCAAGCCCTTGCAATTGATCCCTTATTTGTGATATCTTCATGAGATAAGTGGCCATGTCTTTATTATTTGGATTCCTTATTCTATATAGTTGATTCCTCAAGGAAATATTTTGACCTTATGTACTTATAGGGTACAACTTTACCAACCTATCATACATAGACTTGGTTGTCTTCAAATCAACAATAAAGGGAAAAAGATGATCTTTAATGGATTCAATAATGATCCTTTGTGCCCTCACTTCTCCTTTCTTATATTTTGTTAACTCTTAAGTCTTCTCATTATCTGGTACAACTATTTCACCAAGTACATATTCCATGACTTCGTTTTTTGTGAGTGTCAAGTCAATCCTCTTCTTCCATGCAAGGAAGTATATTGATCCAACAAGCTTGTTGCTTTCCTTGCAAAAAGTAGCCATATTATTTGTAGATTGATACATAGAAAATAAATATGATACTTACTTTTCAACAAAGATTCTTCCTTCTCGATGATGTCTCTAATTCTTCCTTCTTGATGATGTCTCCAACTATCTTGATGTTTTCAAGACCTTTAAAGAGACTTAAAAGATGCCCTAAAATGATGACTTCTAGGATGCCTTTAACAATGGTGTCTTTGAACAACTTCAAAGAATGGATGATGATCCCAATATTCTTTGATGCTTCATCTTCTTTAAGATGATGGAGTGTATTAAAGAGCCTTCAATAAGATCTTATCCTTCCTTACTTCAATGAGTGCTTGATCCTTCTTGAGATGATGAAATCCTTGATGTAGTAACCTTCCTTCTAGATCAATAGGTCTTCTTCTTCTTTGTACCCTTCTAAAAATGATTCCCCTTGACAAGTAATCCCTTCTTTTGCCATCAAGATTGATCTGAAGATCAAAGATAGGCTCAAAAATTAAAGGGATTGAAATCTCCCAAAATATACATCAAGCCATAGTGTTCGTCGTTCTAATTCCAACGATGTTTGAATCGCCTCAATCTGACATCGTATGAAGAAGTTATGGCGTTCTGAAGTTTTTGACCAACAACTAAAAAGTCAACAACAAGGTTGACTGGGCTACTAACTAGGCAGTCGGTACAACTAACATCATCAGCTAAATATGTAGGGTACAGTTGGCAACGAACCAATTAGGGCTTGACATGTGGCATGTTCGTATAGGTGCATTTGGCACAATTTGGTTGATTTATACGATCTGAGGTGGCCCAATCAGAGGCCACCACGTGGCCCAATTTGAGGGCACCATGTGGTGCCTCGTGATTGGCCAAATATTTGATATATAGGCCTGAAGGCCTTGGAGGGGTTTGACCCCCAGAATTGTTGCATAACAACTCTACGCTCTTGTTGTAGTGTGGTTTCCGGATCCATTGTGTTAGTGTCCTATGATTTGGCAGATTGGTAGACCAAATGCACAGGGTAACATGAAACCAGTCTTTGGAGTCCTAGGACCTAGCCTTCCTGGACTCAGATAGGGCTCTCTCTATTATATGAAAAGGATGTGAACTTTTTGCTATTTAGGGTTTGATTTTAGGCTAGTTGTTAAGTGTAGGGTTTGTTGTTTGTTTTGGTTGGGTGAGATGAAATAGGTAGAATAGGTGGAGCGAGAGATCATCAAATCATTGGGCTATGGAGTCTATAGAAGTCATGGATATATAAAAAAAGAGTTAGAGTGCGTTACAGGGCAAATCTAGTGTGATCAATGGATCCTTAAGGTTATGTGTGAAGTGAAATGGACACTAAGTTGGGGAAACAAGGTAGGGCAAAGGGCAGCTAAGGATCCTTTGTCAAATACCCACAAACAAGAAGGTATCAAATATGATAAGCAAAAGATACTAATCATGAGATAGGGCAAACCATTTACTCAATGACAATACTTAAACAAATAGATATCCAAGATAAACAATTTAGTGAAACAAAGAAAGCAAGAAGGCTTATCTGACTTTAGTAATTTCACCTTCAGGATTTGAAAACATATAAGATAACACAATAACTTTAATCAGTCAAAGAGGGAACTCCTAAACATTTTTTATCAAGCTACAAAGAAAATTTGAGGCAAATTGATAGGCATGGACAAAGGGAAAGATCAGAACAAGACCTCCTTGGCTTAACCTAACAAGTAATACTTCAAAGAGAGATTTCAAAAATATAGTTTAGATAGCATCAAATAAGCATGGCTTGCCATAAAACATATTTTGAAACTAGAATATTAATCCATTGATGAAATAAACAAGCATAAGGAGGTCTAAGGAGCAGCTAAGAATTCCTTAAACACACCCAACAGAGGAAAACATCAAGACAATAGAAGGCAGGAAGGACTAAGGTGCCTCAAACAACATTTCTTAGCCTATACTTTTCATCTCTACTGCATATAGAAGGATGAAACATAATGATAAACAAGAAAACATGAACAAATTAGAGACACATTACCATTAACCAAGCTCAGGGATCCTGCAAGCAAGCTTCATCATCATCAATCAAAGCAAATCATCCATAAGCTCCACAACACCAAATTGCTCTTCAACCTCAAAAAACCATGTATTGCTCTCAAAGCTCATCAAATGGCAACATTTACAATGAAGCCCTCAAGCTCTATTTAACTCAGCAAAGGAGGGCAAAAAACCTTAGATAAGGTTGGAAAATGTCAAAATCACTCATAAATGTCATAAATGCCCAAGAGACCATGCAAGGCCCAAGGCATAAAATATCCCATGAAATAAATTCCAAAATAACTTCTAGCACCTAATTCTAGAGTGATTTGCCTTAAAAAACACTAAAATATTATTTTACAATAAATGAGTGTGTTTTGTTGACTTTTGGCTAAAAACACACTAAACAATACATTTGTGCAGCGCCACCTCAGGCAGAAAATAAGCACTTTTGCAACCAAGTTTTGGACCCCTTCCCGATGTCGGATTTGGCTCCGTGATGGCTTGTTGGAAAGCCTAATGAGTCTACTTTCCAGACATTCTTGTGGTTTCTTGATCCACCTCTTGTATCCTACTAAAAATGCCAAAATCCCAAGACTTCCATTAGCGTAGCGCCAGGTCTAAAATAATGGTAGAATGGTGAAAAATGAGAGGTTTTTTGACCTTTTGAGGGGTCAAACCCACTCCAATTCATATGAAACTTGGTGAGAAAAGTGTACTAGTGATGAGAAACCCAAAAATGTTGATTTTTCCTCCTGAGGATGTTCCATGGATTAGCGTAGCGCTAATGGGCCTTCAAAATCACAAAAAACAAAAAGTTTCCCAAATTTCCTCAAAATTGGTGGAGGCCTCCCTCAAGGGGTCTTGGAAACCTTTTGAGAAGCTGAAGCCATAACTCCAAGGTTATCATGCTCTTTTTCATCCTTTAGGATTTGGACTTCAAGGAGGGATTCCTTCAGTTTGGCACAAACAAGCTTGTGTTTCATGGCATAGTACCTGGTCATCTTTTTCTGGAGAGCTAGACCCCTTTTTATCTTCTTAAAGTGCTTGTGCTCATTCTTATAATACTGAATGATGTATTGTGCCATGCCAAAATCTCTCTCCCACTCCTTGATTTGTGCATCTTTGCTTTGGAGTAGCAATCTAGTGGCCATCTTCTCATCTTCATTATCACTGTTTAGGTCAATGAATTGAGGTTTTTGAGTAGATTTCTTGCTCCCCTTACCTTTCTTAACCTTCTCCATCTTTTCTTTTCCCTTGTCAAGCCTTGGAGCTGATGCAGATGGCAAGGTCCCTTGCCTTTTGGAGGCAGAAAACACTTGCCTTGGCCCTCTTTGGTATGTGCATGCAAGAGGTGTGATGGTGATTTTACTAGTCTCTTTGCCATGGTTGTGATCATCACTTAGACTATGAGCCTCTTCCCCTATTTTGTTGTCATCATGACTAGGGTTATGTTCTCTATTTTCTACATTGGAACTATCTTCATTGTCATTGAAAGGCTAATTGTTGTCATGACAGTCATGACAACTGTCATGACTTTCATGACTATTCCTCTCTTTGTTGTCTTCCTGATCACTTACCTCTTTGTCACTATCCTTTACCTCTTCTTCATTGTGATCTGTTTCATTTTCCTCACTGTTGCCTTCAATTTCTTCGTCACTGTGATCTGCCTCATCTGCCTCTTCTTTATCCTTTGTTTCATTGTTGGTTTCCCCTCCTTCAATGCTCATGTCATTTTCACTTTCAACCTCTTCATTTCCTTCAACATCCTCTTCCACAGTGGTAGAGTTTTGTTCACTGTCTTGTTCACTGTTTTCATGGTCATGCTCACTATCCCTTTGACTGTCAATCTCCTCATTTTGATCATCATCCTCTTTGCCAACACTCTATTTATCAGCATCATTCTTTTCTTCACTTTGGGTTGACTCACTTGCATCATTACCAACACTGCCTTCTTCCAAATTGTCACTGTTTCTATCTTTATCACTGCCATGTTCACTGGCCTCTTCTTCATCATCATTGCCTTCTTGCTCTTCCTCACTAATTTTTGTCCCTGCCTCATTGATTTCATCACCTTCATTGTCAGTGCTCTATTCATCATTGCCACTGTCATCCTCTTCATTTTATGCATCAATAGAAGGGGAAGAAGGGAGATTTTCTTGGTGTGAGGGTACTTGTGTATATGAGGAGGGAAAATTTGTTTGATGAGGAGGCTGGGGGTTTGTGAAGACTTAATGTGATATGAATACCTCCCAAGGTATACCCTACTACTCCAACTAATGTAATAGCACCATCTTGATCAAGGAATGGTGAAATAAGCTTTTCATTTGTTGGGAGGGATTCCTCCTCCAGACAATAGAAGACATCTTCCCAATGCTCCTATAGAGATAGTAGGGTAAGTTGAGCATCTTAACCCTTGTGAAATGCATGAGGAGTCTGACATGATAGGAGTTTAGCCTGGAATATCTCCCCTCACAAGTGAAGTACTTCATGATAACCAACATCAAGGGTACAAAGCTGTGTTTGAGGTGTGAGAAAGGGAAAATTGTCTTGCTGCCTCCTCTATACCTTGTCTTAACAAATGGAACTTTCCCTTATTAAACCACTTCTCACCCACAACAGGGATACCTGTGGCATTAGAGATGGTACCTGCTGAGATCTCAAAATATACTCCTGCAAGGCTTGAGTGTTTTTTGTGCAAGTTGAGAATGAGAAGCCTTGTGAGCTATGGATGGCTTTTCACTTGTTTGACCTTCTCATAGAAATGGAAGCACCCTGCACTCTCAAAACATGATAAGATCCTGGGAGAGGAGGTGATGGCCACTGTGCTCTAAGGTTCCATTCTATTTACTTTCCCTCCCTTATGTTTTGGTCTTAAAGGCCTTTGACCTCTTTCACTGCCACTGCTGTTTTTAGCTCCTGACATGGTGATAGGAGATGCTAGTTGACAAACCAAGGTTTGGTGAAGCAAGATGAAGATGATGATGAATTTAGCTTGTAGTGAATGAGGGATTTGGAGGCTAGGGTTTCTTAGGACTGCTTTCTTTGGATTTTTTAAGAAGGTTCACTTTGAATTATGAATTGTTACCTCACTAACTCATCCTCCTTCAAATGATTTTTAACTGGTCTAAGAAGGTTAAGAACATAGGCTCATTTGCATGTAAGACTTAGGGTTTACCCATCGAGGGTTTGGAATTCAAAGCCATAAAAATATTAAAACCAATCTGAAATTTGCTTGGGGACAAGGAGAGAATGCCACTCACCAATTCTTGGCTTCTTTGTAGACCTTTGGAGATCAAATGGAAGGTGAGATTTGAGACTTAGGGTAGAGAAATTTCTTGTTGAAAGTTTTATGCGTTAGAGCAGCACCCTACCCGAGTAGTTGGGTCGACCCGTTAGCGCAGCGTCGGCAGGCTTGCCCGCGGGTGTTGAAAATGCAGCAAGATGATGGAGCTTAGTGAAATGAAGTCGCCTTCACCAAGTGGGCCCGCAGTCAAATTCTGGCGCAAAATCTATTTTTAGACTATGTCTATTTTTAGACATATGGAGCATGGTTCAGGGATTCTAGTTTAAGATTCTTGAAGTATGTGTCATGTTGGTAAAAATAGATGAGACTCTATTTTTGAGGTCAAAGAGGTCGAAGTCTATTTTTAGATTGCCTCTCCTTAAAACAGGGAAGTCAAATATTATTTACCCTTAATAATATTTAGACTATAAACAACAGTTTATTCTCTTGAAGCACTTCAGTTCGAGCTATAGAAGTGGCTCATGCATCTCACAGAGGAATCACGTGGTTCCCAAGGGTTTGATGGCATCATGCATGGTTGACTTCAGTTGGACTTCAGTGGCAGAAGTTTGGAGGAGTTAGTGAGACAGCTAGTGGAGTTGTGTTCTGTTTATTTTAGTTGAATTGATTGAGATTAGTTTAACTAGCTGATCAATTAGTTATGAGTGGAGTGAATTAAATATTATTTAATTCATTAATTAGTAACTCATTATTCAACTCAAGAACACATCAGTTCACTACAGTGCATGATCAGTTCAGTGGAGACCAGTGAAAGAGGTAGATGAAAGGGTGGAGTTAGCTATCAGTTGTGACTATACTGTTGCTATTTGCAACACAGAGATAGGTGGAGTAAGCCCATGAGGATTGCGCAGTTCAGGCTGGTGGTTTATCTATATAAAGAGGCCATCCCATAGCATTGAAACACGCAATAGAGGCAAGGCAATTGGCGGTGAGTTTTGAACCAGTAACATGTTCAAAACTGAGCTAGATTGTGAGTAACTTTATGAGAAAGTACTGAGTACTTGTGAGGAGTATTGTACTGAGTTGGTTACTTGATTTCTCCATTATAATATACACAATAGTTGCGGGGTTTTCAGCTATAAGCTTTCCCCATACATACTGTGTTAATGTGTATGATGAATTGATGTGTTATCGCTTGATTTTATTTCCGCATGTTTGATGATCTGAGTGGAAGAGATTATGTGTTGCATATAAATTCGAATTGTATGTGATCAGGATAGTCTTGGTGGATAATTAATCATTATTCAGCAAATTTATACATGGTATCGGAGCTATTGAAGCAGATATTGATCATCACAGTGATTACAAACTTATTTCGGTAGACAGAGTCTGCATGCGGGCCGGGTAGCCTCCGGATTCATCTTTCTTCGGAAAGTGAAAGGTCTGGTAAATGCCCCTTGCAGTCAATCTCTGTGCTAGAAATAATTTGTTCTCACAGATCTAGAGCAGCTGAGCTTTGAGGTGGAATTCGAAATTTTGCAGCAGTTTTGTTTTCTTGGTGTCGGTGTTGAAAATGTCTTTCAACGGTTTGCGACTCGAATATGCTCTTGAAGGCAGTTCGAATTATGTTGCATGGAAGGATTGCATGGAGGCAGTATTAGAAGATAATGGTCTGAAGGAGTTCGTAGATACGGATGTCCAAAAGCCCACTGATCCTGCTTAAGCCGATGCATGGCAAAAGAAGATGGCGAAGTGTCGAAGGATCCTGTTGGAGGGCGTCAAGGATCATATTGTATCCAGCCTGCATGGAAAGGATAATCCATATTTAATGTGGAAAGCTTTGATGGATCTATTCTAGAGTAAGAGTGACCAAAGGAAGCTGGCGCTCAAAGACAAGCTCAGGAACATCAAGATGGAGAAAGGGCGACAGTATCGCCAAATACCTCACGAAGTTCACTCAGTGCAAAGATGAGCTGGGAAGTGTGGGGGTGACTGTCGATGAAGAGGAAATGGTCGACCTGGCTCTCCTTGGTCTTCTGAAGGCTTGGAACTCATATCAAGATAGTGTCAATGGTCGGGAGAAGCTGCCGTGATGGGAGCGCCTTTGGGCGGATCTCATGCAGGAGGAGATAAGGAGGACTACTCGAGATGGATCTTCATCAAAGGGAGCTGATGAAGAAAACTGCACTTTGGTGGCCAAAGCAAAGAAAGGGAAGGGTAAGAAAACCTCTCATTCTGGTGCAAAGGGAAAGAAGCAGGATATGGCGAAAGTGAAGTGTTTTCACTGCCATGATCACGGACATTATGCTACCAATTGTCCAAAGAAGAAGAAGAACAAGCAAGCGGGAAGATCTGTAGATGGAGAAGATTTGGCTTCATAGTTCGAGCTTGACTTTTCACTGATTGCATGCATGGTTTCAAGTGTGCTGGGATCGGTATGGTTCTTGGACAGCGGTGCGTCATTTCATATGACGGGAGATCGAGAGTTGTTCTCAGATCTGGAGGACAAATATTTGGGTGTGCACATCGAGATGGGCGATGATGGTAGATACAGTGCGACTGGTATCGGTACCATATCCTTTCAGAGGGAGTCTGGTAAGCCCTTTGTATTGAAGGATGTCATGCATGTACCTGGATTGAAGAAGAATCTGATTTCTGTGGCGATGTTGGAGGATAAGGGGTATGATGTGGTCTTCAGCGAAGGAAAAGCATTCCTGCGCAATAAGACTACTGGAGAGACCTAGAAGATAGGGGTTCGAACTAAGAACCTTTATCAGTTGCAGGTAGATGGTTGCGCAGCTATGGCATGCAAGGCGGGAGAAATGGTGAGCCGGGATGATGAGGGTGAACTATGGCATAGGAGATTGGGACACCTTCACCATGGAGCTTTGAAGATTCTGCAGCAGATTTCTACTGGGCTTCCTAAGGGCACCCTTGCGCAGTCAGATCAGTGCAAGGGGTGTACTTTAGGGAAGTATGTGAAAGCCACCTTTCAAGAGAAGGATAGTCGCACCACGACGATCCTTGAGAGAGTTCACATAGACGTGTGTGGTCCTTTCTTAGTTGCTTCGACAACAAAGCAAAAGTATTATGTGATCTTTGTTGATGATTTCTCTCGAAAGTGCTAGATCTTCTTCATGCAGAAGAAGAGCGATACATTCACGAAGTTCTGTGAGTTTAAAGCACTGGTCGAGAAGGAGTCGGGGAAGAAGGTGATTGCTCTAAGGAGTGATAACGGTGGTGAATTCATCTCGGCTGAATTCAGGGAGTTCTGCAGCGCAGAAGGGCTTCGGAGAGAGCTCATCGCACCCCATAACCCACAGCAGAACGGGGTGGCTGAGCGGAAGAACAGAACGATCGTGGGTGCTGCACGGGCGATGTTGCATGATCGGGGCCTACCCCTTCACTTGTGGGCTGAGGCATGCAATACAGCAGTGTATGTGCAGAACCGTTGTCCTCACAAGGTTCTTGGCATGAGTACACCAGAGGAGGCTTATTCTGGCAAGAGGCCTGATATTTCCTATTTGCGGATTTTTGGTTCTCCTGTCTACATGCATGTGACGAAGGATGCGAGAAGGAAGCTGGATCCAACTGCTGAGGTTGGAATATTTGTGGGGTACACTGATACACCTCACAACTATCGGGTGTATTTTTTAGACAGTCGAAAGACTGTTGTGCGACGGGATATAAAATTTCAGGAGGAGAAAGCCATGCGGTGTTCGCTTGAGAGGGAGCTACACTTGCATGCAGATGAGGAGCTGTTAGTTCCTAAGGAGGAGCTTCCGGATGTGGATCAGCCACAAGAGGAGGTTCGGGAGGTGGAAGAAACCACCCAGGCAGCGCCAACCATCAGAGGGCGCATGCGCACTACAGAAGCTGAGCGACTGGCTCGGGATGCAGAGAAGGTTGTAGGACCACCTACAGCACAGCGCAGACAGAGACAGTCACCGGATCGGTACACGGGATACATGGCTCTTATGAGTCAATGTGTTGTGACAGAGCCATCCTCTTTTGAGGAAGCTGTGGAGGAACCCGCATGGGTTGATGCCATGATCGAAGAATATGATTCGATCATCAGGAACAGTGCATAGGAGATTGTCCCAAGACCGGTTGGGAAATCAGTTGTAGGTTCGCGATGGATCTACAAGGTGAAGCAGGCGGCTGACGGGAGTGTGGAGAAGTACAAGGCGAGATTTGTCGCCCGTGGCTTCTCACGGATCGAGGGGATTGACTATGAGGAGACTTTTGCACCTGTCGCAAGGTACTCTTCCATACGGACGATCCTTGCTCTCTCAGCGCAGATGGGGTGGCACATTCATCGGATGGATGTGAAGACTGCGTTCCTCAATGGAGTTATTGAGGAAGAGGTGTACATAGAGCAGCCTGAAGGTTTTGAGATCTTCAGCAGTGAGTCGCATGTGTGCGGACTCAAGAGAGCACTGTACGGGCTGAAGCAAGCACCTCGTGCTTGGTACACTCGGATAGACAGCTACTTCACCGGGCTTGGATTCTCCAAGAGTGAGGCGGATCCAAACCTGTACCAGATTGTGGTGGAGGGGAAGCTGTTGATCATCGTACTGTATGTAGATGATCTGATTTTGACTGGCGACGAGCATTTGATACTTTCATGCAAGGAGGATCTTGCACGAGAGTTTGAGATGAAGGACCTGGGCATCCTTCATTATTTCCTGGGATTGGAGATTTGGCAGCGCAGTGGAGGACTGTTTGTTTCTCAGGGCAAGTATGCTCGGGAGATTCTGGAGAGGTTCAACATGCAAGGCTGCAAGCCTGTTGACACTCCTCTTCCTGGTGGTTGGAGGAAGGAGGATGCTACTTCGGCGGAGGTAGTGGATGTCACTGTCTATCGACAGTTGGTGGGGGTCGCTTATGTATCTGGTCAATACACGACCCGATATATGCTATGCAGTTAACCAGCTTTCGCAAGCTATGGTTAAGCCTACCAAGCTCTTTTGGAAGGCGGGCAAGCATGTATTGCGCTATATTAGAGGCACATCGGGATATGGTCTATGGTACATACAGGAGGATGGAGCGAAGATTTCTGGCTTCACTGATGCAGATTGGGCAGGGAGTCCAACGGACCGGAAGAGCACTTCTGGAGGAGTTTTCAGCATTGGGTCGACGACGGTTTCTGCGTACGGCCCGAGCCCGAGATACGATGCACTCGGTTCGCGAGAGGCCGAGTACATGGCAGCAAGCTTGGCTACATGCGAGGCTATTTGGATGAGGAAAATACTCGTCGGATTGTTCGGGTCGCATTTGGAGCCTACTGTGATTTATTGTGATAACCAGAGTTGCATTAAACTCTCGGCTAATCCAGTATTTCATGATAGATCCAAACACATCGACATCAGGTACCATCATATCAGCGATTGTGTTCAGCGGAGAATCATGATGCTTTCATATGTTCCACGGAGGATCAGGATGCTGACATCTTGACGAAGGCGCTCACCAGGAGCAAGTTCGAATTCCACAGAGGCAGGATAGGGGTTGCAGATAATCCATATCTTGCTGAGAGGGAGTGTTGAAAATGCAGCAAGATGATGGAGCTTAGTGAAATGAAGTCGCCTTCACTAAGTGGGCCCGCAGGCAAATTCTAGCGCAAAATCTATTTTTAGACTATGTCTATTTTTAGACATACGGAGCATGGTTCGGGGATTCCAGTTTGAGATTCTTGAAGTATGTGTCATGTTGGTAAAAATAGATGAGACTCTATTTTTGAGGTCAAAGAGGTCGAAGTCTATTTTTAGACTGCCTCTCCTTAAAACGGGGAAGTCAAATATTATTTACCCTTAATAATATTTAGACTATAAACAACAGTTTACTCTCTTGGAGCACTTCAGTTCGAGCTATAGAAGTGGCTCATGCATCTGAAAGAGGAATCACGTGGTTCCCAAGGGTTTGATGGCATCATGCATGGTTGACTTCAGTTGGACTTCAGTGGCAGAAGTTTGGAGGAGTTAATGAGATAGCTAGTGGACTTGTGTTCTGTTTATTTTAGTTGAACTAGTTGAGATTAGTTTAACTAGCTGATCAATTAGTTATGAGTGGAGTGAATTAAATATTATTTAATTCATTAATTAGTAACTCATTATTCAACTCAAGAACACATCAGTTCACTACAGTGCATGATCAGTTCAGTGGAGACCAGTGAAAGAGGTAGATGAAAGGGTGGAGTTAGCTATCGGTTGTGACTATACTGTTGCTATTTGCAACACACAGATAGGTGGAGTAAGCCCATGAGGATTGCGCAGTTCAGGCTGGTGGTTTATCTATATAAAGAGGCCATCCCATAGCATTGAAACACGCAATAGAGGCAAGGCAATTGGCGGTGAGTTTTGAACCAGTAACCTGTTCAAAACTGAGCTAGATTGTGAGTAACCTTATGAGAAAGTACTGAGTACTTGTGAGGAGTATTGTACTGAGTTTGTTACTTGATTTCTCCATTATAATATACACAATAGCTGCGGGGTTTTCAGCTATAAGCTTTCCCCATACATACTTTGTTAATGTGTATGATGATTTGATGTGTTATCGCTTGATTTTATTTCCGCATGTGTGATGATCTGAGTTGAGTTGAGTGGAAGAGATTATGTGTTGTGTATGAAGTTCAAATAGTATGTGACCAGGATAGTCTCGGTGGATAATTAATCATTATTCAGCAAATTTCTACAGCGGGTTAGCGCAGCGCCGAGCATTTGTCGGTCTTCGGGCGAGTCAGGCCTGTGTTAGCGTAGCGCCCAGGATTAGCGTAGCACCGGGTTGGATTTGCACAGTGTTGTGTAATTTTGAACAGGTGGAGGGCGGATTAGCACAATGCCAGCCCGTATTTGCGTAGCGCCATTGATTTGTGCAGCGCCAGGGAAACTCGCCCAGAAAACAGTTAGAAAACTCTATTTTTTCTCCTGAAGCCTTTTTCTCTTCACCAAGTGACAAATGAGTTTGAAATGAAAACTGAAGCACCTTTATATTCCTTGAGAAAAATAAATCATAGACATAAAACCCAATTTACTATGTTTGCTCACTTTATCTTTTCACTGATATCTCTTTGATCCTTTTGCAGGTGATGTTTAGACTTTTCCAAAGTGACTTTTCTTTGGTGAGTGTGTGTTGAAGGATGAAAAAGGTCCCTTTTTCATCTTTGAAGGTCTGAGCACTCGTGCAAACTGTCCTTTCTTGCACTGATAAACTGAAACTGTTTTTCTTACCTCTTTTGGCATTTTTGAGTGCAATAGAATTAAAACATGTGTTTCTCACCTTTTACTGATATTTGACAGTGAGGTATTTTTGGAAAAGATGTGTACATCATGTTTACCATGTTTTCCCCTTGGCCACTTCTGATTTCCGCAGGTGCCATAACACAGGGTTTTTGGTCTTCCTAAACTTTCTTTGGAGTTTGACACCTTATTTACTCAACAATAGAACTTATGCTGAATTTGGTTTCTTATTTGACACTTAACCTCCTGTTTTCTTTCCTTTGACCATTTTGAAAGCATTTGACTATACTTTGAAAGTTTAGGCTCCATCACACTGATACTCTTTACAATTTATTCCTTTGGTGCAGTGAAGCAGTGTTGTCTTGACAAAACCCTAAAGGCCACCTTGAATAGCCTTTGAAGGCTTTCTGTTGTCATGAAGGAGGTTCATCATCTTTATTTCACCTGTCTTCTCTATCTTACCAAACTTTTAGGATTAGGGTTGTTAGAGAAGAATAAGTAGTGTTGTCTTCTAAGTTCTCTATAGCCTTTTCAAGTTCATTCATTTCTGTTCAGTTCACCTCACCTTTTTCCCTTTTTAATTTATAATTTATGAAAATCTTCAATGTGTGCTTGGTTGTGTCGCTGTGCCTTCTGTCTTTGTGGCCTTTGTGCTGGTTCCTTGCTTGGAAATACTATTTTGTCAATCAGTCCTAAAGCCCTAAATCTCATTGTACATCGGCCTGCTGCCTTTTCCTTGCTGTGGATGTCTTCTTGTGATGATTCACCCTCTTACCTTACCTATTTTTATGTTGATGGCCATCTCAATCATGCTTGCAGAAATGTGAAAAAAGGCAGTTGTCCCTTGCAGAATTTATGCTTTGACCAAAGAGGCCTTCCTTGAAGGATTTTGATTAGATTTGGACAAAGTTACTTGACCTTCTTCTTCTTTGAATGCAACATATTGACACAGGAAAAACAAAGACTTAGAACACCAAAACAACCCTATGACCTATGAAACCCTAGGTAACCTATTGGAAGGCTTTTTGGACTTGGCCTATGATTGAAAACTTAGTTTTGGGTCTCTAAGTATAAAAAACAGAGTTTTTGATATTTTGATGTATTGAAGATCCAAAATCCAATGTACTTTATTTATCTAAAGAGCCTATAGAGACAGTTTTGAGATCATCAATGCTTGATGCATCCAGGAAACATAGGAGTGAGTAGGTTGGTTAATGATCCTAGGTGTGAGGTGGAGGAAAGTAAGCAAGCCAAAAATAGAGTGCTAAGGTGAATGGAAAAAAAATATAAACAAAATGAGTGGTATGAGCTCATGATGGGTCTTCTGGGAGTGGTGAGCTGAGTTTGACATGATAGGATAATGAAATAGTGAAAAATTTATCCTAAGGATAATGAAGGCAGTGAGATTTCTAGAACTCACAATATTGATGAATTTTGTTTCTAGAAATCTAGGATGGACATTTAGTCATCTACAAAGGAAAAAATTACTGATGACTAACACATCGCAATTATAAAAGTTTTATTATCTGACATTTCGAACCAGCTAATGTGGTTCATCATCAGGAAGAACAAGGATGTGAAAGTCTAATATCAAGAGAATATCTACAACAAGATACTGATCACAGAAGTATAAAATATAAAAACTCTACTCTCTACCATCACGACACCATATTGTTTCTTAAAAATTATAAGTTTTTGAATATATTTCAAGTCATATTGTTTTGGCATTTGGGGAGGAGAGGATAGTAGAAGTCCTAGCCACAGGTTTTGTTGGCACACATACAAATGATAATGAGAGCTAGCGAGAGGGGTGGGGCACTTGGCCCTAGCCCCGGTCCCATCAGCAACCATATGACCGACGAAGGAGGCTATGCTAGAGCCACAGTCGAATAAGCCCTGACCCCTAGTTCTCGTGACCGTTATGTGGCCACAGTTGGAGCCACAGTCGGTGGGGGCGGGCGAATAAGCCCTGACCCCCAATTCTCGTGACCGTTATGTGGTGACAGTTGGAGCCACAGTCGGTGAGGGTGGGTGGTTAGCCTCGACCCCCAACCACATTTCCACGACGTGACCACTCCTCGACGGAAAAGGAGCTAAGCTGGCGGCAGGCAGTTGTCTGCGATCCCCAGCCTTATGCGCTCCACGTGACCCTGATCCGACGCATAGGGGATATTGGAAAAATTAAAGAGGCAACAAATTGCACTTTTTGCAACGGGAAACTTGTCGGTCCCCGGTGAAATTATCGCTTGGTGGACTATGTAAAGGGCGAATTTGCAGGACAATTAACAATTTTGGCCAATTTGCAGGACATATAATAGAGCTTGGCTAGGAGAAGCATATCTTGCTCAAATTTTAACCTTTTTTAGCTCAAGAAGAGCCTAATTGGGGGTTTTTTGCTGATTTGAGCAGTTTATGATGGAATTTTTGTAGGACCAAGTCTTTAAGTGCTAAAGGTAGAGACAATTAGAGTTTTGAAGCAGTATGAAGGCATTTTGACCATGGAGAGAGCCTAGTCAGAGGTTTTCCAACCTTCTAATTTCCTCTATAGTAGCTACTACTTCAATATAGAAGCTCTTTTCAGTATTGTATGATTTTATGCTTGGATTTCAGGTAGAGTACAAGGACCTATTGCATGAGTCCTTTTTATGTTAACATTTTTATGACTTGCTATAGGGAGTCATCTTTCTAAGTGAGAATTATTTGTAGGAGATTGTTTCTTTATAGGAGAAATAAGACATTCTTGTGTCAACAATTTGTGATGTACTCATTTTTTGTTCAAATCAATATAGCAAGCCTAGTCATTGGAGCAAGGCCCATATATGTAGCCTAGGAGGGGTAAACTCCATTATCAAATTGTTGTTTTCTTCTCTTCATGTTTATCATCTTGAGTAGCATGTGAACGTGTTCCTCTTTTAAGTTCATGTGAAAACCTTACTCACCATCTTGAAGAGGCTGTGAAACTTGTTTTATATTAAAGACCCATTTCGTTAACATGAAAAGTGTCATATGATGATCAATTTTTATTGGAGGAGTTGTTTCCTTCCAATTTCAGATCACACGGTATCAAAGCAGGTTCTAACCAAGTTGCAAGTATGGGCAAGAAACTGAAGCGTGAAAGACTCCAAGAGTTGGAGGAGATTATTCTATCTCTTCAAATGGAGAATATTGAGGTGAGGAGATTGCTTGAAATTGCAGTGGAGGAGAAAAATAAAATGTGCCTATAGTTGCAACACATAGTGGAGGGACAAATTGTTGAGGGTTTCATCTCGAAAAAAACAAAGAATCCCTCTAATATGAAGCCAATTTATGGACATGGTTTGTACACAAGATATGGCCACTATGTTGAGAATGATGCTTGTGAGTTTTGTGAGCACATGAAACATTCTCCTTATGTGCCAGTTGGTAAAAGTGGTTGGCTTGAGTCATCATCAACTTCTTCATCAGTATCTAAAACAAAAAATATGGGTGATAGTCCAATGGAGGTAATTAGCATTTATATTTCTGCTCCTTCAAATAATGTTGATAACACATATTTTGCAGCTTTTGAAAAGCCTACCAAAGGTATTGGTATGAAGCTTTTAACTCATATGGGTTATGATGGAAGAGGCCTTAGAATCAATGGCTAAGGTGTCACTAATCCTATCAAGGTGAAGGAATGACCATGATATGAAATATTGGATTATGATCATAAATAAATTGGAGAGTGCTCTAAAATTGTGGAGGCAAAGAAATCATCAAGTGATGATATGTCACACCATGATGGTATTGATAATGGAAAATTGTCTTCGTAGAGAGATGAATGTTCCAAGGGACATGCCAAGTCCATTTCTTCTCGACAAAGTCACATCCCAAAGGACATGTATAAGAGTCATGGGGATTTTTAAAATGTTGGTGATTTTGATTATTTATGGGAAAAGTTTCCTTGCACATTTTGTGATGCAACTGACCATTATGTGGTTGATTGTGAGTAACATAGGGCGATGGTCAAAATAATGGATAAAATCATTGGAAAAAGGCATGAGGAACCTCTCTTAAGTTTGAATACTTCCTTGTTGATGGGCAAGCGAATGCATTTTTGTACCCATTGCAACTTGAATGGGAACAAAATTGAAAAGTGTTGGAAACTTCATCCGAAAATTCGTCCCAAGAAGGAAAAATAGGTCATGCAATCCCTTGCAAGGAAAGTGACATGTGGCAAAGGGGAAACTAGTGTAGTTCCTGCAACAACCTTTGAAGCATAGCAGGTGTAGAAACAAAACCCATAAGCTTTGGTTAGGAAAAGAATAGGTAGACTATTTGCTATAATTTTCTTGCTTTGTAAAATTGTAATTAATTTTTGTATATTCCCATTTGGGTACTTTGTAAAGTGAAATCATGTACAATCACTTATTTGCAACAAGTGTGTTTTCTTGAGCATGATATGATATTTTGTCTTGAGGATGAGTCCATTTGTTTGGGGACTTTGGGATGAGTATATGAATGTCGTCCAATATGTCTACAATTGTGTCAAGCACTCACTTATACAAGTGTTTTGATTTGAAACTTGTTTATGAATTTGATCTTTGATAAATATGGTGTAGAAGATGACCATAGTAATGTGGACAAATTCAACCATGTCATTTAACAAATGCAACTAGTACATGAAAGACTAAAAGTGCTGCTTGAGGATAGTAAAGCAAAGTGTAAATCAGTGCATGGAAAGCATTGGGTTGCTTCTGATTTCCAGATGGAAGATCGAGTTTGTCTTTAGTAAAGAGAGACTTAAAGATGAAGTTTAGTTGAGCCAAAGAAAAATGGTTTTGGAGAGAATGTTCAGATTCCATCCATCAAAGTTTTTGTTCTTGCATGTTTATAAGAATTGTAGCTTAATTATTGACAGGAAGATAAGGACTTCACGTAGATGCAAGATGAAGTACCTTGATTGGATCTAAAAGGCATTAATTCAAATAGAAAAAAAAAGGATTGGGATCGAGAAATTTAACAGGTTTTTTCCTCGCTTATTTGTTGATAGAAGATAGAGTTTTGGATTTCCAAAAGTTCCTAGTGGCGAGGTATGATATGAAGATCAAATATAGGCTAAAAAATGAAAGGGATTAGAATCTCCTGATCCAAAAATGTTTGAATTTCCTTAATCCAATGTTGTATGAAGAAGTTATGGCATTATGAAGTTTTTGACCAACAAATAAAAAGTCAACAACAGGGTTGACTGGACTGCTAACTGGATATTCCTTACAACCGACATCATCAACTGACTTTGTAGGGTACGGTTGGTAGCGGACCAATCAGGTCTTGACACGTGGCACGTTCATACAGGTGCATTTGGCATAGTTTGGTTGGTTTGTACGATCTTATGTGGTCCAATCAAAGGTTTCCACATAGCCCAATGAGAGGGTGCCAGATGGCACCCCGTGATTGGCCAAAAATTTTATATATAGGCCTAAAGGACTTGGCGGGGTTCAACCCCCAGACTTGTCACATAAAAACTCTACGCTTTACTATCATACCATCATATTGTTTATTAACAACTATAGGCTATCAAATATATTTCAAGTCATATTTTTTTAGTGTTTGGGGAGGAGGGGTCGGGAGGCTAGCTCTGACCCCCAAGTCACGTTACCGGCAAAAGAGCACAACCTACGATGAAAGGGAGAGAGGCAAATGTAATCCCTAGTCTTAGGTTTTGTTAGCACACATACGACTGGCATCGAGAGCTAGCAGGAGGGACGGGGCACTTGACGCTAGCCCCAATCCCATTGAAAACCATATGACGGAGGAGGATATGCTAGATGGTGCAGGCAGATAAGACCCGACCTGCGGTTCTCGTGACTGTTACATGACCACAATTGGCGGGGGCAGGCAGTTAGCGTTGACCCCCTGCCACATTACCATGATGTGACCACACCCCGATGGAAAAGGAGCTAAGCTGGCAGGGGTGGGTAGTTGGCCCCAATCCCTGACCTTATGCACTCCACGTGACCCTGATGTGATGGATAGGGGATACTAGAAAAATTAAAGTGGCAACAAATTGCACTTTTTGTGGTGGGAATCTCGTCTGTCCCAGGCAAAATTGTCACTCGAAGGACTGTGTAAAGGGATAATTTGTAGGATGATTAGCAAGTTTGCCAATTTGTATACAGATAGTAGAGCTTGGCTTGGAGAAGCATAAATTGCTTAATTTTTAACCTTTTTTAGCTCAAGAAGAGCTTAAATGGGTGTTTTTAAGTGTCCTGAACTCAATGGCAGCCTTAGTTTTCTTATTTGAGCACTTTGTGATGAAATTTTTGCAAGATTAAGTCTTTAAGTGCTAAAGGTAGAGACAATTAGAGTTTTGAAGCAATATGAAGGCATTTTGAGCATGGAGAGAGCCTAGTTAGAGGATTTGCAACCTTTTAATTTCATCTGCAGGAATTGTTACTTCAATAGAGAAGCTCTTTTCAATGTTTTTTCAATATGTGCTCATGAGGGAAGCTTTTTTCAACAATTCATTGTGGAGTTGTTGTATGTTTTTGTGCTTGGATTTCAGGTGGAGTACAAGGACCTGTTGTGTGAATCCTTTTTATGTTGACATTTTTATGACTTGTTATAGTGAGTCATAATTCTGAGTGAAAATTCTTTGTAGGAGAAACAAACTACTATTGTGTCAACAGTTTTGATCTACTCATTTGCTGCTGAAATCAATATAGCAGGCCTAGTCATTGGAGCAAGGCCCAAAGATGTAGCCCAGGATGGGTGAACTCCATTATCAAATTATTTGTTTCTTCTCTTCATGTTTATCATCTTGAGTAGCATGTGAATGTGTTCCTCTTTTAAGTTAATGTGAAACCCTAACTCAGTATCTTAAAGAGGTTGTGAAACTTGTTTTATCTTTAAAGATCCATTTTTTTTTAACTTGCAAAGTGTTAAAGGATGATCAATTTTTATTGGAAGAGTTGTTTCGCTCCAATTTAGGATCAAATATGATCTTCCATCTGCCTTCTCTTGTTCACCTTAGCTCTGAAACGATGTTGGAGAATGTAGTAGAGCAACTATAAATTCAATTTCTCCTTAACCTTAAAAATTTCTTATGAACTTTATTTATCTTCTTATGTTTCTTTATTATATCTTCTCATCAAACAACTATAAATAACAAAAGTAGTAAAGATAATGGGCACAAGAATTAGGCTCCAAGCTAGGGAAAAACCCCTCCAAGGGGAAAACCCAAAAATAATCTCTTCTCTTATTATAGAATTTGCTTCAAATGAGAAAACCAAGACCCAAAACCCTAGACCAAGTCCTGCAAGCACCAAATAAACCCTCCAAGAAGCCCTTCCAATCAGATCAGAGATCAACCAAATCAACAAGGATCAATTCCACTTCAACTAGCCTCTAGCTTCAACTACAATCCCCACGTTCGACCTACAACTTCAACCTACAATTTAGACCTACAATTTTGGCCTTTCAGGAGCTGCACAAACCCTAAATTTTGCATGTGTGAGAGAATAGAGCCCAAAAACAAAGTTTATTTATTCTTCTTGGTTTCTTCTTTCTTTTTAGGCCTTCATTCTTACTTTCTCCTTGTACCCAGTTTTAGATAGAAATTCTTCTCGAGAGAGATCGAATTGTGCTAAATGAGGTCGATGTTGCTTATATTTATGCACATTTGTGGGGTTCAAATACCCTTCTTTTAGGTCGAATTTTCACTGTCAAGGCCGAATTGTGCTAGGAATCTTGTAGGACTTTCTAGACTCAAAATCATTAACTTTTACATGTTACAACTTGCCCAATAGGGTATTATACAAATGATAATGATCTCTTGACTCAAGAAAAATATTCTTTTGACATGAAAAACCATAGAAGCATGAAGAACATGCATTAATTGGACGATCATCAAAATGAAGCATGAAACCCGTGCTTAAAATAATATATATATTTTTTCTTGTAACATAAAATATACATGATTACTTGAGTACATTCACAATTATGAAGACCAAAACTAGTTACATTTTCCAACAAATGGAGGGGAATATATTCTTAATAAGTTTGAAAATTATTTTTTCCAACATAATATCAAGCATCAAGCCAATGTTCCATACAATCCTCAACACATTGGTTTAGTAAAAGAATGAATAAGGCACTCTTGAATATGGTACATTCCATGCTATTTTTCAAGAAAGTGAATTTGATTTTTTGGGTTGATGTAAGTTCTGTGTGTAGTATATTTGAGAGCAAAAGTCCATCTCATGCTCTTTGGAACATGACTCCTTAAGAAATGTGGTATGAGTGCATTCCTTTGGTGAGGCATATCGATGTTTTTAGTTCCACTTGTTATGCCTTAATTCTAAAGAAGAAAAAATACAAACTAGGTGCAAGGAGTTAAAAGTACAAGGTCTTGGGGTACTCAAATACCACCAAGGCATATCATCTTTACGATGAGGTAAATAAAAGGGTAAATATTTTCAAAGATGTGATTTTTATTGAATATGCTAAAAAGAATAAGGTCATTAAATAAGTTCTTGATCATATTAATAGATTTTCCCATGTAAATACATATCATGAGTTTGAATGAGATTCCATACCTTCAAGGGTTGATCCATATCTTGGATTAATAACTGGAATGCATTTTTTAAGTGTTAGCTCCCCCCCTCCCATGTGGAAGATCTAGCCACTTCATATAAGTAGGAGGTTCAATTTGATGATGTGATTAATAGGATTGAAAGGTTGGATCTTTATGAGAATACATCACCATCTCAATCAACTAAGCAACCTAGAATATCAAATAAATGTCCAAAGAGAGTAATGAAGACACTTGAAAGTATTAATTCTAATGAGGGTGAAAAGATAGGAAATACAAGTACAACAAGACAAGACAATGCAAGTGATGTAGCATACTAGCTCAAGTGTGGCCTATTACAGAGTGGGGTAGTGCACAATGCCCATGGTTGGGTAGAATACTTTGTTGAACCCTTAGTTAAATTGAGAAGGGGGGGGGGGGGTGAATCAGTTTAACACATACATGGACTTTTAAAACTTTTCTCTTAAAACTTATTTACACCTTTACTTCATGATAAACTTAATATGTGAGCAATCTTTATTAGTGAGCAGCAAGTATCAAACAGATTTGTTAATGTAACAGCAGTCTTAATATGTGAGCAACAAGTATTAAGCAGATTAGATAAACCACATCAGCACATAGACATCATGCACAGAGACGCCAGATATAAGTGGAAACCCATGAAGGGAGAAAACCACATCTTATTATTGTTGTGATGCAAAGGCAAGCTCCAACTCCCTCTCACCACTGTTTTTCTGCAGGCACCAACCTACAGGAGGCTCCAACCTCAATTCCGCAAGCTACAACTTGCAAGGAAGCACCAACTCCCACACCTTCGCAAGCACCAACCCACAGAGGTTTCAATCCCTCGCCGCCTACAATCGACATTTTATCAAGCTACAACTTGATGTGGAAGCACCAATTCTTATCTATTTTCCTATGCACCAACTCACATAGGTTTCCTACCGCCTCAAATTAATCGACATCTATCAAGCAACAACTTGATAGGGAAGCTCCAACTTCCTTACTCTTTCAAAAGAAAAACACTTGCTGATTTACCTTGGATATCAGCTCTGTTCTGTACCTTCTCTTATGCTGTCCATCAGTCCTCATATCAGCCCTGCATCATCTCTACTCAACTCCTCCTTCTTCTTGTCTTTTCTCCTCAATTCTTCATACTCTACATTTTCTATATTCAGACTCTCTAACCCCTTTTGTGCATATCAATGTGATATTATATATAGAGTTCATCACATTTTTACATTCCTCAGGGAATTTGAAGTGAATAGTCCTGACTTTTTGCCTTCTGCCTTCTCATTTCTTTTACCCGCTCATTCAAAAAAATATAACAATATGCATTAATTTCAATATTACAGTGGGAGTTTTGTTTTCCTACCAGAGACTTGCCAATGCATCACAAACAATAAAAATTAATTACAACATTTACATTCACATTTTCAGTTACACACTTCAATTTCACTTAGCTCCTTTTCTGGATTTTGGCTTTACTGGATTTGTCTTTTCTGCTGCTATTAAGTAAATGATCTGCATACTTCTGTTCATCATGCCTGCAAAATTCCCCGTGACTTTTTCAGTTCCTACATTCTTTGTTTACCTCTGTTAGGCCCACATTTTCATCCCTGTGTTTATTCACCTGTTCATTGTACTTTTGTGCACCTGTTGCATATATAACTGCTTTTCCAAGTTTATCCTCAAATAAATATAAATCTGGGCAATGTCTGTTCATTATCAATCTTTGTGCTCGGGCTACCTTCTTACACACTCTCTCCCTCGTCATTCATATAATAATCTATTTTCAAATCAAATTTTCCCCGACTTTTTTGATCACTATACATTTTTCTCGCAAATGTTTCTTTTCTCTTTTGTTCCTCGACATATAACCTGCCTTTATAACAGCTGATTTTAAATCTGGGCAAACTCTCAAGGTTCTAATCTCTTGGGTTGGAAATTTAATCAACCGTGGAGGCTTCTTATACTCACAATTATAAAACCCATAAAACCCATAATATGCTCTTGTAATAAACCTAATCAATCTTTTAATTCAATTTCGGAGCTATATTACAACCCACTATATTAAATACCAGCGTAGTATATATCAACATATATATATGTTCCTCAACCAAAATGTGAAGACCCATGTATTCACTTTAACGTATGCCCAGCATGCACCTCATTTCATATAGGTTTCGACTTTAACACAATATATAAATATATCACCATGTATGCATATTCCCCGAGTCAATCATTAGAACTATTAACACACTGTATATATACAGCCCCAACTTGATTATACCAAATAATGAACTCCCGCGCAATACATATTAAACCCTTGGTCTTTTAACTACGTGCTTAAATCACAATTCATATGGCCCCCACTTCTCATATTCAAACATTATATGCACGCTACGATATATCAATGTGTACATTACAGCCTTATTCAAAGTCATTGAAAGAGTTATAATAAACCCAACGGCATCGGACATACCTTGGTTAAACCCGCAAATCTTAACAATGATCAACACATACATATGCATGGGCCCCAACGCTGACACGCCTTCCACATCCAACGACGGAAAACACGTCGCACCAGTCTTGACGATCCAACGGATATCGCACGAGTTACTTGCATGAACGATAATGCGCGATGGGGCGGTTTTGGGGTCCCGCCTTATGCCACGTGTCAGCCGCTCTATGGAATTGCTCCGATTTATTGAATACCACTTACCCTACGAAGGCGGTGCGATGAAAACTGGAAACCCGCCTTTACTGTTCACTCCTGCAAGGTTCCGCTGCTTTCTCCCTCAGGGTTCCATCCGCCTTTATTATTTATGAATTCCACTCTTCTTTCTCAAGGTTCCATCCCTTTGTTCCGTCATCACTACGTTTCTCTTAGAGTAATTGTCAAATTCCAGGTTGTAGCTATTCGAAAACATTGATACAAGCCATGTCAAATGTCCAATTAAACGACCCCCACAGGGTTGGGTTCACGACAACCAACCTCGGCATTTCATAGTTTCAACAATGCGTGCAGGGCCATCATTTACAACGTATTCTATATACAGGCATTCAATAGAAATACTCTTCATCATACAGTAGGTGCCTCATTCGACTAGTGGTCTTTTACCCTCAACACAGGTTTTAACGCACATTCTCCATACACTTTCATCATTAAATAGATAGGCAGCTGTTAAGGAGATTCAAGACATTTTCTCATTGCCACAGGAATTTAATTGTCAGGAACCTCTATATATATATATATACACACACACAGAATTTAATTCGATCACTGCACAGCTAACTCTGAAACAATTTCTTTCTTCACACAATGAGTTTACTTACAGGACTTTCTGGTTTTGGCCAAGTTCTCTATGCAGTCCTATGCAGTTCTCTATGCAGGACTGTCCTCAATTAACAGTTTCCAATCTTTCTCTTTGAATAGAGAGAAGTTACATCATTGTGCCCACATCCACATACTTCAAAAGGTGAATCACACGGAGACCCTTATTACAGAGTTTATTTGCACATTCTTTCACCATTTCTTCTTGACAGTCAATGCCCATTCACACAGATTTCAGAACAGATTCCTCATTTATACATACAGGTTTAATTACAAACCCTTTATGCATTCAAAACCAGAGTACCATCCAAAAACTCTATCACAGGGTCTTATTCATACATGCCCACACAAACTCATACAATTTATTTTTGAACCTCTCAATTCACTGCCTTTGCTTCCTCTGCTCCTTGAATGATGCTGCTCCTTGCTCCGGAAGCTCCTCTGCTACCTCTCCAGATCTCCAATCAATTGACCCTTCTAAAACTGCCTCTGCTTCATGTCTCATGCTCTCTTTGCCTTGTTGTTGTCTCAAGTGCTCCTCCTTTGCCATCTCCTTTGCCATCAATGACAACATTTCCAACAGTCTCCCCCTTTGGCATTGATGGCAATACACTTCCTCTACTTTCCTTTTAGAAGCCCCTTTTTTCTTTTCCTCCCCCTTTGACATCAATGGCAAAGGGTTGCTCATTTCCTAGTTTGCTTTCTGCATTTCCTTTCTCTGAGTTATGTTCAGGACCTTTTCTGCTGACTTTGTACCATTTTGCTCCAGAATGATGTATAAGACTTGTTGAGAGAACACTTTGTGGATTATTGGACTTGAATATACGCTGTAAATTGGTACAATCCAAAGCACAGTCTCCTTTCACTAGTATAAGGCTGAAAGTGAGGATAATGACACTTCATAGCACATATTGTACCAACCTTATCTAATCATAAATGCATTATTGGATCAAACCTTGAAGATTGTGAATGCTTCATGTGACATGTCAAGCTTTTTTTAGCTATACTTCAGTCTATATTATAATCTTCATCTGTGATGCGTATTTATTGAGGAAGGTTATAGATGGAGTAAGTCTATTTCTGCAATGCACATCTACAGTATACCTCTGTTCAATTGTGATGAAGCCAATATATCTTTTATTTTTGTGGTTTACTTTTCTTGCCTATTGGTGATGATATGTGCTAGAATGCTGACGATGATATTACACTTAATGCCTGAAAGATCCTTGTTTTTGAAGTGAATCAATGAATCAAACCAGAGTCTACAGTTTATTGTGAGATTAGGCAACTTCTTTCATTATGAAAGACCAAACAAATTTCCTGCTTGTTCAATGTATTTTCAAAAACAAACCCTTGAGGCTAGATACATTCAGTGTATTGGTCGGGTATGTATGACAAGGATCACTATCTCTTTGAATGATGAAATACTAGCAATTCATTTCTGCTGAAGTATGCTTGTGATAAATCAATAACAGATTTTTGAGCTTCAATTGTCACAACTCATCCTTCATACTTTTGATACTTTAACTGTTCTATCATGATGATCTTTCACAAGAATATATTCAAGTTGTTTACTTGAGATTTCAGCCAACAGACTTCGCCCTGTTTGTGAACAATCTTTAGAAAGAGGTATTGAAGATATATGTACTGACTTCAGGAGGGCATGCAATTATATATATAGAAACACATACTGCTTCAATGCATAATATAATCCTTCAAGTGTAAATCAGATACTGATCCTTTAGCACTGCTACTTACCTTTTCATGCTGAATGCAGATAACCCTGGGAATTTTACCTTGATGCATTCTTGCCATAGTATGAATTTCTATACTATGAATCTTCATGGACAGATCACTCAGAGATTAATCACTCACTTAACTGCCTACCTCCAAGGAGACTTTTCATAGATGAATGATGTCATGACATAATGATGATAGGCACTTCTCTTACTAATCCTTCTTAATGTGATTCATTTGTTAATTCTAGCAGTATGATGCACAATGTGATCATCACTTAATGTGTTGATTTTTCCTTAGCTTACATGTTCATGGCTGATGTTCTCTCCTTCCGCTGAAATGAGTGCCACGGATCATTATTTCTTGCTGTACCAGGAAACTTTTGTCGATACAATGCTAAAGATCCCCCCTGATGTGCTCTTGTTGTCTGATGGACTACTGGCCCAATCTGCATCCGTGAAGCCATGCAACTTCACTCCCTCTATCTGTCTTTACCATAGACCATACTCTGATGTGCCCCTTAGGTATCTCAGGACATGCTTCCCTGCCTTCCAAAAGAGCTTGGTAGGCTTAACCATAGCTTGACTCAGCTGGTTAACTGCGTAGCAAATATCTGCTCTCATGTTCACCAAAAACATTAGTGAACCCACTAACTATCGGTAGACAGTAGCATCCACTACCTCTCCAGAAATAACATCCTCTTTCCTCCAATTTCCTGGAAGAGGAGTATCCATGGGTTTGCAGCTCTCCATGTTAAACTTACCCAGTATCTCCTTTGCATACTTTCCTTGAGACAAAAAAATTTCACCATCCCGCTGCCATATTTCCAATCCAAGGAAATAATGAAGGAGTCCCATGTCCTTCATTTTGAACTCCCTTGCAAGATCCTCCTTGCATGAGTGTATCATATGCTCATCACCAGTCAAAATTATATCATCAACATATAGAATAATAATCAATAGCTTACCCTCAACCACAATCTGGTACAATGCTCTTTTGAGTCTGCACACATGCGACTCACTGTTGAAGATTTCAAAACCTTCAGGTTGCTCTATGTACACCTCTTCCTCAATGATCCCATTGAGAAACACAGTTTTCACATCCATCTGATGAATGCGCCAACCCATCTGCGTTGAGAGTGCAAGGATGGATCTTATGGAAGAGCAGGTGCAAAAGTCTCATCATAATCTATCCCCTCGATCTGTGAGAATCCCTAGGCCACAAATATAGCCTTGTATTTCTCCACACTCCCATCAGCAACTTGATTTACCTTGTAGATCCATCTCAATCCAACCACTAATTTATCGACTGGCCTTGGGACTATCTCCCATGCACTGTTCTTGACAATGGAGTCATACTCCTCCACCATTGCATCAACCTAAGTTGGCTGCTGCACTGCTTCCTGAAAGGAAGTTGGTTCAGTCACAATACATTTGGTCATAACATCCATGTATCCAGTAAATCGGTCAGGAGACTGTCTCTGTCTGCATTGTGAAGTAGGGGCTCCTACATTCTCTATATCATCAAGTCTCAATCTATCATCTTCCGTGGTGCACCTTCTGCCATTTTTTATGGATGGATCTGCATGAGTGTTTTCCTCCATTCCACGAATCTCCTCATGTGTTTGATCCACATATTGAGACTCGTCCTTGGGAACCAACGATCCTCCTCTGCATGCAAGTCCATCTCCCTCTCAAGGGAGAACCGCAGGGCTTTCTCCTCTTCAAATTTGATATCCCGCTACACAACAGTCATTCTGTTATTTAGAAAATACACATTATGGGGTGTTTCAGTGTACCCCACAAAAATCCCAACCTCAGCTGTTGGTTCCAGCTTCTTCCTGGCGTCCTTGGTCACATGCACATAAATAGATGAGCCAAAAATCTTAAAGTGTGAAACATCAAGTTTCTTACCAGTGAAAGCCTCTTCAGGTGTACTCATGCCAAGTACTCTATGAGGACAATGATTTTTCATATGTACCGTTGTATATCATGCTTACGCCCACAGATGCATCGGTAGGCCTTGATCATGCAACATCGCTTGTGCTGCACCCATAATAGTTTTTTTCTTCCTCTCCGCGACCCCATTATGTTGTGGGTTATGAGGTGCCATGAGTTCTCTTCGAATTCCTTCTTTGCTGCAGAATTTATTTAATTCATTAAAGATGTATTCTCCACCATTATCGCTCCTAAGAACCTTCACTTGATTCCCTGAATCTTGCTCCACCAGTGCCTTAAACTCAGAGAACTTAGAGAATGCTTGATCTGTCTTCTGCATGAATAAGATACAACACTTACGAGAAAATTCGTCAACAAAGATTACATAGTACTTATGTTTTTCTATTGAAGCGACTGAGAAAGGACCACACACATCTGTGTGAACTCTCTCAAGGTTCCCCGAAGCTCGATTTTCCTTCTCATGAAAGATGGCCTTTACATATTTTTCCATAGTACATCCCTTACATGTGTCTGACTGTGCAAGTGTACCCCTAGGAAGACTAGTATAAATCTGGTGCATGACCTTCAAGGCTCCATGGTGAAGATGACTCAATCGCTTGTGCCATAATTCACCCTCATCTCGGCTCACCACTTGATCTGCCTTGCCCATCATTTCTGCACAACCATCTACCTCCAGCTTGTATATATTCTTAACTTGAATCCTTATCCTCTTGGATTTTCCCATTGTTTTATGTCGCAGGAAAGATTTTCCATCACTAAAAACAACATCATAGCCTCTATCCTCCAACATTGCGACTGAGACCAAATTTTTCTTCAGACCTGGTACATGCATTACATCTTTTAATGGAAATGGTTTACCTGCCTCCCTCTAAAAGGTAATGGTACCAATCTCGGTAGCACTTTATCTTCCATCGTTTCCCATTTCAATATGCATATGGAGATATTTCCCCTCCAAGTCACTGAAAAGTTCCTTATCTCCCGTCATGTGAAAGGAAGCACCATTATCCAAATACCACACGATCCCAATGCACTAGACACCATGCATGCGATCAATGAGAATTCAAGCTAAAATTATGAGGCAAGGGCCTCACCAGCTGCAGATCCTCTAGCCTTCTTGTTCTTCTTATTTTGTGGATATTTAGTCGCAAAATGCCCATGCTCATGATAGTACAAACACTTCACCTTGGACATGTCTTGCTTCTTGCCATTATTAGACTCGGATTTAGAATGGAATTTCTTCCCCTTCCCCTTCCTTGCCTTGGTAGCCAAAGCACAATCCTCCTCATCCTCATTCTTAGATGAAGATCCATCTTTGGTGTTCCGTCTAAACTCCTCCTGCACCAAATCCGACCACAGTCGTTCCCAATCTTGCAATTTTTCCCTTTCATTGATAGAGTCTTGATAAATATGCCAACTCTTGGGAAGTCCTATGAGAGCCAAGCTCACAAAATCATCATCAATGAATCTTCTTCTAATGCTCCCCATTTCATCCCGACATTGGAAAAACTTTGTTAGATATTTTTGAATGGTGTCGCCCTTTTCCATCTTGATCTTCCCGAGTTTATCTTTGAGCACCAATTTCCTATGGTCGCTGCTGCTTTGGAATAGATCTGTCAAAGAATTCCACATAGCATATGGTGTGGATTTCCCATGGAGGCTTGAGATAATGTGGTCTCGTACTCTCTCCAACATGATCCTCCTCACCTTTGCCACTTTCTTTTTCCATGCATCAAGATTTGTAGCACCTGCCACAGTGGGTTTACAAACATCATTGTCAATGAATTCCTTCAAGCCATTGTCTTTGAGTACTACCTCCATCCTGTCCTTCTAGGAAATATAGTTCGAGTTTCCCTCAAGTGCATACTCTAACCTCAAGCCATTGAAAGCCATTTCGATATTGAATCAGTTGTAGCACCAAGAAAGTATTTCTACAAATTTGTATTCTATCCAGTCACAAACTCAACTCCTGCTTCACTTCCGCAATTTCCTGTGCTTTGATACCATGTAGAAATTATACAACATGCATGTATATCTTGGATTCACCCGATATAACAATGTACTACATCGCTTCTACAAATCTTTTGCAGAATTAAAAACACAATCACTAATCACATGAACATGAAGAAAGATCAATCACACACAACACAGATAATTTCTCGGGGAAAGCTTACAGCTAAAAACCCCACTATCTTATATTGTATATTCAGTATGGATCATGAAATAATTACATACAAAACTCTTCTCACAAGAGCCCTCTAGTACTCAACTAATTGTCTCACACAGTCATATGCAAAACTGACCAACAGATAGCCAATTCTCAGCCTCCGGACAACCTGCCTTGCTTGCGCAATCCCTGATGGAATAGATCCCTAAAAGATAGGAATTTTGGCCTTCCTTGACTGCGCAAGTATCATGGGCACTCCAATGGATGTTTGGTTGCATGTTTGCGACCCAATAATCCTACAACTGATAGTCAAATTCCTTTCACCTAGAACTCAACTGGGTCTCCACTGGAACTGACATGCATGCAACTAATAATAGTAAATCCTCAGTTTCATGTGAGATCACTGATTGTGAAATAATTAATATTTAATTCACTAGATCTCTCACTAGTGTATCTTCAATTACAACTAGCACAACTGAGTTTAACTCACTTAACTGAGTTAAACTATTTACAACTTTCATTAACTAATGCACCACTACACTTCGAACTCTGTTATAACTAAAATTACTCTGCATGCCTCACCAACTACCTCTAACTCAAAATCCACTAGCTAACTAAGTTTATCACTTTCAGTTAACTAATTCAAGTCAACATTGAGAATAGATTACAATTTAATGTCCATCTCAATTAAGGGATAACCAAAATATACATGCACCCAAAAATAGCACTGTGGGCCCCACCCTAGTCTGGGTGCTTAATGCAACTAGGTGTGGGTGCTGAAATTTTCTTGTTGAATCTCAACATTTCCTATTTGTTTTATGTGTTTAAATGTTGTTATACTCGAGGAACAATTTTCATTTATAATTCTTAATTCTTTTGAGGGGTCCTGCAATAACAATTATCATTTAATTTGAGATGGGTGCCATTTTCAAGGAAAGGCGCTCACTCCATGACGCCTTGACTCTCTCTCCCCCTTACAACCTTGATCTATTGTTTCTCTCGAGAGGTGTTTTCTCCCCATTCTTTACTAGATATCACCATCTCCAACTGCATTACGATTTCAACTCCTCTCCCTCTATTAGAATTCTTGTCAATGGCCTCCAATTACTCTTTACAAATCAATTTCCCAAACGGTATTCTAACACCTTAAATGTTTAGCAGAGTTAATATTCCTATTCAACATATTATCTTCCAGGACACACCATCAAATAACCTAGTAGGTAAAATCACAGATGCATTACAAGGAAAGTAGATGAACCTAGCTTAGTGCTAGGGAAGCACATCAAATTAAATGAAATTTACAACACGGAAGAGTCGACAATCGTCGATAGGTTTTTAAGTAAAAGGATGTCAATGACGACCTTGCAATCTTGAACATATGCAATTTTTTCCAAACTAATAGGATATTTTCCATGCTACCATTTCTTGGAAAAAATATGGATGGGGTGGATCACCAATTCATGGGAAGATGTGAAAAAAATCATCTAAGGATTATGGAATTAGGGAACTCAGACCCTCTTTGTCAAAAAAGGTTAATTGATTTTTGTTGGTCAATTTAATTATGCTTTAAATTTTTTTACATTAAATTATCAATCCGAGTTTGTAAACTTATGAAGTGTACGACAAAGTATATGAAATGATTTAACTTCTAATTCTATCAAAAGTAAATTGGAATGAAAGGAAATTTATATCCTATGAAGGCAAAAAAATTGACATAAAAATGAAATATTATTCTAGGAAAGCAGATAAATATAATTTAGGAAAAATGAGTAACTTTAATCTACGAAAGTATGGAAATCTTAACTAGGAAAGCGATAAATTTAATCTATGAAAGCATGGAAATATTAATCTAGCAAAGTGAGTAAATTTATTCTACGAAAGCTTGTGAATTTAATCTAGGAAAGCGTTTGAACTCTATTTCTATAAAAACATATAAAATTATTCTAGAAAATCTTGTAAATATAGGAAAGCATGTAAATAGGCTTGAAATGAAATCTAATTCTACAATTGTAAGTAATGATTCTGCAAGTCGAAATTCTCAATGCATGAATGAAAACAATCTAAATATAATTTTTTTATGGAGCTTTTCAAGCATTTGTTTGAGGGTTGTAAAAAAAACAAAGCAATGATTAAAAATTAGAACTTATAAATTAGTGCTTGACAAAAACAAAGTATTATTACAAAAACATAGCATTCAAATCTATACTGAGAAACAAAAGCAAGAAATAGTGAATAAATTATACTACAAATTAGTGTCGTGCGTCCATAAGGGGGCCCGCCTAGTGATCACATGAGCTTTAGAAAAACATAGTAACTAACTTTAAAAAATCTCAAATATGCATGTATGCTCAATGAAGGAAAGGATCAATTGCTTGGGATTATATTAAGGAAAATAAGCGACATAATAGTTTGGAACTTAAAATCTCTATCTCCCCTCACTCTGTTAAGCGAGTTCATTATATAGAGCTTTAGAAAATAAAAATCTTCAAAGTTCATACACACCTTCTAATTATTAGATCTAGTCCAATTTGATATAATTCTCCTTCTATCTAAGAGTAAAGTGCATTGGATCTAATAATTTTGTGTTTTTCTTGAGCTGATAATTGTGGTGGAAACTTTCTTGTTACCAAATACTTAGCAATATCTACAAACCAAAGAGATTTAGTAGAATTGCAAAAAAAACTATTCATAGGAAAATTATCCTCTATAAGATTTATTATATTAGTATATTGGATTATGGAAAGAAAATCAACACAATGTTTTGTTTCCAAGTTTATTCAATATAGTGATATTGAATTCCTATAATAATAAACCATTTAGTAATTCTACCATTTATTCATTAAATATCTAATGGTAGAATGATCATTATAAATAAAAGTTTCATGTCCAGTGATATAATGCTTAGATTTGTTAATGACACACACTACTCCTCAAAAATCCTTTTCAGTAATTGTATAATTCAACTTTGCATGATTTAAATTTGTGCTTATGTAATAAATTGCATAAGGAGTATGGTGATATTTTTTTCTAAATACAACCCCTAGAGCTATTTCTGAAGCATATGTTGATCGAGGGGGATTCCCACTTGAGAAATTATTATCTTTGCACACCAAAACATAACTTCTCAAGAAAACTTTGGAAAAGTAGAATGTAAATGATTTATACTTTATGTGAGCTTAAAGTGCTCATGTATTCCTCATTATTTTTTAAAAAGGAAATTAATTATGTGTGAGAATCCACCTCACAATTAGTTTTCTAGCCTCTAGGAGAAGATGAGAATCTCATGGACATGGTTGGGATTGTCTTTCATTTTTAACACCTGAGTGGTTGTAGATCCTAATTTGGTGGATCTTGTATTTTCTTAAAAAATCTTGTAGATCCTATTTCTATGGATTTGGTCTCCTTGAATCATGGAGTCATGAAATTTATTTAAATCCATTTGTGAGATTTTGTGGGGGGCTTTTTGGAGGGAGCTTGTTAAGGATCTTCGTAATAGTTTGGAGCTTAGAGCTTGTATTGAGGGAAAATGTAGCCTCCTCGTGCTATCAAATTTATTTTTATGTGAGTGCCTCTAGCCCGTTTGTGAGAAGACAACTCCTTATGGAGCATGATCCACATTTTGTGAGATGTTTTCAACCATTGTTGTAAGCATACGATTACCTCAATATCAATAAAGTGATTAGTAGTTTAAAGTGAATTCAGAGTTGTAGCCCCTTCCCCGAGGGTGAACTCCATTATCAAGATGTTTGGATTGCTTGTTTCTTTGATGTTCGCTTCTTTGAATAATATTGGTGTGTAAAATATTATTAGTGTGATCCGGCAATGAATATTGTTGTTTAAGTAAATACTAACAATTTTTTTTGGATCAAGTGGTATTAGAGTGATATGAACATTTTTCTAGGGATTATGAATGTCATCATGGGAAAGGGATTGAAGCGAGCAAGACTTCAAGAGTTGGAAGAAATTAACCAGTGCATTCAAGCATATAATGCAGAGCTTAGAAGGCTTCTACAAGATGTAGAGGAGGAGAAGCAGAAATTGAGGCTCATGTTAAAGCAGGTTGTGGAGGAACAAATGGGAGAATGTTCCACTACAAAGGGGGAGCAGTCTGAGGAAGATGACCAACTATCACCTACAGAATTGAAGGTAAAGGAAACTCCTTCCTATGATGTTATTTCTATTGGAAGCTTTGATATTGATCACAAATGATCCGAAATGATCAAAGTGTGATTTGAAGGATCTAAAAGATGCTCAAAATTTCAGAAAATGCTCGAAAATGAAAGTTGCCAAATTCTTTTCAAACCAGCTCCATTGCATATATTTGGTCATTTTGAATCCAATAGAACCTAAATAGGTAAAAAATGATATTGGATGATGAAGTTACAAGTAGTCAAAGTTCAGGTCCAAGCAAGGCAAAAATTCAAAGGTTAATAGGTCAAATTCAATGCTTAGGGTTCCGAAAATCAACGGTCAACTCATGGTTCTGAAGGTCAGGGTTCCATGCTCACGGTTTTGGCAGACATGTGGTGCTTATAAAGCTCTACAAGTGTCACAATGTGGTTGGTGGAATATGGCCCAATGGATTGGCACCACGTGACCCAATTAGAGGGCAACATGTGCCCCAATCCAAAGAGGCCATGTGGCCCTGTGGTGTCGAACATATTTTATGAAATGTGCTCGACGGGGGTTGAACCCTAGACATTTCGAACATAAATATCACGCCTTACTACTAGGCCATCGATGTTCCTCAAACTATATGAAATTCATGTTCTATTAAAAGTTATGGGCGCCTCATATGGGATGAAGGGATATAGCGAAAGCCCGCCATATCCCCACAATCATCCACAAACCATTGTTTAGAGGTGGAGGTTGGCAGAGGTTGGAAAGGCCACGGGCCATAAAATTTATGTATATTGATTGTATGTGGTATGATGGGGTGGCAGGTCCATTAACCCCACCACCATAACCTTTGAAAATTTTAATATTTTCCACATATGTAATTCAACCATCTCCGACATATCACAAAAAAATTGTGCTCATTGTGGATTGAGCCCCCAACATGGGGCCTTATAACCTAGGCACTCAACTATTGAGCCATAGGTACATTTATAGAATATTTTACAGTGCCATTTCCTTTTGAATGCAACAAAGAATGTTTTTAGCTTATTGTGGTATATACACACACACACACACACACACAAACACACACACACACACACACACACACACACACACACACACACACACATATATATTTTAGGCTATCTCTATTATATCATACAAAGCAGAAAATTACATGTCTCATCCTCCGGACTTGGCAAGCCAATTCCGGAGGGAAGTGTCAAGAGTTTAAAACCAGAGTACAGACTGCCCCAGCTGGGGAAACCAGTCCACCAATAGCACAAAACAAATGCTGCCTAGAGTGGGAAACCAACATACATAGTAGAAAAAAGTAAATTGAAACCAGAAAGCGAAGTCTTCCAAAACATAATTGAACTAGAAACCGCTACGAAAAAACTAGAAAGACATTGGAACATCTTGTAAATGAAACTAGTGTGGACCTTCATTCTTCTTGCTGGAGTTGGGGTCTTCCTCCTTGATCTTGCAAACATAGTAAGATTCATCCTCCGCATTGCTCAGTGCATGGCTTGCTGCTTGAAGTCGTGGAGACATCAGAGAATTTGGCAATTTGGAGGTGACAGCAAGCTGACTGATGTCCTTGTTCTGATCTCCTTTGCCACTATTAGAGCTTCGACCATCATTGGAGCCTGAGTTACTGCTGGTGTAATGGCTACTGCTGGAGGCACTCTACATAGGGAGAGATTTCATCTTGCGAGGGATAAAGGCTGGCTTTAGTGGGATGGTGCATTTGCGCAGTCGCTTCTTGGGGCGAATACTAGAGGAAGCCGGAGGGGAAGCGGGAAGCTGCAGGGATAGCTGAGCGGAAAGGTTAAAGGGGTCGAGCCTTCTCGGCTCCTCCCAGCCCATAGAAAAATTTAGCTCCCTGCCCATGGCGTGCGAAAATGGAGGTCTAGAAGGGATACCGCGGCCTCCAACTCTTCAGCACCTCATACGGTGACGCCGATGCATGACTGTCGAGGGAGAAAAAGTGCAAGACAGGGAGGGAACTTTTGAAATCACAGGGGAGGGGCCACCACTTGAGAGCATCGAGGGAAGGCTAAGGTAGGGCAGAGCAGGGCCAAAACCAGAGGATGCAAGGGAGAGTGGGAGGCATGCGTAGATAAAAATAATGAGAGATGAATGGAGGCCAAATGGGCGCGAGTTGTAGGCTTAATATCCATGGTGGCAGAATCAAGAGCTCTTAATGCTCTGTAGTAGGAGGACATTGAAGAGAAGGTGGCAGAGTGTGAATTAATGGCCGGCTCGTTCGGGCATTTATATCTTGGCTGGAAACCATGTGCGAGCGCGTGGGAAAGACAACTTTCCCGCCACATGACGCCCTTGTGGCCCCTCGAATTACTGCAGGTCACCCGCATCCGGGTAGCTTATATTTTAATGTACAAGCATTTTGAGCATTTTAATAAAGAGACCTCCCCACTGAAGACGAGGCCTGGAAATGTAGGCTTGAAGATAACCGAACTCATTTATCAATGTACTAGTGTCATTTTCTCTTGTGTGTTTTGTTGTTAATGATTATTTGCTGCAATTTCCTTTCATGTTTCCTATGCATTTTTAAAGTGAGCTCTTTTTTAATCGTGATTTTAAATACATGCAAACAATTTTAAAAAGTTAATAAAACAATATCAATTTTTATCGGCATTTCAAATTAGAGATATCTATTTCAGGGACTGGCATGAAACTCCTCACCGAGATGGGGCATAAAGGAGGAGGAATTTGCATTAATTTCCAAGGAATTACATAACCACTGGAGGTTGCAAGAATGGCTCAATTTGTAGGAAGGAGAATGTTCAAAGGCATCAGAAGCAAGGGATTCCTCAAAAAAGAATCCAAGTCATCGCCAATAACATATAAGATAAAGGATGGCACATCACTCTCTAGGAACGATACCTCCAAGAATAAGTCCAAGGGAAGAATGAAGTCCAAATATTCTTCTTGGAATTGCAACAAAAAAAAGCCTAAAAGGTATGATCCACACATGTATTATATCGTTACTTTTAATTATAAACAAACTGGAAATACAAGGAAGAATTTATGGTGTAAGAAGCCTTATACGTTTTGTAGGATAAACAATCATTGTGTTGCAAGGTGCCAAAAAAGATAGGCTCTGTACAAACATATCTAATCAACAAAGCAAAGGGGTAATTTGGGAGAGCAACAAAAATATTTTTTTCACTCATTGCCACATAAGTGAGAATTGGGACATTAAGTGTTAGAAGATTCACCTTGACCTTAATCAAACACTAATAAAGAAGCCTCTTAAGGAACTCGTGTAGAAGGAAGCTGCAAAAGAGACAACAGATAAAGGAATTAGTCCAGCAACAAAAATACAAGAATCGACACATGACAAAGCCCAGGTCAGAAAGAGGACCCATTCGAATGGTTTGGTAAGAAACAGTTGGAATGTCTTCATAGTTTATTTTTCCTGTAAGCATATGCAATACCTCTGAAATAATTTTAAGTTTGTTACACACACGCACACACACATGCTAACTTCCTTCAAAATATCTCCAAGAACCTGAAAATTTTGTGCATGATGGGAGTTTAGCATCGATATTTTTTCCATGAGGAAATAACGCTTAGGATGGTGGCCTTCCATTGAAAGCATATTATTTGATTATGGTTATGCAATAATCGTAGAATTTGTGTGATATTATGTGAAGAAATCACAAGTCCTGTAGAAAAGTGCCTTGACAGGATCAATATTGGTGGCTTGATCCTACGAGGATCGATGTCGGTGTTTATCATAGTGTTGTTTATAAATCTTGACAGATTGTGCGGTTGAACAACAGAATAATTGAAGATGAAAGGCTCTCGATTTCACGTTTTGATATTGATGGAGGAGGCATGCATGTGGACTCTAGAACCATCATAACTTGACTTGTCCCAGAGGCATTCAATCCCCTACAAACTTCATTCCAGAGAAAGACTAAGGATTTTCCGAGTGCAGACCCTACTTCGCTCCTTAACACCTGCTACAACCTATCTAAATATAAGCAAAAAACTTTAAATTGAAAGAGCTATAGGGACTTGTCAAATCCCAGATTCATAACACTAGAAGTTAGGGATCTAAGTAAGAAAATTTAGACAAATGATAGAAAGCTCTACAAATATGCAGGCGAAATATCTAGGGCTGGTAATCTAGGTTTTTCTTTCCTCATTCTGTTGACATTATTGTTGAGGCTTGTTCTTTTATCCTGCTCCAATTTTCAGGGAATGAGAAAAGACATTCTTTGGATCTCCTTGGCGCAAACAAAAATCCCGAAGATGCCTATGACAATTGCACTTATTGTAGATGTCGATGTTGGTGACAAAATTCCATTTTTGTTAATAAGTTTCTGCTTGTATCCAAGTGAAGGATTGGATATCCTCGTGGCACCTTGAAAGTGAGATGCATTATTGTGTTACCAAGGCCTATTTTGGCAAGTTTGAGTATCTTGCAAGTTATGGTATATGCAGGTTTGCGAATGGATACAGGTGTTGGTCATCATTATGATTCTGAAGTATAAAGGTGAAGGAGCGAGAAGTGTGGACTATCAAAGGAATATGTTATGCAGATCAAGCAATGGGGGACCACATCAGATTGAGGATCTTGTTTATGCTTTTGGAGGACCAAAAACTTCTCACTAGGGAGGAATGATCCAGGGGAATCCCCACTTGAGAAATTATTATCTTTTCACACCAAAAAGGAAGTTCACAAGAAAACTTTGGAAAAGTATAATGTAAATGATTAATACTTTATGTGAGCTTAAAGTGCTCATCTATTTCTCACTATTTTTGTAAAAATGAAATTAATTATGTGTGAGAATCCACCTCATAATTAGTTTCCTAGTATAAAGGAGAAGATGAGAATCTCATGGAAATGGTTGGGATTGTCTTTCATTTTTAACCCTTGAGTGGTTGTAGATCCTAATTTGGTGTATCTTGTATTTTATTAAAAAAGCTTGTCGATCCTCTTTCTATGGATATGGTTTCCTTGAATCATAGAGTCATGAAAATTATTCAAATTCCTGTTTGAGATTTTGAGGGGGCCTTTTTGGAGGGAGCCCAATGAGGATCTTTGTAATAGCTTGAAGCTTAGAGTTTGTATTGAGGGAAAATTCAGCCTCCTGGTTCTATGAAATGTCTTTTTATGTGAGTGCCTTTAGTCCTTTTGTGAGAAGGAAACTCCTTATGGAGCATGATCCACATTTTGTGAGGTGTTTTCAACCATTGTTGTAAGCAGGAGATTACCTCAATATCAATAAAGTGAATCATAGTTTAAAACGATTCTGAAGATGTAGCCCCTTCCCCCAGGGTGAAATTCGTTATCAAGCTGCTTGGATTGCTTGTTTCTTTGATGTTTACTTCTTTGAATAATGTTGATGTGTTGGTAAAATATGACTTAAAGAATGTGTTTCTCATGTTCACATGTGAATCACGTTAGTTAAAGGTCCTGCAATGAAGATTTTTGTTTAAGTAAATAATAACAAAATATTTCGGATAATCTATGGAGATCTTAAGATAGGTGCTTTATAAAGTTTTTGTTCTAATGAATCAAAAGCTATTTTGACATGAAGAATCCCAATAAAATTCACAATATTTTGTAAGAAATTTAAAAAGTGGTGAAGCAATTTTTGTGAAGTTTTCTATGAATCTCCTATAATTTCCTATAAATCCAAGAAAATTCCTTATATAATTTTGAGATTTGGGTACCAAAAATTTGGTAATTGTTAGGTCCTCGTAATTTGTTAGATTGGGGAGAACAAACGAACAGGGGTAACATCAAACTAGTCTTTGGAGTCCTAGGACCTAGCCTTCCTGGAATCAGAGAGGGCTCTCTCTATTTTGTACAAAGGATGTGAACTTGTTTTATTTTAGTGTTTGATTTTAGGCTAGTTGTTAAGTTTAGGGTTTGTTTGTTTGTTTTGGTTGGGTAGATTATCAAGTAGAATAGATGGAGTGAGGAAATCTTCAAGTCATTGGGCTATGGAGTGTATAAAAAGTATTGGAAATTTCAACAATGAATCAGGGTGCATCACAGGGAAAATTTAACATGGTTAAATGGATTTTCAAGGTTTGTGTGAGATGAAATGAACATCAAGTTTGTGAACAAAGTAGGGAAAAGGGAAGTTAAGAATCCTTTGTCAAATATTTTAACAGGAAGGGCCTTCAACACTATTTATCATAAAGAAGTAATCATAAGATAGGGAAAACCAATAACTCTTTGACTAAACTCAAGTGAATAAGCATTTAAGACAAACAATCCAATTAAATATAGAAGGCAAGAAACTTATTTAACTTCTAGTGATTTCACCTTCAAGGTTAGAAAAAATTTAAGATAGACATATAACATAGATCAAAGAAGAGGGAACTCCTAAACATCATTGATTATAGCCATAAATACCTCCAAATAAACCTTTCAAGAATGGACAAATGGTATGATCGAAACATAACCTCTTTGGCAAAGCCTAATTAGTGATACTCCAAAGAAAGATCTCAAGAACAATGTTTTAGTGGCATCAAAACAAGCAGGGCTAGCCATAAAAAATCTTTGATATCAAATTTATTGAATCATTCATAAGATAAAAAAGCTTGGTTGGGTCTAGAGAGCAACTAATAATTCTCTAAACTAACCTAGCAGAGGAAAACATAGAGGCAATGAGGAACAAACAGAGCTAAGGTGCCTTTGAAAAATATTTCTTAGTCTAAAACCTTTGTTCTACTGCAATATAGAAGGATTTAACAAAATGATACATAAGAAAACAAGAACTGAATAGAAGCACATCACAATTAACCATGCTCAGGGATCCTGCAAGCAAGCCTTCACCATCATCAATCGAAACAAGCCATCCACAAATTCCACAACACTAAATTCTCTTCAATCTCTAAAAAACTATGTATTTCTCCCAAGAGTCATCAAATGCCAACAGTTTTACAATAAGGCCCTCATGCTATATTTATCTAGAAAATGAGGGCAAAAACCCTAACTAGGGTTTGAAAATGTCAAAAACACCTATAAATGTCAAATATGTCTAAGAGACCATGCCAGGCCCAAGACACAAAATATCTCATGAAATAAATGCAAAAATAACTCTTAGCACCTAAATTTGGAGTGATTTTCCCCAAAAAACACTAAAATATCATTTTTCCATAAATGAGTGTCTTTTTTTTACTTTTTCACATTAAAGGCACGACAGCGAGGTCTGAAGGCGTAGCACATGCACAGGAAAATTGGGTCCACTTGCAGCAAAGTTATGATTACTTTCCCGATGTCAGAATTTTCTCCGTGATGGCTCGCTGGAAAGCCTATTGAGTCTGATTTACAAAACATCCCTTGTGTTTCTAATAGGGCTCCATTTACCTTTCCAAAAATTGAATCTCCCAAGGCTTCTCTAGGCGCAGTGCCAGTCCTGAAAATGAGGCAGAAAGGTGAAAATGAGGTGTTTTTTAGCCTTTTGAGGGACCAAAAATGCTCCAAATGCTCTGAATTTGGTGAGCATGTTGTAATTGAGCTGAGAATTCCAAAAATGCAAATTTTTCCTCCTGAGGATGCCTGAGGTGAAAGCGTAGCGCCAAGGGTGTTGCACCTTCAGGCCTTAAAATTACTAGAAAACCAAAAACTCTCAAAAAGTTCCCAAAATTGGTGGATATCTTCCTTATGGGGTTTGGGAGGACTGTAGAGGAGCTTCAGCTAAGATTCCAAGGTTTTCTTGGTCTTTTTCCTCCTTGAGTGATTTTATTTCGGCAAGGGCTCCTTTGAGGTTAGCCTTTGCAATTTGATTTTGCAATGCATAGTGTTTGGTCATCTTCCTTTGGAGGTCAATATCTTTGTTTTCCTTTTCCAATTTGGCCTCCAAGTGTGTGTTTTCTCTTTATAGCCAAGGCTCCTGATCATATTCTATCTCCATGGAAAGCAGCTCACATAGAGGGAGCTTCTCTGCCAAGGTGGACTCTTGCTCTCTTTGTCTTGCCAAGGCCTTCTTTAAACCCATGGTTCTTGGTCTTCTTCTAGACTGTCCTTCTTCATCTTCACTTTCCTCATAGGTGCCCATGAATTCCTCTAGCTTTACCTATGTCATTTGAGCTTCTTTCCAGGCTCTGATTGCTCTAGCCTCATAAATGGCATTTTGTGCCCCTAGCTGTTTATTCTCCATCTCAAGGACATCATTCACACTCTTGGTCCTATCTAGATTTGCTTGTGTTAGGTCCCTATATTACTAGTATAGTCCCTTATTGTTGTTAGTGTAACCCCCTTATTGTTATTATTGTACCCCTGTAACCCCCATATTGTTATTATTGTGCCCTTAAATTATTATTGTTAGGTCGGCTAGAATTACATTGTGGCCCACTAGGATTACATTATGGCCCCATGGACTCCTATATATAGAAAGGAGGTTTTGTAAATTGTATCATCCAAGAATTGTTCATTTATGTAATGTATTGGAGGTTGCCCCCTCGAAGTGGCTTATTTATAAGGCGTTGATATCTCTTTTATTCTATTTTTGGAGCTGGTTACACAACAACTTGGAGGTCTTCAATTTGGGAATTTTTGTTCTATAGGAGCAAGTTTGAGATCCTTGCTTCATTTTCCTTGTCATTGTCAATATGAATGATTTCAAACTCTTTCTCAACCTCATGCTGATCTTCTTCTTCTTCTTCTTTGATCTTTTATTTTCCTTTGTCAAGCTTCTTCGCTGAGGTGGATGGCATGGTCCCTTGAATTTTAGAGGCAACAAACACATGCCTTTCTCCTCTTTGATATGTCAATGGAAGAGGTTTGATTGTGATCATTTCAGTGTCTTGATCATGGCTGCCATCATTTGTTTCCTTGTCTTCCTCTTCATTACCTTGACTGTTGCTTACCTCATTGCCTTCAACATCAGCCTCACTATTGGCCTCTTCACTGATTTCTACATTATCCTTTGTACTGCATTTATCTTGTCCATCATAATTGCTAGGAGTCTCATGGCTGTGATCCTTGCTGCTATCATCAAACTCTTCATTTTCATCACTATTACCATCAGCTTCACTGATAGTCTGGTCCTTGGTGTCATTGCTGTCATTTTCATCATTATTGTCATCAATCACCATATTCTCTGCTTCATCACTGTCCTCTTTGTTTTCAATGTCATCATTTCCCCTATTACCATTAGGAACCTCACTGTTTTTACTGTCATTGTGGCTCTGAGTTTTGCTTCTGTCCCTAGTACCATTATTATTACTGTGGGGCTCACTGTTTTCATGACTGTCATGACTGTTGTCATGACTATCATGATTGTTGTCATGACTGTCATGACTGTCTTCTTCTTCATTGATGCTTTCTTCATTATCCCCAAAGTCAGTTTCAATGCCCTTAGGTTCAGTGGCTTTCTCTTCATTAATATTTTCTGCCTCAACTTCATTATCATCTACCTCCATGTCTTCTGTTTCATTGCTGACCTCTTCTTCATCACTTTTCTACTACGAGCTTCTTCATTTTCTTCACTGTTATCATCTCCCTATGTTTCCATGTTTTCTGCTTCCTTTTGTCTTGACTCACCATCACCCTCATCTTCATTTTGGTTTGTTTCATTGTCACCCTCATATTCATGGTCATTAGCTTGTTCATTGCCATTTCCTTCTTGATCTGATGCATTGGGAGAGGCTGAGGAAAAGAGGTTTTCTTGAGGAGAGGATACATGTGTAGATGATGAGGCATGATCAGTAGGAGGTGATGGAGGAGTAGAGTGAGGAGGATAAGATGATGAGGGTAAATTTGGCTGATGATTTGGTTGTGGGTTTGTGAAGACCTCATGAGTAATGAACACCTCCCATGGTATGCCCTTTTGCTCCAACTGATGTAGCACAACCATCTTGATCCAGGAGTGGTGGAACAAACTTTGCATTTGTAGGGGATAATTCCTCCTTCGGACAACAGAAGACATCTTGTCGATACTCCTATATAGGTAGTAGGGTAAATGAAGCGTTTTAACCCTAGTAAAATGCATGAGTAATCTGATATGGTAGGAGTAGAGCCTAAAGTATCTCCCCTCACATGTAAAATATTTCATGATGACCCTCAGTAAGTGTGCATACCTCGCCAACAGGTGTGAAAAAGGGAAAATATATTTGCAGCCTTCTTTGTACCTAGGTTTGAGAAATGGCTCATAGCAGATGATGTCTAACTTTGCTCTTTTGAACCACTTTTCACTAACATTGGGTATGCCTGTAGCACTAGAAATGGCATCCGATGATAGCTCAAAGTCTAACCTTCAAATATTTACTTGTTTTTTGTGTAGGTTGAGGATAAACAACCTAGTGAGCTTAGGGTGACTTTGCACTTGTTGGACCTTTTCACAAAACTAGAAACACCCTACATTTTGAAAGCATGTTATGATCACAGGAGAGGATTTAAGCTCCAAAGTGTCTTGGGGTTCAAACCTATTCACCTTCCCACATTTGTGCTTCTGCCTTATAGGCACTTGGCTTCATTCACTGCTAACACTCTCTCCTTCTCCTCACATTTTGATTTCTTCTGTCTTTAAACAACCTTAGGTCTGCTTGTGAAACTTGGTAGGAGGAGTGAAATGAAATGATGGTGAAAGGCAATTTTTGTAAGTGAGTGAGAGGGAGGTGTACGTGTATGACTGACCCCCCTTAAGCTTTGATGAATGGTTAACTTGAACTCATTGTAGTTACCCTACTTCTTACCCTATTTGACTGATAAATTCCTGTTTGTAGATGATGAAGTTGGAAACAGGGCTTTTAGCATGAAGACTTAGGGTTCCTAGTCCTTAGGGTTTTTCCAATTTTACTTTAACATTGAATCATGAAATTCACTTGGAGAATAACGAAAATATCCACCTACCAACTTTTGGTGTCTTTGCAGGTCCTTGGATACAACTTGGAGGTGCTCTTTTGTGGTTATTTTGGCAATTTGCAAGTGGAGGAGGGTTTCTGGCGAAGGCGCAGTGCTTGAACGCATAGTCAGGTCCCTTCTGCCCTACGCACAGTGCCTTCATGCCTTCCTAGGTGTCAGGCCTCCTGGGTGCAGCGCCTGAACACGTTCAGGCCTGTCGGGCCTCCTGGGCACAACACCTGAACGTTTTTTTTTCCTATCGGGCTCTTACTACGTGCAACACCGGGCAAGTTTTCTGCCTGTCGGGCTCTCCTTGGACGAATGGGTAGCGCATGTCTGAACATGCAACACAGTGTAAATTTACACTGTGAAATCTCCCGAATGCATAGCGCCGGATGCTGAACATGTAGCGCCTACACGAACGTGTAGAACCGGGCAAACTTACTCAATTTTGGTTGAAAACTCAGATTTTTCTCCTTGAAGGTTCTGGCTGTCCTTGTATGTGCACAATGAGTTGAGTGAAGGGTGAAAAAGGACCTTTATAGCCTAGGAAGATAAATTGAATTTAGAAAAACCCACTTTGATAATGTTTTTTGAGCCTTTTTGTCTTTCACTGATATTCTTTTTACTTTTTGCAGTAGGTGGCTTAAAAACATTCAAATGGTCCTTTTCCCTTCTAACCATTTTTCTTTGTTGCTCTTCAGGTTGCTGACATAGTGAACTCTGAATCCCTTTGGCCTATTTATGCTTTTAACACTCTTTTTTGTAGATGTTTATTTGAGTCACATAATTTACTGTGTTTTTGTCTTGTTCATGTCTTTAAGTCACTTTTATTCCATTAATTTCATGAAAACCTTGAAGTGAATCTCTTCCCTCTGATCTTTGGAACATGCTAAAATCACTTTGACAACCTTAGGCACTTGCATGGTGGCAGCATCTTTAAAAATTCTCTGTTCTTACCTTGGAGATTAAATTTCCTTTTGCTTGATGGGTGACTGAGAAACTTGTTTTCATCTTTCTCATTTATCTCTAGGCATGATAAATTCATCTTTGACAAGTACCATAGTTTTCACAATCATGTATGCTATATCCTCTTTTGGCCACTTCTGATTTGCAGGTGCCATGACATATTGATTTAGCCCTTTCTGATGTTCTTGGAGTTTGACACATTCAGTTACACAACAACAACCTCATGATCAACTTGGCTTTCCATCTTGGAACTCAACCCTATGCTTTTATTCCTTTGATCATTGAGTGTAAATGACTGACAATGAAATCTTAACCTTCCTTTCACTGATACTCTTTTCATTTTCTTTCTTATGAGGCAGTGAGGTAATTTACTTTGGAAAACTCTGGAAGTCACCTACAATAGTCTCTTCAAAGCTTCTTTCTGTTGTCATCATGGAGCCCTATCATCTTCATTTCATCTCCCTTGTCTATCTTTCCAAAACCTTAGGTTTCTGGGCTGTTTGAGAAGAATCATTAGTGTTGTCTTCTAAGTTATATATATCCCTTTCAAGTTCATTCATTTCTATCCAGTTCACCTCACCTTTTTCCCTTTTTCATTTATAATTTCTAAGAACCATCTTCCATGTTTGGTTCATTTGGTGTGCCTCCTCCACGTGTTCTGCTGCATTGAACCTTGCTTGGCACATTGCTGGCCCAATCAGGCTTAGAAACCCTGATTTCTCCTTGGACATAAACTGCTTCCTGTCCCTTTTGCTGTGAATGCCTTTAAATAGGAGCAGACCTCTTACCTTACCAATTTTTGCTGATAGTAACCTTGACAGTGCTGCAGAAATGTCAAAATGAACAATTTACTTTTACAAAACTTGAACTTGATAAGGTGATCTTCCTTGGAGATTTTTCTGATCTATCTTGGAAAAATAGGTGCTGACCTTCTTTCACATTTGATTCATCTTCTAGCATAGGAAAAACGGAGCTCAAAATATCAAGGATAACCCTACAACCTATGAAACCCTAATGACCTAGTGGGAGGCTCTTTTGACTTGGTATTTGACTGAAAGCTTGGCTTGGGGTCTTCAAGTGTGAAAAACAGAGGTTTTGACAAATTGATGTATTGAAGATCCAAAATCCAATGTACTTGATTTATCTAAAGAGCCTACAGAGATAGTTTTGAGACCATCAATGCTTGAGGAATTTGGTGAACATGGGAAAGAGTAGGCTGATTGGTAATCCTAGATGGCAAGTGGAGGGGTGAGGCAAAGGAAAAACAAAGTGCTGAGGTTATGGGTGTGAAAATAGGATAAATATGAGTGACATGAGCCCATGAGGGGTCTTTTAGGAGTGGTAGTCTAACTAGGAAATGGAAGAGTAGTAAAATAGTGAATTTTTTTTTTTAAGGATAATGAAGGTAGTGAGATTTCTAAAACTTACAATATTCATAAATCTTGTTTTTAGAAATATAGGACAAGTATTTAGTCATCTAAAAAATAGAAAAAATTAATGATGACTAACAGTAATGAATTTGAACTTTGCTAAATCAACTTCAATATCAATACTTGAAATATGATGCCCTGAAACAATACCTTCATTAAACATCATAATACCTTTTCTATTGTTTAGAGAAAGGTTAGTTTCTCAACATATAAGAAGGGCTTTTCCAATTTTCTCTAAAGCTTCTTCGAAAGAATATCCATACATTGTGAAATCATCCATATATACCTCAATGCAATCATGAATCAAGACGAAAAAAATACCTAGTACTGCTCTTTGAAATGTAGTGGGGCATTACATAATCCAAAAGGAAGTACTCTATAAGCATACATTCTCCAAGGACATGTGAATGTAGTGTTATCTTGATCTTCTAGTGCTATTTGAATTTGATTATAACACTAAAACCACAAATAAAATACAAATATTTTTTCCCTGCTAATGCCTAAGACTTGATTAATAAAAGGAAGTGGAACATGATATTTTAAAGTAGCTTTATTTAATTCCTTGTAATCTATACAAACTCGTCACTTACCATTCATCTTTGGCAAATAACCAATGGTGAAACCCACTGGCTATCATAATTTGGATAGATAAAGTTTAATTTAAGAAATTTTTGCAATTCTTATTTTATGATTTCCCTCAAACTAGGATTCATCCTCCTTTGAGGTTGTCTAATGGGTCTTCATATCCATGTATTCCTATGCAAAAGCGGAAGAATGCTTTTGCAACATTTTTATTAATTGATCTTTAAAAAAAAATTCTAGGTTATTATTAATGTTTAATGTTTTTCCTACACTAATTTATACTGAAGCAATGCTAATTTTTTCCATGGAATTTAATAATACCATAGAATGATGTGATGAAAAATATTCTATTCTACAAATTTCTTGAAAATTTCTTTCTAACATATTCACATGATAACTTTGTTTTTCAAGATATTGAGAAAAATCATAATTATTCATAAGATGCTTTAGTTGATTTTCTTCATCATCTTCCTTAAAAGACATTGTTTATGAGATAGTTAGAACATGTTGTACATATTCATATTCTTTTTCATCATCATCAATCCATTTTTCATTTTCAAATTCGGTAATTGCTTTAGCTGGAGGATATAATGTAATTTTTTTTTGTTGAAATGCCTTTAGATATTATCATATCACTAGACCTACAACTAATAAATGCATTAGTTGTGGCTAATTCAGACCTACCTAATATCAATGGATTGTCATCAAGATTGGTTTTTCATGTAAGCACCATAAAATCAACTAGGCATTTCCAAGAATATAGAGATACAAGCATGTCTTCTAGTACACCCTCTAGTTTTATTGTAGATCTATCTGCAATTGTAACACAATTGGTGTATATGGAAGATTAGTTAATAATAGTTCATACATAATACTTTTAATCATTATATTTATTGCTGCTCCTAGAATGTATTTGGGATTGCAGTATTATTATTATGAATTTTCACGACAAGACTTCCTCGATCTAGATATTTTTCTATATAATTCTTTCACATCGTGATTTTTGCTAGCTTCCCAATAAGTGGAACTTTTTGGGGTTCTTTTCTTTTTCTTCCTAGATTTTTAGTGCATAATTCCTTTATTGTTTTTGCATATATAAGAATGTCTCTTATTTCTTGCAACAAAGAAATTTTAATACAAATATTTTGTAACTCATCTAGCATATCATAATCTAACAAATCAATTTCTTTTCTACATATTTGTCTATCTATAATCTCTCTGAAAAAGGAGGATTTTGTAGAGACATAGAAGGTTGCTCTACTAAAGGAGTAGGCAAAGTTTGCATTATTTCTGTGTCATCTATTTTATCAGGAATTTCTTCATCTTTTCGTTCTTTGATGACAACATGGTGGTATTTTTGTAATAGTCTTCCTGATCTACGATGAATGTCATTTATATCAAGAGGATAAATCATGTATGTTTGAAAAGTTTGTACCTCAACATTATAAGTGGGTTGATTTACTTTATTATTTGGGTTTGGAGTGGTTTTGCAAGTAGTTGAATGGAAGTGGACCTTTGAGGTGGTTGTGCAAAGGGTAATTGGGGAGGTTGACTAGAAGTCAACTATGGGTGTGATTGGGATTGTGGTGGAGGTGGATGGTATTGAGATTGATAATGATGATACTAAGGATATTGAGGATATGATGGATAATACTGTGGATTGTTTTTTTGGGTCCCTATAATACTAGTGTAACTCCCATATTGTTGTTTTTTTTTGGTAAGCTGGACTAAGATCTATTAATTAAGCAAAAAATATAGTACAATGCATACTTAGAGCTAAGGAGTTTAGCCTATTCCTCCTCGAATTTGTCTCCAAAATATCAAAAAAAGAGGATGCCCTTGACAAGGAAACCAACCCATTAATAGTCTAGAGAGTTTCGAGATAGCTAGCATTTATAAAGTGCTATTGAAAACTAGAGAAATTAAATTTATCAGATGTGTCCAAATGAGAACTGTTGAACATGAGGTAGACTCGTTAAGTCTTGTAGGCTTCTTCATTCTGGACAGCTTCAGTTCATGCAAGGTGTTAGTGAACTATAATATAGGATCCATAATTTTGACTTGAATGTTGGTAATCTTGTAAATCTATACATACTTTGCCTTTTGCAAGTTGTATTCACATATTTTGTAAAAAAATCAAAAAAATCAAAAAAATCAAAAAGAGGGTATAAAAGTCCTAAAAGAAAAATCAAAGGACTTAGAAAAAATAAAAGACCCCAAAAGAAAAATGAATAAAACATGAAAGTGTGCAAGTATAAATGCCACTACTTTTACCTTTTGACTATGCAGAGTGTCAATAAATGCCATAGTCCATGATGAGTTAAACAGTTTAATCTTAACCTGTCATTTTTCAATTTCACTTTTTATAGATAGAGAATAATAAATTGTCATACAGTTTAATCATGACAATTCAGTAGTTAGGTAGAGAAATAAAGTGAATCCAACAGTTTAATCTGGATTCATGGATGAAATAAGTGTAGAATTAGATAGTTTTATTTGCTTTCAGAGAGAATAAATGCTGTAAAGGTTGCTAGCTCAAATGCACCTTACTAAAAAATGAAGAAAAAATGTTAGCATGGTAAGCTGGGTAGGTAGAAGAAGGTGAAAAGTCTCAATGTAAATATCATTCATCATGGGCTGCAAAATAACTAACTTCCCCTTCCCATAGTCATGAAACATTCTACACTATCAGTCAGAAAGGCTCAAGGCATTTCCTTGACTTTTGTTGGGACCGGACCCAAGGCTCTATGACTGATCAGTTGAAAGTGTAAAATGTCTATATTAATCCCCAAAATCACATCATTACTCCATTTCATGCATTCATTCCCCTGAATAATCCTAAGTAAAACCTCCTAACTATAATTCCCATTTTATTAACTTCCTACAGCATTTGAAAACATTAAACCCTCGAAATTACATTATATCTTAAGTTAAAGTGATAATATTAATGCAAATTATCTTTTAAAACTTCACTTTACTTGGTTATGTTTGTGTTTTGAGTATACCTTATCCTATCTCCATATTAACTCTAACTTATGTATTAATTCTCTATAGAAATAACCTTTTCCTATAGTATATAACTCATTTTATATAATAGCCCCAAAAAACCCATTTATTATAACTTTAGCCAAAGTTAATTAATCTCCACATGTTTAAATAAAACACCCACATTACAACCCCTTTGGCTAAAATATATCTTTATATTAAATCCCTCCCCCTATGGTAAGTAAATCACCTTGATTTAATTACTATATAATAAAATTATATGCAAAAAACCCTTAAACATGTTTTAATATATGTTTAAAACTAAAAAGAGTGAAAAACCTGAAGTTTCGTTCAAGCTAAACTCATAACCCTTTTTCCTTCCCCAACTCTCCTTACCCAAGGTTAAACATACAACCTGACTCAATTCCCCGATACATATCCCAAACCCCAAACTTTAAACCTTGGTTAAAATCCTTTTCCCATCAGGCTTAATCCTAACCCTCCGATCCCCAACCTACATTTGATCCAACGGTCGTTAACAAACACGATAAATCTATTACATTCCCATCCTCCCATCGCGTTGAATGATAACCGTCAGATCTTTTTTCAATTCAAAATCCAAAGGCCCAAAATGAACCCGATGATGTCTTTTCCCCGCACCTTTTCGTTTGATCTAGACCCTTCGCTTTTAAAAGCCAAATCCAACGACCAATATCTCATATCGTGCCCATAAAGTGTAGATCAAATTTTTATAAAATCTGTGCGATATGGGTGGTTTTCCCAAACCACCCCGCGTCAACGTGTCAAGATTTGATTGAATCGCGTTCAAAAAGTGAAATACCATTTACCGCTTCATAGCCGCGCGATAAACCGCCAGCCCAATCCAAAACCACTCCCGCCTTTATATGAAATTAATGCGATTAAACCTTGATTCGACTAAGTGTTTAATGCATTAAAACTTATGATTTTTTCATTGTATTTCACTTATTCGCGCCTGTAAGCCTGTGTAAACCTTTGCTGAGCCTTTTTCACCATTTCCAAAGCCTACTATTGAACCAGTATTCATTTGAAAGACCATTTTCTCTGCAATTCAATCACAGAGAGCCACCATACCCTCTACTAGCCTCATCCATAAAAGCTTCAATTTCAAAGAAAAAAACATCATTTTAACAGCCATTTCCTTTAATTTACTGAATTATCCGCACAGAGATTGCAAAAAAAATCCAAAGTACAGGGGAAACCCTGTCAAATTTTCCCCAAAATCCCTCATTTCCGTTTTAGCAAGTTTTACCCATTCCCTGATCATTTTTCTCTACCGAAATCGATCAAGATCACCCTCTGAACATTAAAATTCCATTTTCCATCCAGAACCCTGCTTAGAATCCTATTTTACCAGAAAAATCATTCAAAAGCCCCTTGTTTCCAAAAGAATAACTTAGCAAACAGTCTAATCTTGCTCTGTTCAGTTAAAAAATGACGAAGAAACAAGTAACCCCCAAATCAGGAGGCCCAAAACTTCAGAAGAAAGCCTCTGCTAAAATCCCTCAGCCTGAGTCTTCTAAACTTGATAAACCCACCCCTGCACTCACTGCTGAGTCCACTGAAGTTGTTAGGCCTGTCCAACCTCCAGTTACTTCACAAGAAAATATTCTTCTAGTTGAAATTGATTACAGAATATTAGACCCTTCAGTTGAATTGAATTTACTTGATGTCTATAACTGGTGTTTTGCAAATCTGTAGAGAAAAGTGATAAAGATATACCAGTTTGGGATTCCAATCTGCTAAAATACATTGTCCCTCTTACTCATTCAGCCCCTGATTTTGTTAGATTGTGTCAGTCGTACTATCTTCCAGACCAGAGGTGCATTGTCAATAAATATAGGGAGGTCATATTTTATATCAATGTAGAATCCATAAACTCTATGCTGTAACTAAACCATGACCCCAATGCTGCTTCATTGTCAATAGAGGATTTAACTCAGCTTTACCTAGACCTAGATTTTGCTTCCAAGTTCAAAATCTTCGAGACTTTTTGCCCCACATAGGCTGATATCCCTAAGCTCAATCCTCCATTTGATACATTTGACTTTCCAAGTGAAACAAGGCAGATTGTCTCTATGCTATCATTCATACTGGAATATAACAGTGATAATTTCAGTGATGTTGCTATCTTAGGTTTTCTGTCTACTTTGAGTCCTGACCAACCTTCATCTATTGTATACAATTTTGCCAAGTTTATAGTAGAAAACATGCACTATCAATTATCCAGATTACCAGAAGAAGGAGTCTTTAGATATACCTCATATCTACTTCATCTCTTTTTGTATTATCAAGCAGACAAGTTTCCTATTGAGTTTCAGAAGCTAGATCCAGAAGGGAATGTACTTTCGATTGTATTTTGGTCATCAATTTTGAGGAAATGGAACAGAGAATACACCTATGCAAACTTCAATGATTTGTTTATAGTACCTGCTATGAATTTATTGAATAAGGAACAGACCCCTAGAATTAATGCAGAAAAAAGAGGATCTTACAACTATCTCAGAGCTGTAAAACAGGGGATTGGTACTTATACAAGAGCTACATAGAGATCAGAATATAAGGTGCACTCTTGGCTCCATATAAATTGCCTAGATTTGTGACTATAAGGATTTTTGCTCTAGAATATTTAAGGAAACTTTTAAATGTAGATGAAGTCAATTTCATGGCTTCCAGAAAAAAGACTTAATTTAGACTGAAAAATCAAGTTGGGCCATTCATTGTGAACAACAGAGAAGCAAAAAATGAGATTAATGTCAAGTTGAAAGAATATAAATTCCCATACAGTTTTATGTGGAATTATGATCCTCAGAGTGTTTTAATCATGATCAGATTGAAATACAAGTTGTCTGCTTTCTTGCATGATCCCAAGCCTCAAATTGAAAAATATGCCAATAAACTTGAGTGGGAACCAAATACTCTATTTGGTGATGACTCACAGGGCATACAGGGAAACAGTGAAAAGGATAAACAGGTAAATCAAACACATGTTGCTACAGTAAAAAAAGAAACTGAAATTATTCATAAAAGAAACAGAAAGGAAGATAGTTTCACAGCTGAATCTATTCTAGATAAGAGATTCAGAATTCCCTGCAGTAAGAAAAGTAAAATGAATGATGAAGAAAGGGACAAAGCAATTAATATTGATGACAACAATGGCCATCAAACTGATGATGAGGCCACATTAATTGTAAATGAAACACTTAAGGAGCTTCAGGATGTCCAACTTGAAACACAACAGAAAGACACTTTCATGGTTGATAAACAAACAAATGTTAATATTCCCTCTTCTTCCAAAGAACCTGACAACATAGAGTCAAATATTCAAATTAGGTTCAGAAAAATCAGAGAAAATAATGAAGAAATAAAAATTGAAGTATATTCCAAGTTCCTTAAAGAAAATCCAGGGAATAAATATAGATTCCTCTCAACTTTTGATTATTCTTCAAACAAATTGGTTATGTCATTTCTGAAGCCCACAGTAGCTGATCCAAAAATAATTGCAGATTATTCAAAGAAAGACCTAGAAATTGATGCAGATGCTGTCCATGAATTAGACCAAATAATATTCCACAGAAGTGATACAGAGATGTTGTATTCTAAGATAGTCAACAAGACTATGAATTCTATCAGGCTTGAGAAAACACTGATAAACCTTAAAAATCAAATGAAATTGGATAAAGCCTCATTGTATGCCAATAGCTTAAGAATCAAAGCATTGGAAGATATAGTAATTGAAGCAGGAGCAGACCCAGCAAACATTGAAGGGGCAAAGGCCATAATCAAACAGAAAAATGAAGACATAACTGCTCTCAAAAGGCAACTGAAATTGCCTCAAAGTGATAATCTATAGGCAAAATAAATCCTTCAACAAAAGACAGAAAATGATGAACTAAAACAACTTGTTTTAAAGATGACAGCCCAAATAAAGGAAATGGAAAACCAAATAGAAAATTTCATGCAAGAAAATGAAAATCTGAAGAAAGCTCAGCATGTTTACATTCCTATAGTTATCCCAACTGTAATTACAACTGTTCGCTCAACATTGGCAGAACATTTGGCACCGCAAGGAGTATTGGCAACTGCAGTGTCAATTACTTCTAAAGATATCTCTGCCACTTCCTCATCAACATCATAGATAAACACAGTAGGAGAAACAACTGCTATAATCAGGGCCATGGAAGATATGTCTATAAAAGATCAAGAAATACTCAGTTTAAAAGGCACCATCAAAGATCTGGAAACATCTAAAAGAGATGCCTTAATCACTTCCAAAGGACATGAGCAGAGGGCTAACAGATTACAGGAACAGGTGAAAATTCTTCAACAACAGGGGAATCTTACTGAACAGGTTGCCTACATAAAAAATCATTTGTGGAAAAAAATCACTGAAGGCATTCACTCAAAATGGCCTTCTATTCAAATAATATATGAACAAAAATATCTGCTACAAGTTGCCTTAGCAGAAATTGATAAAACAAAGAAGGAACTTGGCAACAAACCACCACAAGCAGTTCAACTCATATCATTTTTGAATAGTAAAAATAGGGAAGAACTAGAATAAATGAAGATTCTTGACAGGACAAAAGCTATCCTTGAAATCAGAAAGGTCCTAACAAAGAGAAACATTATGAATAATCTGGAAGAAAAGTGTGATAATATGAACATATCAATCAGTAAATTCAAGATCAAGTACGACTTGCCGCTAGAAGCAGGACTTCCAGATATTCATGCATTAAATGAAAAATTAATGCCACAAAAGGATTATGATCAGAAAATTAGAGCCCATGCCAAGGAGCAGGCTAAAAAGCCTTTGCCATAAGGATCTCCAAGTGGCAAAGTAATACTTCAATATTTTTAGAATTTGTTCTTTTTGGAGAATGAAATTAAGCATATGTTCATAGTAAAACCAAACTTTTCTAAGTACACAGAGGCTGATGAAAGCTACAGAAAATTGAAGAGTATAAAGATCCCAACAGCTCAACAATGGAAAGAATACACAGATCTGATGTGAATTTGACAGGTAAAAGATGCAGGAAAGTCACATAAAGAAATCATATTTTACTTTTACCTTAAGGTAAAAATTCAGGGTCAAAGTGTATCCGATTGTCAAAGAGTATCAGTAAAAAAGAATGTTACTACTGGTTATTTTTCAATTACAATAGTAAAATAGTGAAAATCAGATGATAAAGGGTATCAAGGTTGAAAGTAAAGAGAAGGAGTGATCTATAAACCATCTTCCACGAGATAATGCATCCAATGCCAACAATGCTCACAGCACATCATGAAATCTTTTTGATTAGGATAATCAGTTCTATACTTCCTTGTAAAAGAGAACAACTTGCAAACTGTTTTGCTGCTGTCTCTCTTCTTATGTTATATTTTCTATTTTTCCTTGAAACATTATCTCAAACTTTGAGATATTTTGTAAACAATTCATTTGTATAAATACTTCATCATTCAAAGTATTCAATGTGGAATAAAATTTATCAAGACTACTATAGTGAAAAGCAGCAGATTGGAATTGAGATTAAAGACATCATAACTCAGGATTCTTGTGCTGACCAGATAAGTCTAGTCTTTTTCCTGTTTTCATTGTTTTTCTTTCAAAAAAGTTTCCATACATTCATTTTAATGTGTTTCTATCTTTAATGATCAACTAGGAGAATTTAGACAGGATTAGTGATAAAAAGCTCTTTGTTTTTTACTAGTTGGCATTGTTATGTTTTCTGCTTGATAACTGGACTATAGAATTATTAATTTTTCTAGGTCCCTGTTTGATCCCCTCCTTCAATCTTCTTTTCTGTAACTTAAGGATTCTTAAGTGCCCTTTTGTTCAGATTTCACCCATTCCATCAACAAAGCCTATTCAAAAGCCTTTGAAGGTCATCTACCCTGCCCTTAGTACATTTGCATCTTTAAGTCCTATTTCTTAGCTCTGCTTGCTTAGAAATTTGACTCCATAGCCTAATAGTCTGGTAGATCCCTCTGGTTTACCTTGAAACACTTTTTATTCCCACCACTCTTTCAAAACAAGTCCCACTGTCCACTCATAACTAGCCTAAAATCCAAGTATAAAACAAAGTTAAATCTTTAGGAGAGATCCCTCTCCGAAACTCAGGAAGGCTAGATCCTGAAATCTAAAAGAGGTTCTTGGTTACCCCTGGTTTTCTTAACTACAAAAATCCTCATCCCACAACCTGAGAATTACTAGGGTGATAACACAAGGTCTTCTTCTAGCACTGGGCATCCATATATGCGAGCAATATCTTCCTCTTCTGATGTGAGGACGTGAAACGCCCTGGGCGGAACCTCGTCACTATTTTCCCTGCTCCATATTCCATCAGCTGATAGGTTTAAGAGGTTCACCATGTACATTAAAGGGGTTTTTACAGGCAAGCTCTCAAGCTTCCATGGTAGAGGCAACAAAGAGCGCGAGATGGTTGATTTGCAGTATCTGCGCTTGGCTTTGGGCAGACTGGGCGAACTGGGCAAGGAGGGGTCAGTGCTGGAGTTGAGGGAGGTTTTTGCCTAGGGATCTAGAAGAAGAAGTTGCAGGTTGGGCAATGGAGGCGAAAGAGGGATCATGAGCATTGCCGAAATTCCTGTGTGCATTGTCTCGATGCAAGGGAGCAGGGAGTGCTCCTCTAACATTGCCATGGCGTGGCTTCTGGCACTGGTGAGGGGGAATGGTGCCACAATTGAGAAAGGTAGTGATGCGAGGGTGAAGATGTAGAGGGATCGCGATGCTAGGAGGAGGATTCGAGATGGCGAGGAGAAAATGCAGAGTGCAGGAACAACGAGAGGAGATTAGGCTTGATGGAGGGGATGAGAGAGAACTTAAATTCCTGAGCATCGAATGGAGAGCCTTAGTTAAGGTGTTATATGGCATTAACTACCTCAGGTAATGGCGCGGAGGCTTGGGTACAACTGCAGGATAGACAATCAAATTCTTGGAGGTGGCATTAAATTCCTAGTTGATGGGATGAGGAGCTGGCAGCCAGGCATGGTGATGCCGGTTAAGGCTATGGTGCATCATTTCCATCCATGGGAGGTTGAGCCACACATGATTCATGATCACTGGAGGGCTCACACGAGATTTCACCCAGATCCGGGAGCCCATATTGTTATTGTTGTGCTCCATATAAACCCATTATTGTTATGGTTGAGACCTTACATTATTATTTTTATGTAGGTCCTAATTATATTTTGACCCTTTACACTCTTATAAATACCAAGGAGGTCTTTTCATTGGAATCATCCAAGAATTTCTCATTTATATGATATAATAGGTGGTTTCCCCCATGATCTAAATATTTTAACTTCAAGAATGCATACAAAATTACATATAAAATAACATATTAACCAAGTAAATTAACACATGAAAAAGAAGTGGAAATCATAACACAACCATGAGATCAAAGGCACACAAATGATTTGACTATGAATTTCACCCAAGGTGGGTGTTATACGAGATTTATGATTATGGACAAAGGTATCTCCCCTAGGTTTGATGGTTAACCTAAAACAACAAAGAGGTAAGGAACCCAGTGCTTTTCCTTAAAGTAAATAGATGATGGAGTGAGACTTACCTGGAATCTGTCGCACGCTTCATTCCTTCTTTAGCTTGGAAGCTCCAACCGCTAAAATTAGAACCTACACAATCAGATAACACAAGCAAGGAAACAACGAGATGTATGTAGTATAATCTAAATACTCTATTCAGTAGATCAACATGGTATTGAAATACATGAATCAACATCGCATATAGGAAAACATAGAATTATTTTCATTAATATAAATAGAAGGATATTACAACCATACGTGGCAGTTAATCTTGTAGAAGAGCTCCTCCGAGTTGTTGACTCATCCTTTCCTTGTCACAATATGCACCTCCAGTTACCCTATGCATGAGATGATAACTAGTTACTACAACAACATAAGGGCAGAATAACTCTCCAAAGCCAACCATTACCTCTTGCATATGAGAGGTTAAATATATAGGAGAGAGGGGTAAGTTGGGAGTTCTTATCCAATTACCATTCTAAGGCTTTAGATCTGTTTAGTCAATTTAGTGTCCTAAATTGCTAACATAAATTATCAACGAGGGCTAGTAAACTGATGAAGTGTAATGCACTGTATGTGCCTAAGTGTCCCTTTTTCTTACTTCATTGTTTTAATTTTTTGTTGATGTTTTGGGAGTTTTTATATTTTGTTCCTTAGCATTTTATTTTAAACTAGAAAGATGAGATTAAATCTATTTAAAAAGGAAGGAAAAGAAAATGTTGTCAAATGAATTAAAGCAGAGTTTTATTTGCAATTTTTTGGAGTCTATTTTCTAATTATGAAATGATGAAAACTATAAATCCTAATCCATGGATATTGCAACTTAATTGAGAATTCAAGAAATGAAAACAACTAATAACTCAAACATTACAATTGAATCCAATTCATTCAATTAAGATTTATTGGAAGAGATTTTGAAAAAGATTAATTGTAGTGTAATGAGGATCTCCTATGATATGAAATAAAATGCTGGACAATCACTATATCTATAAGTCACTAACCATTTTAATTTAAGATTTAAATGGTCTTTACTTGGTCGAGAAAGTAACTGTTGACTATGAAAGACAAGAAATGAAAGCTAGGCAATCACTGTTCTTATAAGTCACTGGTTATTATTCAATAAACTGAACCCAGGGAAACAAAATGACTGTGAAATAAGAAAGAAATCTGGAAAGCAAGAAGTAAAGAAAGATACTAAAATAGAAATTAAAATGACTTAGCTAGAAACACATGAAACCTCCTTAGATAGTAGGGGCCCCCTGCTACCAATTCGGTGAAATTCCTTAGCTCCTTGAAGATGTGATCAAAACAGCATCAAAGAACTGAACTTCTTTATTGATAAACTCACAAATCTACATCCCATTCCATCTTAAGCTTTGTTACAAGAAACTATAATCCTTTCTCTTCTTCTCCTATTTTTCACCATTTTCACATACATTAATAAGAGAAAACTTCCCCTATTTATACAAAAATATGAGAAGTTATCTCATTAATGAGAGTCCATGAATCTTTGCCTCTATCTCTAGAGTTACAATCAAAATAGGAAATGATAAGAGACATGTCTTTTTAGAGTTTCAATACAAATAGAAAATGAGACACATATCCTCATTATCCCATGCTTTTTTCCACTCAAATTCTAATTTGGTTTTGGTAGGCCACATAAAGGTCTTTTAGAAGCTTCCTTTTGACCTACACATGGAAACAATCGCATCCCACTTGTTAGGTATAAGCATATGCACATTATTTTCTAATTTTTAACCACAAATTCACTTAAAAATGCTAAGAATTAATAAAGTTTGGAAAAACATAAATGTAACCCAATAGTGGCAATGGTAAGGTAAATGTAATGAAATGGAGGTGGAGTGAAGGTGGTGATATGGAAATATAAGTGAAAATGTAATGGAAGTGAATGACAATTTGAAGGCCCAACATACCCCCCAATTGAAGCTATTGCATGTCCTCATGCAATCTATTACATTAATTCTTTTTGATCCTTGAGCTTCGACTTAACTTTGCGTGATATCATTTGATAACTTCATACTTCTGCAAAGTGTTTTACTTGAATTGCAACATGGTTGGTTCTTGTGTTACAACCATATTTTGTTTTTGCATTCAATTTTGACCTTTGATCTTTGCATAATGATAATTTGATTTTTATTGCAAAGTATATTTTTATTGGATTGCATCATGGTTGGTTCTTATGTGACAACCATTATTATGTTTGTATCCAATCATCTTTTGAGTACTTTTGAAAAGCCATTGTATGCTCATAATAATAATGTAATAGTTAATATATTTTGGAAGTATGTGGGTTTCTGAAGGTGATATGAACATGACAAAGTATGAATATGAATGTATACCCCCCCAACTGATGGTATTGGAAATTGTATGAAATGAGGAAGAGATGTTTTTTTTTTCCAAAAATTATCATTCTAGTTTTTCAAGGAATTCTATGGTAAAAAGTTAGAAAATGACGTACCTTAACTTACCCTTTGGAAATGGATGAGTTGCATGTGTGTACTGAAAAGTGTGGTTGTTGATGTTATTGGACTATGTAAACAAATGAATTTGATCTACTTCTTTGTTTTCTTTGTGCCGATGACAAGATTGGGATCTTTATTGTTGCTGATACAAATTGATTCCTGCTGCAAACTGTTGAAATGATGTAGTCTTCAATCATTACAAAATTCGATATTACAATTCTAGTCATGCGAATAAATGTGTTGATGTCGAGCATGAAGAGAAGTCATTAGATTACCAACCATTGATGAATGTCGTTAACCAATGTGAGGCAAACTCACCATTGATATCAATGAGTGCCAAGGTACCTAAGTACATCTTGCGAAGTGCGAATAGATGGGCTGATGTCGAGCTACTTGCAAGATATTACGATCAAGGGACATTGATGTATTCCTATGATTGTCAGCGAGAGAACTTGTCATTAATGCATACAAGCCTCAAGGTACTATTAAGGACTCTAGTCTTGGACCTAGATAATGTGTCTATGTTGATAGGTCAAGACTTGTTAGAAGGGAGACCTTAAGGAATCTTCCATCAACTAATGCAAGCATGAAAGAATAATTTTTGAAGGACTATGGATGAAATTTTTTGCAGTGGATCAAGGTTTATTTGGAAGAATGAAAATGGAAATGAAATGAATCAACTTTGTAGAGGAGCTGAATGGTTTTATTGCTAGGTTTGTGAAAGCATGTAAGGAAAATATAATCACCAGTGAAAAAAAAATGTGCAGTGAGGGAAAATGAGACGAGGATTTTATTGAATGACTAAATAGAAATGCAATAGCGAATGTAAAGGGAAATGAGGTGAATTTTTTATTGACTGAGGAAGCAAGGATGCAATGGATATTCTGGCATCTGAAAGGCTTGCAAGTATTGGATCTGATTTGCATTAGCATGTGCTCATGCATTGATGTTTCTTTCTTTGTTGCTGATCATCTTTTTGTAAAAGAAATGTAGTCTCTGAGAGAGACACTATTCGCTTGTAGTCATCTGTCCTTCCTCTTGGAACCTGCAAAATAAAACTAGTACTTCTTCTGCAATGGAATGTAAGATTATCAAAATAGAGAGGTGATCAATCTCTCTGGTTATGACATTTACACAAAAAAAATGAGAATTGGTACTAATAAAACAAGTTTACGAAGGAAAACGAAAAGAATTTATACCTGTTTCGAAATTAGTGCCTCAAGTTACCTGTTGTGTCTTTTCAGCAATTTCTTTAGTCTTTACTATTTCAAACTTTGATTATATTTTTCCCATTATTTAGATGTCGTCGAAATATTTCCAATGATGCTTGAATTGTCGAAATCTGATGTCGTATGAAAAAAGTTAGGCTAAGTTAAACTTTGGGTAACACAATGAAGTTTTTCAGCTGCAAAATTGCTATTTCGCTGCAGAATGTGCACAGTTCTGTAGCTAAAATCCTGAAAAGAAAGTTAAGTAGACACGCCTATGCAAATAATCAATCTTGATATTTAAATCAATCAGTACCTCCCCAAGGAAAACGAACAATACCCTACTTATTTTATTGATGCAATTTTTTTAATTTTTTTTTTATTATATATATATTTTTCATTTTTTAATTTTTGTTTATTTTGTTTATTTTATTTATTTATTTTTTAAATTTTTTTTTTGAATAGCAATCGAACAAAAAAAAGAAAAAAGAAAAAAAAAGAAAAATAGAAAAAAAGAAAAACTTGCAAAATGCAAAGCTCAAAATGTATTCTTTTAAATACAATATTCTCAGTTTAATCGAAATATGCTTCGTCGATAAATCCTATCATAGTCTGAATGACATAAAATGCAGTTGTCAGGCAGACAATTATGAAGTGAAACAAGATGATAAAATGGTGAAGTTCAATCATTTGGACCTTCAAATGAGAATCCCAAAAATACATGTATCTAAGACCCAAGTGTGTTTTGAAAATCATGACACATTTATTGACTTAAAATTGAGCTGATCCGATGAATATGTTATGTGTTTTCAATTTGAAGCATGAACATATTAATATTTATTGACTCTAAAGAAAATCAGTACCTTGGAGCTCATTTATTTGATATGGGGCCAAACGAAACGTATAAACATCAAAACGATAATCGTATTAATTCCGTTGCTAGGCTCCCATAGTTCCTTATGCGTTGGCATTATTTGACTAAGGCAATTTGATGTCAGTTAAATGTCAACATCCTTCCTTTTGGATGAAAATTCCATATGAAACTGTATGCAAAAAAAAAATGATAGATGGCTGTATTGATTCATGTTTTCCCCTTCAGTATATTTTATTTGATTTTTGAAATGTAAGGTGGCAGCGTGTGGCAAAACTATGTGGCGGGATAAGAATTTCAATTGGAATTCCTTACTAATCATTTGAGAAATGATATCGCCACTTCTTAATTACACACGAAATTCTCTCAACTGATTTCCAATGCAATTCTCTCAACACAATTCTATCAACTGTAAATTTAAAGACCGTTTTCTTCACGCAGTCGACAAAACAGAGCTCCAAAGAACAGAAAAATTTTCTCTAACGGTTGCGAAATCTAGAAAAATATTTCTGGGTTACCAAATTGCCCCTGTTCCTGGAAAAACCCATGTCGTGTATTTTTCAAGTTCGCCTTTGTTTACTCCTAATTCATGTTTTAAAATCATGTACCAAATATAGTTGCATTTTTCTGGCAATGAAAAACGATTTCTGGTTAATGAAATGATTTGTTGATGGAACATGTTCAGCAATTGCCACATGCGTCAATCATTTGAGTTCAATTAGAAACCAAACTCAGATTCCTGAAGAACGGATCACTCCTCTAAATTATGGATTTGTCAAATGATTATGCCTCTATTTTCACTGTAGTTCCTAAGCAAATTTTCGTTTCCCTTGGCTTTCCTCTTTGCTTTTCTTTTTCTTGCTTCTTTGACAACAAATTTTTTTCTTATTCAAAGCATTTCAATTTGAGAACGTTGTTGATGATCTCTTTGATCTGCAGATGATTATCACGAGCTTCTGCACGGTTCAATCTAGTCTATGTGTATGCACATTAATGCCTTTATAGAGCCAATAGAGACACTTGATGTTCAGGCTTCAACACTCTTTGAATATAGAATATATTTTGGAACAGTAAAGATGCAAGCCTTATGAAACTCAGCAAGCACAAGATTCATTGCAATTCGAACCAGTGAAATATCTAAATTTGCATTTTCATCAGCAATGCATTTTGAACTATGCTATCAACCTTTTTCAAATGATGTATTTTTATTTGTTTTATTATGTGAAACATGGATTTAATTTTTGTTTTTATTTTATTGTCCAAATTTTTTCAAAAGGCCATGGCCTTTGCATTGATTTTTGGTTTGTTTTATTATGTTTTAAATTTTTTTGTTTTTTGTTTTTTGTTTTTGTTTTTTTATATATGTCTTACTCTACTTGACAAAGAAATCTTACTCAAGTATATGAATACTTCCAATGGAACCATGTATGTAATAGGATACTAGATAAACTTATATGCAGGTTTGAACTATACTCTTTGATATGTACCCATATATGAGAGACCAATTTCCTTGATTGAGATGATATCAGAAGATACTGAAGAATTGAGCATTGGGATCCGATGACTCTCCTGAACCAATATTCAATGTAATCTTGTATTCCTTGGCTTCCTGCTATCATGTCATGCAAGTCTTCAGAGATGTGATCTTCATTTATAGAATCAGGTGATAGGCATGCATGAAACTTTTCAATATCTGGTTCCAATAACTTCTCTTTATCAACAAACATCCATGATTCTTGGACCTTATCTGAGTCTTCTTCTTCTGGTTGTTGTTCTTCAATGATAGTTGGTGAATCATTTTGCAATACCTCAAAATTGTAAGTTGATTGAGGTGTTTTATTGTTGGGGATATGAAATGGTTGTGCATGTAGTGGAGTGGGAATGGATCTTTGGGGTGCTTGTGTGAATGATAATGGGAAAGGTAGAATTGAGGTCAAATGAGGGTGATATTGACATTGTGGTGGAGGTAAATGGTATGAATAACATTGATGATGGTATTGAGGATAGAGAGGGAAATATTGAGGATATGGTGGATTTACTTTGTAGGGCCTTTTCCAAATTTGTTGCCAAGATTGATTTTGAGGTTGGGATTGAGAGGACCAAGGTTTCCAAGGTTGGTTTTGAGGTTGGGATTGAGATGCCCAAGGTCGCCAAGGCAAGGGTGTTTTCCAATTTCCTTGAAATTGTTGTGCATAACCTTGAAACTCTGCATAAGGATATTGCATCATATTAGGTTGATGAGACTGCCATAGTCCTCTTGGAGCTACATAACAAAGTTGCTCTTGTGCTTGATTTGCTCCATTATCATTCTGGTAAACTGCCTTCAACCCTGGTAATGATGGGAAATCTTTAGTAGTATGTGATCTTGCACGAATTTTACAAATTTTAATGTTATCAAGTGGACATTCATGCAAAGCATGTTTCTTTCTACATTTAGAGAAAAATATAAATGAAGCAATTTTTGCTTGTTTTGCATTCTTAGCATGTTAGTTTGTTCATTTGAATTACCAAGAATGTTTAGCAAATTGTTAGGTTCAGTTTGACTTACCAATATTGATGCTGACTTACTTACTCTTGCCATAAATGGATCTTGAGGGGATCTTACACACTTTTATTTTCCTCTTGATATGTTCTTGCATAGTTCACAAATTTCTTGAAATGGCAATTGATAGACATCTCCTTTTCCCACTAGATTAAGAAGATCAATCCATTCATCCTTTATAACATTTAGTAGGAGAGTTTTTAATGCATATGATCCTAAATTATGCAATTTAGATCTTTTGATATTATAAGTAAATCTCTCTACTAAATCTTCTAGGCTTTCATCCTCTTTTTGGTTCATCTTAAAGACTTCATTTCTAAGGTCATGGTGCATGCTATAATCTTTATATTTTTCCAAAAATACTCTTTTCATATCATCCCATGTCCTTATAGAATTTGTTCCTAAAGTCATGAACCATCTAAGAGATTTATCCTTTAATGTTGTCGGAAACAAATTCAATTTTTGAATGTGTAATGAGTAGCCATAAGATCTAAAAATTATTTCAAATTCAAAAAGAAAGGTTTCCGGTTCTTCTGATCTCATACCTTTGAAGTTAGGAAGTACAGATGGATGGATGTTCTTCATTTGAACGTTGATATCATTTTATTGAATGGGAAATCCAAAAAGATCTTCCTTATTGTCATCATCTCCATCCATTTCTTCAACCTCATTTGTCACCTCTTCTTCTTCCTGCAAAAATATGAATTCATGATGTGGATGTGTGGTTCTTACTGCACCACATGATATAGTAGGTGTGGTAGGTGATTGAAGTTTTTTTTTTTTTTTTTTGGATGTAAGAAATAAGGCTACCTAGTTACACTTCCCCAGCAATGGCGTCAAAATGTTTAGTCAATTTAGTGTCCTAAATTGCTAACATAAATTATTGACCAGGGCTAGTAAACTGATGAAGTGTAATGCACTATATGTGCCTAAGTGTCCATTTTTCTTGCTTCGTTGTTTTAATGTTTTGTTGATGTTTTGGGAGTTTTCATATTTTGATCCTTAGCATTCTATTCTAAACTAAAAATACGAGATTAAATATATTTGAAAAGGAAGGAAAATAAAATGTTGTCAAATGAATTAAAGCAGAGTTTTATTTGCAAGTTTTTGGAGTCTATTTTCTAATTAAGAAATGATGAAAACTAGAATCCTAATCCATGGATATTGCAACTTAATTGAGAATTCAAGAAATGAAAACAACTAATAACTCAAACATTACAACTGAATCCAATTCATTCAATTAATATTTATTAGAAGAGCTTTTGAAAAAGATTAATTGTAGTGTAATGAGAATCTCCTATGATATGAAATAAAATGCTGGACAATTACTGTATGTATAGGTCACTAGCCATTTTAATTTAAGATTTAAATGGTCTTTACTTGGTCGAGCACAGTAACCGTTGACTATGAAAGACAAGAAATGAAACCTAGGCAATCACTGTTCTTATAAGTCACTGGTTATTATTCAATAAACTGAACCCAGGGAAACACAATGATTGTGAAATAAGAAAACAATCTGGAAAGCAAGAAGTAAAGAAAGATACTAAAACATAAATTAAAATGACTTAGCTAGAAAACACATGAAACCTCTTTAGATAGCAGGGGCCCTCTGCTACCAATTCGGTGAAATTCCTTAGCTCTGTGAAAATGTGATCAAAACAACATCAAAGAACTGAACTTCTTTATTGATAAACTCACAAATCTACATCCCATTCCATCTTAAGCTTTGGTATAAGACACTCTATAATCCTTTCTCTTCTTCTCCTATTTTTCACCATTTTCACATACTTTGATAGGAGAAAGCTCCCCCTATTTATAAAAAAAAATGAGAAGTTATCTCATTAATGAGAGTCCATGAATCTGTCCCTTTATCTCCAGAGTTACAATCAAAATAGGAAATGATAAGACACATGTCTTTTTAAAGTTTCAATACAAATAGGAAATGAGACACATATCCTCATGATCCCATGATTTTCTCCACTCAAATTCGAATTTGGTTTTGATAGGCCACATAAAGGTCTTTTAGAAGCTTCCTTTTGACCTACACATGGAAATAATCTCATCCCACTTGTTAGGTATAAGCATATGCACATTATTTTCTAATTTTTAACCACAAATTCACTTAAAAATGATAAGAATTAATAAAGTTTGGAAAAACATAAATGTAACCCAATAGTGGTAATGGTAAGGTAAATGTAATGAAATGGAGGTGGAGTGAAGGTGGTAATATGGAAATATATGTGAAAATGTAATGGAAGTGAATGACAATTTCAAGGCCCAACATACCCCCCAACTGAAGCTATTGCATGTCCTCATGCAATCTGTTACATTAATTCTTTTTGATCCTTGAGCTTCGACTTAACTTTGCGTGATATCATTTGATAACTTCATACTTCTGCAAAGTGTTTTACTTGAATTGCAACATGGTTGGTTCTTGTGTTACAACCATATTTTGTTGTTGCATTCAATTTTGACCTTTGATCTTTGCATAATGATAATTTGATTTTTATTGCAAAGTATATTTTTATTGGATTTCATCATGGTTGGTTCTTATGTGACAACCATGATTATGTTTGTATCCAATCATCTTTTGAGTTCTTTTGAAAAGCCATTGTATGCTCATAATAATAATGTAATATTTAATATATTTTGGAAATATGTGGGTTTCTGAAGGTGATATGAACATGGCAAAGTATGAATATGAATGTATACCCCTTCCCCCCCTCCCCCCCCCCCAACTAATGGTATTGGCAATTTTATGAAATGAGGAAGAGATGTTTTTTTCTTCCAAAAATTATCATTCTATATTTTCAAGGAATTCTATGGTAAAAAGTTAGAAAATGACATACCTTAACTTACCCTTTGGAAATGGATGAGTTGCATGTGTGTACTGAAGAGTGTGGCTGTTGATGTTATTGGACTATGTAAACAAATGAATTTGATCTGATTCTTTGTTTTCTTTGTGTTGATGACAAGATTGGGATCTTTATTGTTGCTGATACAAATTGATTCCTGCTGCAAACTGCTGAAATGATGTAGTCTTCAATCGTTACAATATCCGATGGTACAATTCTAGTCATGCGAATAAATATGTTGATGTCGAGCATGAAGAGAAGTCATTAGATTACCGACCATTGATGAATGTCGTTAACCAATGTGAGGCAAACTCACCATTAATGTCAATGAGTGCCAAGGTACCTAAGTACATCTTGCGAAGTGCGAATAGATGGGCTGATGTCGAGCTACTTGCAAGATCTGACTTTTAAGGGACATTGATGTATTCCCATGATTGTCAGCGAGAGAACTTGTCATTAATGCATACAAGCCTCAAGGTACTATTAAGGACTCTAGTCTTAGACCTAGATAATGTGCTGATGTCGATAGGCCAAGACTTGTTAGAAGGGAGACCTTAAGGAATCCTCCATCAACTAACGCGAGCATGAAAGAATAATTTTTGAAGGATTATGGATGAAATTTTTTGCAGCGGATCAAGGTTTATTTGGCATAATGAAAATGGAAATGAAATGAATCAACTTTGTAGAGGAGCTGAATGGTTTTATTGCTAGGTTTGTGAAAGCATGGAAGGAAAATATAATCACTGGGGAAAAAAATAATGAGCAGTGAGGGAAAATGAGACGAGGATTTTATTGAATGACTAAATAGAAATGCAATAGCGAATGTAAAGGGAAATGAGGTGAATTTTTTATTGACTGAGGAAGCATGGATGCAATGGAGATTCTGGCATCTGAAAGGCTTGCAAGTGTTGGATCTGATTTTCATTAGCATGTGCTCATGCATTGATGTTTCTTTCTTTGTTTCTAATCATCTTCTTGTAAAATAAATGTAGTCTATGAGAGAGACACTATTCGCTCAAGTAGTCATCTATCCTTCCTCCTGGAACCTGCAAAATAAAACTAGTACTTCTTCTGCAATGGAATGTAAGATTATCAAAATAGAGAGGTGATCAATCTCTCTGGTTATGACATTTACAAAAAAAAAACTGAGAATTGGTACTAATAAAACAAGTTTACAAAGGAAAACAAAAATAATTTATACCTGTTTCGAAATTAGTGGCTCAAGTTACCTGTTGTGTCTTTTTAGCAATTTCTTTAGTCTTTACAGTTTCAAACTTTGATTATAGTTTTCTCATTATGTAGATGTTGTCGAAATATTTCCAATGATGCTTGAATCGTCGAAATCCGATGTCGTATGAAAAAGTTAGGCTAAGTTAAACTTTGGGTAAAACAATGAAGTTTTTCAGCTGCAAAATTGCTGTTTAGCTGCAGAATGTGCACAGTTCCGTAGCTAAAATCCTGAAAAGAAAGTTAAGTAGACACGCCTATGCAAATAATCAGTCTTGATATTTAAATCAATCAGTACCTCCTCAAGGAAAATGAACAATACCCTACTTATTTTATTGATGCAATTTATTTTTTATTTTTTTATTATATATATATATATATATATATTTTATTTTATTTTATTTTATTTATTTTTATTTTAATTTTTTAATTTTTTTGAATGGAAACGGAAAATAGAAAGAAAGAAAGAAAATAAAAACATAACTTGCAAAATGCAAAGCTCAACAAAACGTATTCTCTTAAATACAATATTCTCAGTTTAATCGAAATATGCTTCGTCGATAAATCCTATCATAGTCTGAATGACATAAAATGCAGTTGTCAGGTAGACAATTATGAAGTGAAACAAGATGATAAAATGGTGAAGTTCAATCATTTGGACCTTCAAATGAGAATCCCAAAAATACATGTATCTAAGACCCAAGTGTGTTTTGAAAATCACGACACATTTATTGACTTAAAATTGAGCTGATCCGATGAATATGTTATGTGTTTTCAATTTGAAGCATGAACATATTAATATTTATTGATTCTAAAGAAAATCAATACCTTGGAGCTTGTTTATTTGATACGGGGCCAAACGAAGCGTATAAACATCAAAACGATAATCATATTAATTCCGCTGCTAGGCTCCCATAGTTCCCTATGCGTTGGCATTATTTGACCAAGGCAATTTGATGTCAGTTAAATGTCAACGTCCTTCCTTTTGGATGAAAATTCCATATGAAACTGTATGCAAAAAAAAAAAATGACAGATGGCTGTATTGATTCATGTTTTCCCCTTCAGTATATTTTATTTGATTTTTGAAATGTAAGGTGGCAGCGTGTGGCAAAACTATGTGGCGGGATAAGAATTTCAATTGGAATTCCTTACTAATCATTCGAGAAATGATATCACCACTTCTTAATTACGCATGAAATTCTCTCAACTTATTTCCAATGCAATTCTCTCAACACAATTCTCTCAACTGTAAATGTAAAGACCGTTTTCTTCACGCAGTCGGCAAAAAAGAGCTCCGAAGAACTGAAAAATTCTCTCTAACGTTTGCGAAATCTAGAAAAATATTTTTGGGTTACCAAATTGCCCCTATTACCGGAAAAACCCATGTCGTGGATTGTTCAAATTCGCCTTTGTTTGCTCCTAATTCGCGTTTTAAAATCATGTGCCAAATACAGTTGCATTTTTTTAGCAATGAAAAATGATTTCTGGTTAATGAAATGATTTGCTGATGGAACATGTTCAACAATTGCCATATGCGTCGATCATTTGAGTTCAATTAGAAACCAAACTCAGATTCCTGAAGAACGGATCACTCCTCTAAATTATGGATTTGTCAAATGATTATGCCTCTATTTTCATTGCAGTTCCTAAGCAAATTTTCGTTTCCCTTTGCTTTCCTCTTTGGTTTTCTTTTTCTTGCTTATTTAACAACAACTTCTTTTCTTATTCAAAGCATTTCAATTTGAGAATGTTGTTGATGATCTCTTTGGTCTACAGATGATTATCACAAGCTCCTGCACGGTTCAATCTAGCCTATGTGTATGCACATTAATGCCTTTATAGAGCCAATAGAGACACTTGATGTTCAGGCTTCAGCACTCTTTGAATATAGAATATATTTTGGAACAGTAAAGATGCAAGCCTTATGAAACTCAGCAAGCACAATATTCATTGCAATTCAAACCAGTGAAATATCTAAATTTGCGTTTTCATCAGCAATGCATTTTGAACTATGCTATCGGCCTTTTTCAAATGATGTATTTTTATATGTTTTATTATGTGAAACATGGATTTAATTTTTGTTTTTATTTTATTGTCCAATTTTTTTCAAAAGGCCATGGCCTTTGCGTTGATTTTTGGTTTGTTTTATTATGTTTTAAATTTTTTTGTTTTTTGTTTTTTGTTTTTATTTTTATTTTTTGTTTTTTATATATGTCCTACTCTACTTGAAAAAGAAATCTTATTCAAGTATATGAATACTTCCAATGGAACCATGTATGTAATAGGATAATAGATAAACTCATATGCAGGTTTGAAATATACTCTTTGATATGTACCCGTATATGAGAGACCAATTACCTTGATTGAGATGATATCAGAAGATACTGAAGAATTGAGCATTGGGATCCGATGACTCTCCTGAACTAAGATTCAATGTAATCTTGTATTCCTTGGCTTCCTGCTATCATGTCATGCAAGTCTTCAGAGATGTGATCTTCATTTATAGAATCAGGTGATAGGCAGGCATGAAACTTTTCAATATCTGGTTCCAATAAGTTCTCTTTATCAATAGACATCCATGATTCTTGGACCTTATCTGAGTCTTCTTCTTCTGGTTGTTGTTCTTCAATGATAGCTGGTGAATCATTTTGCAATAACTCAAAATTGTAAGTTGATTGAGGTGTTTTATTGTTGGGAATATGAAATGGATGTGCATGTAGTGGAGTGGGAATGGATCTTTGGGGTGCTTGTGTGGATGATAATGGGAAAGGTAGAATTGAGGTCAAATGAGGGTGATATTGATATTGTGGTGGAGGTAAATGGTATGGATAACATTGATGATGGTATTGAGGATAGAGAGGGAAATATTGAGGATATGGTGGATTTACTTTGTAGGGCCTTTGCCAAATTTGTTGCCAAGATTGATTTTGAGGTTGGGATTGAGATGGCCAAGGTTTCCAAGGTTGTTTTTGAGGTTGGGATTGAGATGCCCAAGGTTGCCAAGGCAAGGGTGTTTTCCAATTTCCTTGAAATTGTTGTGCATAACCTTGAAACTCTACATAAGGATATTGCATCATATTGGGTTGATGAGACTGCCATAGTCCTCTTGGAGCTACATAACAAAGTTGCTCTTGTGCTTGATTTGCTCCATTATCACTCTGGTAAACTTCCTTCAACCCTGGTAATGATGGGAAATCTTCAGTAGTATGTGATCCTGCACAAATTTTACAAATTTTAATGTTATCAAGTGGACATTCATGCAAAGCATGTTTCTTTCTACATTTAGAGAAAAATATAAATGAAGCAAATTTTTGCTTGTTTTGCATTCTTAGCATGTTAGTTTGTTCATTTGAATTACCAAGAATGTTTAGCAAATTGTTAGGTTCAGTTTGACTTACCAATCTTGATGCTGACTTACTTACTCTTGCCATAAATGGATCTTGAGGGGATCTTACACACTTTGCTTTTCCTCTTGATATGTTCTTGCATAGTTCACAAATTTCTTGAAGTGGCAATTGATAGACATCTCCTTTTCCCACTAGATTAAGAAGATCAATCCATTAATCCTTTATAGCATTTAGTAGGAGAGTTTTTAATGAATTTGATCCTAAATTATGCAATTTAGATCTTTTGATATTATAAGTAAATCTCTCTACTAAATCTTCTAGGCTTTTCTTCTTTTTGGTTCATCTTAAAGACTTCATTTCTAAGGTCATGGTGCATGCAATAATTTTTATATTTTTCCAAAAATACTCTTTTCATATCATCGCATGTCCTTATAGAATTTGTTCCTAAAGTCATGAACCATCTAAGAGATTTATCCTTTAATATTGCTGGAAACAAATTCAATTTTTGAATGTGTAATGAGTAGCCATAAGATCTAAAAATTATTTCAAATTCAAAAGAAAGGTTTCCGGGTCTTCTGATCTCATACCTTTGAAGTTAGGAAGTACAGATGGATGGATGTTCTTCATTTGAACGTTGATATCAGTTTCTTGAATGGGAAATCCAAAAGGATCTTCCTTATTGTCATCATCTCCATCCATTTCTTCAACCTCCTTTGTCACCTCTTCTTCTTCCTGCAAAAATATGAATTCATGATGTGGATGTGTGGTTCTTACTGCACCACATGATATAGTGGGTGTGGTAGGTGATTGAAGTTTTTTTTTTTTGGATGTAAGAAATAAGGCTACCTAGTTACACTTCCCTAGCAACGACGCCAAAATGTTTAGTCAATTTAGTGTCCTAAATTGCTAACATAAATTATCGACCAGGGCTAGTAAACTGATGAAGTGTAATGCACTGTATCTGCCTAAGTGTCCCTCTTTCTTGCTTCGTTGTTTTAATGTTTTGTTGATTTTTTGGGAGTTTTTATATTTTGATCCTTAGCATTCTATTCTAAACTAAAAATATGAGATTAAATATATTTAAAAAGGAAGGAAAAGAAAATTTTGTCAAATGAATTAAAGCAAAGTTTTTTTTGCAAGTTTTTGGAGTCTATTTTCTAATTAAGAAATGATGAAAACTAGAAATCCTAATCCAAGGATATTGCAACTTAATTGAGAATTCAAGAAATGAAAACAACTAATAACTCAAACATTACAACTGAATCCAATTCATTCAATTAAGATTTATTGGAAGAGCTTTTGAAATAGATTAATTGTAGTGTAATGAGGATCTCCTATGATATGAAATAAAACGCTGGACAATCACTGTATCTATAAGTCACTAACCGTTTTAATTTAAGATTTAAATGGTCTTTACTTGGTCGAGCACTGTAACTGTTGACTATGAAAGACAAGAAATGAAACCTAGGCAATCACTGTTCTTATAAGTCACTGGTTATTATTCAATAAACTATACCCAGGGAAACACAATGACTGTGAAATAAGAAAGCAATCTGGAAAGTAAGAAGTAAATAAAGATACTAAAACAAAAATTAAAATGACTTACTAGAAAACACATGAAACCTCCTTAGATAGCAGGGGCCCTTTGCTACCAATTCGGTGAAATTCCTTAGCTCCTTGAAGATGTGATCAAAACAACATCAAAGAACTGAAATTCTTTATTGATAAACTCACAAATCTACATCCCATTCCATCTTAAGCTTTGTTACAAGACACTCTATAATCCTTTCTCTTCTTCTCCTATTTTTCACCATTTTCACATACCTTCTAGGAGAAAGCTTCCCCTATTTATAAAAAAATATGAGAAGTTATCTCATTAATGAGAGTCCATGAATCTCTGCCTCTATCTCTAGAGTTACAATCAAAATAGGAAATGATAGGACACATGTCTTTTTAGAGTTTCAATACAAATAGGAAATGAGACACATATCCTCATGATCCCATGATTTTCTCCACTCAAATTCGAATTTGGTTTTGGTAGGCCACATAAAGGTCTTTTAGAAACTTCCTTTTGACCTACACATGGCAACAATCTCATCCCACTTGTTAGGTATAAGCATATGCACATTATTTTCTAATTTTTAACCACAAATTCACTTAAAAATGCTAAGAATTAATAAAGTTTGGAAAAACATAAATGTAACCCAATAGTGGTAATTGTAAGGAAAATGTAATGAAATGGAGGTGGAGTGAAGGTGGTAATATGGAAATATAAGTGAAAATGTAATGGAAGTGAATGACAATTTCAAGGCCCAACAAGATCCACCTTTGATGGAGGGACAGGATTAAAGGATAAGTTGTGAAAACTCCAAAGTAGGGTAGGATAGGATTTGAATGTCAATCCAAGGTAGGTAGTTGAAACAAATTCTGGATACTCCTAGAAGGTGAAGCTTCCAGAATCCCGCTCATTCTCCTGGAATTATAGAACCAATGCATGTGCAACGAAGTCTTACCTGTTGGTGACCAATGCTGGCCACATGGGAGCAACTTGTAGGTGAACGCACCCCAGTAGGGTTGCAGGGAGCATTGGTACTCAAACTGGCTCAAATAGGGTAGTTTAGGGTTGAAATTATGAGGAATGAAAGGTACATGCCTAGAGCATTATGCAAGATGATGACAAGGGGAATATGATGTTGATTGATTCCATTAGGAGGCTCACTTTGATTGGATGTGACAAAATGGCCTATAATAAAATCCCCCCTAAAGCGCAAAGTTAGAAATGGTGACTGATGACTGTAGTTATTTACCATGTGACAAGTAGGGATCAAGTATTATAACCTCCGAGTTTCATCTATTACAATAAAAGTATCATGAAATCTGAATGTTGAGGGAGGCATACCCATACTCAGCTCATAAGATGACATAACATGTGTAATGATCAAAATACGCGTCCATAAATATAACTAATGGATCGATGACTGGATGACTGTTGTTGGGTGTGGAGCCTGGTTATATTCCTTATTTAGATGTATCATCATGTTGGACCCCTGTTCTTAACGGGGCGACAACACCGCCCGTCGTTTGATCGCCATAAGGGGGGTCCAGGGGGGTGGCAGCTAAAAACATATGTAATTTTTCCTTGTAAAATATTGTAATTTCGTAGTCAATCTAGACCGTTCATTAGGTAGATGCTTTGATGCTAGAAGTTATGTTTAATTTAGGGTTTTTTTTCCATAGAAGGAAACCCCTCTGTTGTATGAGTGTAATGTATTACATTTGTGTATGGGGTGTATACTCTGAGTGAGAAATAGCATGGGGGAATGTGTGAGAGAGTAGAGGATATTACAATGGATCTGTTGTAGGTTGTGTCTCTTCATTTTGCTAGATAATAGAAAGGAAGGACTCGTTGTTTCCGTGGATGTAGCCCAATATGGGTGAACAACATATATGTGTCTCTCTTGTTTTATATGTTATTTATGTGTTTGTGTTTCCGCATATTTTATGTGTTCCATTGCTCTGTAATATCTAATTTTCTAACAACTGTCTATATGATCACGACCATCATACATTGTGACATTTGTATAACTCTTGAAATCCCAACCAGTCTGGATGAAACTAGATCCAGGGTCTTCAAGGTAACCATGTACGATTCTAACCATGTGAATCAATGAGATGGAGTCAAACATGGTAGAGACCATCTTATTACCAGCCATTGATGTAATTCATTAATAAACGTGAGATAAACCATTTATGATGCTAATGGATCTCAAGGTACTATGGTACAATCAATATGGTGTGAGTAAATGAGATGACATCGAACACCACACATAATCTTTCGGTCGAAGGTCATTGATATAAACATGTAGATGAGAGTGAGGAGACTTTCCATTGATATATGCAAGCACCAAGGTACCAAAGGGGTGTTTGTAAGTCAACATCCTGGATGATGTGCTGATGTCGACAACAAGTGACCCCTCGTAGGAGGGCCTTGATGTATCCCCCATCAACGACACGAAACATGTATCATTTTGAGACAAAATGATCAAAGTGATGCTGATATGGAATTGTATCAGGAAGTACAAACATGAAATGAAGGCTTAAGCGTATTGAAGCAAATATCAATTGATTGGAGTTCTCTTGAACACATAACAACATTGAATGGAGTTGGAATAATTGGTCCAAAACCGAAATGGAGGCTCTGAAAATGGTATGATAACCAAAAGACAAGAAGATTACCCAATACAATAGCCACGAAGATGAAGTGGAAAGTGTCGTGTTCAAGAGAGACTCGCTCACATTTAGCAAAGATGGAATCCCTTGTTTTCCCATTTTCCCCAACTATACTGGTTAGTACCTCTTTATTTTTTAACAAGCTTGCGGAGGACAACATTTGCTTTATTTGTAAGCTCATCCTTCGGATGAATCCATGAGCGTGATATATAGCTTGTTGTTGGTATATACTAGTAACTTTATGATTAGGGTTATGTCATTTAGATCTTGATGTTATATGTATCATATTTCCTTAGATTGGCTTATGTGGATGGTTAGGGTTATTATGTTCATGTATGAATAGATATAATTGTGATATTGTATTGTACTAATTTAGGCTGATTGTGCATATGTGATTGTTATGTATGAATGAAAATTGGTTGTGAGTTTATGATGTGAACATGTTAGGTAGTTACTATTATGGATATCATGACCTTATTTAGTGTTGAGTTGATGTGTTGTGAATTTATATTGTGCTAATTTAGATTGATTATGTAGACAAGATAACCTCCCATGAGCTACATTAAGGTATGAGCTTGTGTATGTCGTATAATTTGTACTCGATGTTGTCTATCTATTGTTTTTGCATGTTTTATTTGTTGTATGATATGAGTTTGCATCTATAAGATTGCATGAAGGAATGATCATGTTTTGAGATGGTTGCACTAACGAACTATGTGTCGAGGTAGTTGATATGTACTTGAGTATAAGCAGGTTGACGTGATGACATATGGTAAAAAGCAATAGTAGTAAGGTAAGATAACTGGTATATTTTTATATTTATTTATGCGTTGACAATTATTGTTTATGACAATATGATGCATGGGATTGCATGGCAAAGAGTTTGCCATGAAATATTAAAGAGCGGCTCAGGTTGAGATTTCACTTGGAGGAATTCAGAACCATGGGGATTGAGTCATGGTGTCTATTGTTAGTCTTGTTTTTTTGGTCCTTTGTGATTTTTTGAGCTTGATTTGTGATTTTTTTTATCTCTAGTGCATAGCTATGCCACTTTGTTTTTGGTGTCTTATTGCTATTTATTTTCCTGGTTTTCTTCTTGTTTGTTTCTTGTTCTTGTTGTTGTATTTTATGTTTTGAGTCTTGGAAACTGGTTTGGAAAGAGGAAAGTTGATGGAGTTTAGTGAGAGATTTGTGGTGCCCAAAAAGTAATGTAAGAGCCGAATGAGGCTCGGTGTATGAGTAAGCACAACAGAATAGCCGTTTGGATTGGTTGATTCCATTGGTGTAAATGGATGGTGGTAGATCAATCATGAGAAAGGTAACATGAAAGGTAAAGCGAATGGATTTGAGGTGTTAGATGCCTTGGCTATGTTGGGAACTCTTGCTTTCAACATTATGCATGATGTGCATGAATATAAGAAGTTCTCTTAACCTATACCTTGTGATAACTAGAAATTGTGTTGTGATCACGATTGTGTTGATATTTATATATGTATACATGTATGTACGTATGTATGTATGTCGTGTTGATAGGGTCATCATAGATCATGATTGTTTAATGTTGATGTTTATATGTGTGTATGTATGTCATTGTCTGATAGGATCATGATTGTTTTATTCTAAAGATTATATATATGTATGTATCTATGTCACTGTATGACAAAGTTTTCAAGGATCATTCTTGTGGAGGAATGATTGGTTATGTAGGTGAATAGCATGAAGAGGTTCCTGGCTATGAGGAATCAAGTGGAAGAGTAGCCTTGAAATATATGTGAGTTCAGTATCATGTGGATATGATTTAATGTTAGATGCTTGTACTATGCATATGTTTATGTTATGGACATGTAATGCTGAGGGGTACATCAACGAAGTGAAAGCAGTGTGATATGCGGCATGCTAGGATAAGCATGGATAGTGGAAAGACACTAAAAGAAAGGTTGCTTGTGGGGTCAGTGTGTGGTATATGGATGTACAGTGCTTTTGTTGTGTATATGTTGTGCATGTTGTCTATTCAGTGATTGTATCTATGGTGATGTGTAATGTTGCATATGTAATATTGTGTACATATGATGTTGAATTCCTATTTTATATATGATGTTGCATATGCAGTGCCACGTATAGATGGTGCTATGTAAAAGTTGCATATACAGTCTTGTGTGAATTATGGTGCTGTGCACATGTTGGATATGTAGTGCTGTGTACATACGGTGCTATGTACATGCTGAATATGCAATGCTATGTACATATGGTGTTGTGTGTGTGATGTACATATGTTGCTATGTGCATTTGGTGTTGTGTGCACGATTGTACACATGGTGTTGAGTGCATGTGGTGTTGTGTACATGTCGTGCATGTGGTGCTATGTACATATGGTGTCGTGTACATGTCGTGCATGTGGTGCTCTATACATGTGGTATTGTGTACACATTGTATAGGTGGTGCGGTGTACATTTGGCATTGTGTACACATTGTGTAGGTGGTGTCGTGTACATGTGATGTTGTGCACACATTGTGAAGCTAGTGTGTGTACAGGTGGTACTATGTACAAGTTGTGCATATGGTATTGGTATACATGTGGTATTGTGTGCATGTCATACATGTTGTGTTGCAGGGATGTGGTACTATGTATGTGCATGGTGTAGTCGTGGTATTGCGACATGTGTATTCCTTATGTTTCACTTTGTGTACACATATGTATATGTATTGGGTTTTATTATACATGGGGTGTAGGTGTATGTGCTGTATGCTGATGTAGGCATATGTATTTTGTTGTATCGTACACTAGCTGTAGATGTATATGTCGTACGTTGGTGTAGGCATAGGTGTATGTGTTGTGTTGTACACCAAGTGTAGGTGTATGTGTTATGTTGTGTGCCAGATTTGGGTGTATGCATTGTGTGTATGTGTACGTGAGTAAAGAGAAGAAAGGGCATTTGGTGCTTTCCAGGTGTGGAAATCGATTCGGTGTGTGTACAAAAAGAGTAAAGGCAGAAGTACAAACCGATGGAGGATAAGTATTGATAGTTTATTTCAATCTTGTTATGCATGTGATATGTGATTATGACTTATGATGGTTACATGTGATTTATCATTATGGTTTATGATGATTGCATGTGATTTATGATTTTGATCTATGATGGTTGCATTTTGAGCTAGCCAGTTATGATATGTTTATACATGATGGTTTGATCAAATAACTAGTTTGACTTGTGTGACAGGAAGTGAACATGATTGCAAGTGTACCTAGTTGAAGAGCTACCCATAAGGTATGATATGAGTTTATTTCAATTTATTTTGAATCTAATGGAAATTATGTGCTTGGAATAGGAGAGCATGTAATTCCCAATTTGGGATGGTTGAAACTGACTGTAAGAATTAACAAAAACAAAAGGAATTGGGACATGCAATAGTGTGCTGGTAAAAACTTTAGGAGAAGGGTCATTGTGAGATGTCGGTACCCAATAGTGTCCATTGATTCCCATGAACATGCTATGACTGATATGATGGTTTCAAGGCACGTATATGGCTTGTTTTTTTTTATCTTCTGATGCAAGGAAGCCTTTCCAAGAGATGGATCACCCAAGATAGGGGATGTCGGGGAACTTGGAAGGTGAGTGATTGCACGAAAGGGGATTACGAGATTTCCCAAGGGACTGCATAGTAGAGAAGGGAAGGATGGGGATGGATTTTTTTTGGTCATTAGCATTACCAGATGGAATCAAATGCACATCGGGAGTGTGCCCTGGAACAATGAGTCGGTAACTGTTCACTGAGAGTACAGTAGTGCAGGATTGTAGCACTGGACATTGGATGCAATTTTGACTTTGATAATGGATTTTGGGCTTCATGAGAAGGAGGTGAATCCTAGTATTACTATGAGGGTGGAGGCGCGAGCCTCTGGATTCCCTTTTTTTTGATATGGGCATTGTATCCTTTTATTTTCTAGTTGAGAAAATGTGCATATGTGTATATTATTGTAAATACCATAATGAACTGTGTTATAAAGCTCTAGTACACAGTATCATTATCATGATGGTTTTGATTTTGAGTAGGCTATTCATTGTAAATGCTACAACGAGCTAAGTATAAAGATCCATGGGAAATATGTTTGATTTTCAATGGTTTTGCTGAGGTATATGTGTGGTTGAACACCAAGGATGATGTTCACAAAGGGGGAGGCTTTTGAACAACCCTGGTGAAAATTATATGTAAAATGTAATAAAGTTAAAAATAATAACCACAATCAATGGGACACTTATTCCAAGCTGAATTTTGGGAAAACCATCCTAATGGTGTTCATTTCGGTTAATATGGCTAAGGAAATTAGCAATGGCAAAGGAAAAGGCATTTGGAAAGGAAAATGGCATATTTGGCATGTTTATTTATGAAAAGAATGGAAAATTGGAGAAAAGGAAGGTGAAAGGTCATAGGTTGCACGCGAGGAGGAAAATGAAGGAAAATTATGTGGAAATTATACCAATGGATTCAATCTAATCATGCAATGTACTAAAACAAGATACTGAATCCTTCTACAATATTTGTGGAATATAAAACACGATTGCTCAATCACATGCAAGTAAGGCAAATAATTAAATCAATTTCACAACACATGATATTTCCCAGGGAAAGCAACTGCTCAAAACCCCTCTATCTCTATTGTATAATAAGCCAAGGAATCATGAAACAATAAAATGCATTCTTGCTCACAAGAATCTGCTGCACTCTACCAATCATCTCACACTAATCTAGGAAAAATTGGACAAACACATAGCCAATTCCTTTCCTTCCTCTAGCCTGCCTTGCTCATGCAATTCTTAGGCAAATAAATCCCTATTAAATAGGAATTCCAACCTTTCTTGATTGCGCAATCCATCATGTGCATCCTATGGCTTTATAACTGCACCCGGGCAATTTTCTAATAATACAATTGATAGTTATCTTCCCTTTAACCTTTGTCTCAACTGGGTCTTCATCAGAATTGACATGCATGCAGTTATTAATAGCGAATCATCAATTATATTATTGATCAATACTTGTGAATTAAATCTAATTTAATTCACTGGACCTCTCACTAGCTCATGACTCAGTTAGAACTAGTTAAACTGATTTTAACTAAATTAATTTCAGTTTAACTGATTACACTCACACCACACTAGTGCATTAACTTCAACTGGACCCCCAAAATAATATAATCACTCTACATGCCTCACCTTTGACCCTAAACTCGAAATTCTTGAGCTAACTTAGTATTTATAACTTAGTTAACTGATACAAGTTGTTATGAGATAAGATCACAATTTATCTAAGGGAAAAATAAATTAGACACACATTTTCTTGTTGATTTTCAACAAATTATGGAAAATGAAGAAATTCGAGGCATCATTGATAAAAAGGATGCTGAGGATCAGTTGGCAGGATTTTTCTCACACTTATGGCTCTCTCATTATTCTCTCTCTCTCTCTCTCATAATCTTGGATACTTAGAGTATTATTGGAGGACTCTTGGTGAGTGTGGCATGCTTGGATATTTGGAGCGAGATAGAGAATATCAAGCAGGGAAAGACAAAATCAGGCAGGTACAAAGAGATTCTTTGCAGGAATTGATTTGCATGTGTATTTTCCTTGCTAGATTTGGCATGCATGGTATTGCATGTGGTTCTTTGCTGTATTGGCATGGTTTTTTCTAGATATGACAGTGTTTTTAGCCTAGCCTTGCCATTTCCGAATATCCATGGTGTTGTGGAGTTCTCATATTTTGGTTTAGCTGGATTTTTAGATGGATTTGAAGCTAAGTGGGGTGGATCTTCGAATTGATATAACACATGGCCTAGTGGTCCCTGAACCAGACTATGGATGATGATAAAGCCATTGGCCTAGTAACCCTTGAGCCAGACTGTGGGTTGCAGTAAAACCAAGACCCTTTTTCCTCGGTGGGCCTAGGAATGCTTGACCGGTGAATGGTGGGATATACGGTAAAGCCTAGAGGTGGTTTAATATCCATTTCAGACCTAGGAATCTAGGGTTTGGGATTGAGGTAAATCATGGAGTGTATTACACAGTTTAGGGCCTAGTGACCCCTGATTCAGACTGTGGGTTGTGGTAAAGCCTGAGAGACTAGAAGATAGGAAAATTCCTCACAGCGTAGGCAGAGAGAATTTGGTGATATCCATGCTTTTGTTGGCCTAATGATATGGATAGATCATGGTAAAGCCGATTATGACATGTTTATTGATAAGGTGAGGTGGTTTAGCCTCATGATTCCCTGGTTGGTTCTTTCGGTTTAAGTCCCACATTCATGCTTGGAATATGGCACGAGGGTGATTGGCTGAAGTAAGATTTGGCTTAGCCAATCTATGGTTGGGTGGAACGTGGAAGTCCCATCTCCAATTGGTTTTTACATTGAATAATGAAGAGATCATTCCTCCAGTATTTGGTATGCAAATGTACTAGTTTATGTATGGATTTTTATTTCTATTTCATCCATTGAATAATGAAGAGATCATTCCTCCTGAAGTTACAAGAAGTTTTGGGTAGTGACTCGGGCTGAGGGGCTGAAAAGGTGGCTCAAATCTTAGAGCTATAGGCAGAAAATTTGTTGTTTTGGCCTGAGCCGCTACCTTTCCAAGGATAGCCCATGACTCTAGGGTCTAGAGCCTCTCCCTTGCCCTTATATGCCCGTGGTTCAGCCTCAAAGAGGCTAAAAATTAGTCCCCCCTCAGGGAACAAGGCCCTAGAAGGTTGGGTTACCTCCTTGGATGCCAATGATGATGTGTAAGGTGAGTTTTTTGTGTTTCCATTGGTTCCACTTCCTTAAGGTCATCTAGGAGGTTGAATATCTTATTAGTAGCCTCTCCTCACATGTTTACCTTGGTTGGCCAGTTACTTAGGTAGATGTGGGAAGAGGGTGTTACAGAGTGGTATTAGAGCATGGTTCAACCCTTGAACTAGATGGGTGGTGTGTTGGTCATGCTTTTATGTCGATTTATTATGTGTTTTCACACCCATGTTGTATGTGGTTGATGCATCCATGTTGTGTTGACCATGGTGGCAGTGGTGTCACCATGGAAGTGCTTATGGTGTTGTTGTCAATATGCTTCCATGAATGTATGTATGGCTCAGGGGCTGAAAATCTGGCTCAAATCTTAGTGCTATAGGCAGAAAATTCGTTGTTTTGGCCTGAGCCACTACCTTTCCAAGGATAGCCCATGAATATAAGGTCTAGAGCCTCTCCCTTGCCCTTATATGCCCGCGGGTCAGCCTCAAAGAGGCTAAAACTTAGTCCCCCCTTAGGGAACATGGCCCTAGAAGGTTGGGTTACCTCTTGGGATGTTAATGATGCTATGTAAGGTGAGTTTTTTGTGTTTTCGTCGGTTCCACTTCCTTAAGGTCATCTAGGAGGTTGAATATCATATTAGTAGCCTCTCATCACATGTTTACCTCGGTTGGCCAGTTACTTAGGTAGATGTGGGAAGAGGGTGTTACAAAGTGGTATTAGAGCATGGTTCAACCCTTGGACTGGATGGGCAGTGTGCTGGTCATGATTTTTGTATGTGGTTGATGCATCCATGTTGTGTTGACCATGGTGGCAGTGGTGTCACCATGGAAGTGCTTATGGTGTTGTCGTCAATATGCTACCATGAATGTATGACTGATTGTGCATTGTTCTCACTTATGTATTGTCTGTGCATACTTTCTTACATGTTTCTACATATTGTACATACATTTATTTTTTATGCTAGGTCACATATTGGTCATGCTTGCATGTTGTCCATGTATGCTTGCTTGTATGAAGTTATATGCTGAGCATGCATTGATCGTTCATGATTGGTTATACATGTCAAGTGGGTGCATATGGTTAAGTTTGCATTGGTTTGGTTAAGGTTGTTGTGCATAAGAATCATTGTACACAATTAGGCCATCATTATTAAATTGGTATGTTATGATGCTAATGTATTGGATAAGATAGAGTAGGAGATGTAGATCATCAAAGTGAAGTTGCAACATTGGACCTCGAGGCAAGAGCAGATCGCCATGCAAATTATTTGCTTGGCATGTAGGTATGTGATTCATGGTTATTGTAAGCATTAGGGTTAGTTATATGTTTGCCATTCTATTATTACTATGGGTATGTGTATGCCTGTAATTCTATTGGTGTTATGGTTACATACATGATAGATGTTAGTTAATTAGTGTGATCATATGTACATGTGTCAGTTAGTCAAGCATGGTATTAACTTGATGATTATGTTATATGTCATTAATGAATATGTTAAATTGTAGTTAGCTCAATGACTATGTTATACGTTGTTGATGAACATGTTATATGTTAATTATTGTTTTGCTATGCTAGTTAGCTTGATGATTAAGTTACGTGTTGTTGATGAGCGTGATATATAGCTCGTTGTTGGTATATGCTATTGATGATTAGGGTTATTTCATTAATATATTGATGTTATATGTATCATATTTCCTTGGATTGGCTTACGTGGATGGTTAGGGTTATTATGTTCATGTATGAATAGTTATAATTGTGATATTGTATTGTACTAATTTAGGTTGACTGTGCATATGCGATTGTTATGTATGAATGGCAATTGAATATGAGTTTATGATGTGAACATGTTAGATAGTTACTATTATGGATATCATGACCTTATTTATGGTTGAGTTAATGTGTTGTGAATTTATATTGTGCTAATCTAGATTGATTGTATAGACAAGATAACCTTCTTTGAGATGCGTTAAGGTATGAGCTTGTGTATGTCGCCTACTTTGTACTTGATGTCGTCTATCTATTATTTTTGCATGTTTTATTAATTGTATGATATGAGTTTTCATCTATAAGATTGCATGAAGGAATGATCATGTTTTGAGATGGTCGCACTGACGCACTATGTGTTGAGGTAGTTGATATGTACTTGAGTATAAGCAGGGTGATGTGATAGAATATGGTAAAACTCAATCATATCAAGGTCATATAAATGGTATATTGTTATATTTAATTATGCGCTGACAATTATTATTTATGACAATGTGATGTAGGCGATTGCATGGCAAAGAGTTTGTCATGAAATATTAAAGAAGGCTTGGGTTGAGCTTTCACTTGGAGGCATTGGGAACCATGAGGATTGAGTCATGGTGTTTGTTGTTAGTCTTGTGTTTTTGGTCCTTTGTGATTTTTTGAGCTTGGTTTGTGATTTTTTTTATGTCTGATGCATAGCTATGCCACTTTGTTTTCGGTTTCTTATTGCTATTGGCTTTCTTGGCTTTCTTCTTGTTTGTTTCTTGTTCTTGTCGTTGTATTTTATGTTTTGAGTCTTGGGAATTGGTTGGGAAAAAGAAAAGTTGATGGAGCTCAACGAGAGATTTATGGTTTCGAACAAGTAATGTAAGAGCTAAATGAGGCTTGGTTTATGAGTAAGTGTAGCCGAACAACTATTTGGAATAGTTGATTCAATTGGTGTAAAAGGGCGGTGGTAGATCATGAGAAAGGTAACAAAAAGGGTAAAGTGAACAGATTTTAGGTGTTAGATGCCTTGGCTATGTTAGGAAATCTTTCTTAGAAGGCTCTAATATGACTCATGAAGAGGAAGAAGTGCAACATGATATATAAAAATTATAAGACCAAGTGCACCAAATTTTGCTCTCGCAAAGAGTAAAAATAAATAAAATTGAAGTTTTGAATAAAGGCGTGGAAGCTAAGATGGATGGTTTGAAGAAAGGCATGGAATCTAAGATGGATGGTTTGAATAATGTCATGGATGGCATGGAAGCTAAGAAGGATGGCATGGAAGCTAAGATGGATGACATGGAAGCTATGATAGATGAAAAAATGAAAGACAACATGGGAGACATGAAGAATGATCTAAAAGCAAACATGGAAGGTTTGAAGGAAGGTTTGAAAAAGTTAATACAAGAAATGATTCCTAGTGGCGAAAAGGTAGTACAAGAAACTCATGATGAGAACAAAATAAATGTTAATTGTGATTTCATAGACTCTAATGTTGGATTGAAGACCCACCATATTCCAAAGATCTATATGAGGACGTTTGCTGGTAAGGATCCCATAACATGGATACTACATATGAAGCAATATTTTGATATCCATAATGTGCAAAACACACAAAATGTATGCATTGCAACTTTATATTTAGAAAAAAATACATTTGTATGGTACCGATGGCTTTGATCTCGTAGAAAAATTGTCACTTGGTCAAATTTTATGGAGGAAATGATAGCACATTATGAGGATACAAAGAGAAACACCTTCTTTAGCCAATTGATAAATCTCAAACAAAAGGGTGCAATGGTGGAGCACATTAAGGACTTCCAAAAATTGAATATAAGGGTAACTAATATTCCAGAGGAACACAAGATTGATGTATTCATAAGGACTTTAAAGGATAATATCCAACATGAGGTTCGTCTTTGGGAACCTGATTCATTGGAGAAGGCATTCAGGTTGGTGAGAAAAAATTAAAGTAAAATTATGGCGACAAGGAAGCCTACCACTCACATATATAAATATGGAAGTGTTGCTACTCCTAGACTTCCACAACCTCCAAGGTTGTCACCACAACAATTGGATGAAAAAAGAGCAAAAGGGCTTTGCTACAGCTGTGATAGAAAATGCACTAAAGGTCATAAGTGTATTGAAGAGAAATCATTTTACATAGATTGTGAAGAGGAGGAAGAAAATGAACAAGAAAATTTAAAAAAAGAGGATATACATGAGGAACCAACCCTAGAGAAAGAAGAAATGAGTTTGACCATATCCTGTAATGCACTGGCCGGAATTACCACTCCCCAAAATTTCAATATAGAAGGAAATATCAAGAAGAAAAATGTAATAGTGTTGATTGATATGGGTAGTACCGATAATTTTATTCATTGCAAGGTAGCCAAGGAATTGAATTGCTTCCTATACCCAACACCAGAGTGTCAAGTGATGGTTGCAAATGGAGGAACTATAAATTTCTTTGGAAAATGCCATAATATCAAGCTAACCATGGGGGAATATGTATTGAATAGTCCAATGCTTTCCATTCCAATTGGAGGTGCTGATGTTGTACTAGGAGTACAATGGTTACAATATTTGGGGATGGTAACTTTTAATTTCAAGAAATTTTCTTGAATTTTTTTTGGGAAGGAAAGGAAGTTGAATTACAGGGTATCACAGGGAAGCCGGGAAAGATAATAAGATCTAATGTCATGACAAAGACTCTGAAGAAATAACAATGGGGCGTAATTGCACAATTATTCTCACTAGAAGTTCCAACATCAAAATAATCTATTTCTCTAGATCTCCAAAAAGTCTTGGACAATCATTCCAAGGTGTTTGAAACTCCCAAAGGACTTCCACCTACTCACGATCATGATTATGCTATTCATTTGATTCCAGGAAGTGTTCCTCCAAACATCAGGCCTTACAGATATCCTTATGTCCAAAAGAGCAAAATGGAACGTATGTTTGCATAAATGTTAGAGGCTGGTATAATTCAACCTAGTCGAAGTTATTTCTCTGCTCCAGTAGTATTGGTGCACAAGAAGGATGGATCATGGCGCATGTGTCTGGATTATAGGGAGCTCAATAAGCTCACTATTAATGATAAATTTCCCATTCCTGTGATTGATGAATTATTGGATGAATTCCATGGAGCAATTTATTTTACCAAGTTGCATCTCCGCTCAGGATATCATCAAATTAGAATCAAGACTAAAGATATTTTGAAAACAACATTTAGAAATCATGAGGGTCATTATGAATTTTTGGTCATGCCTTTTGGCTTTACCTTTGCACCTTCTACATTTCAAGGGTTGATGAATTCTGATTTCAAACCCTTCCTTAGAAAATATGTGTTAGTATTTTTTGATGATATACTAATCTACAACAGGTCTTGGAAGGATCATGTTCAACATGTTGATAGGGTGCTCAAAATATTAGAGGAGAAACAATTATATGAAAAAACCTCCAAATGTTTCTTTGGAGTACAAGGGGTGGAATATCTGGGTCATATTGTATCTCAAGAGGGTGTTAAGGTAGATGTTAAAAAAATTAAAGCCGTTAAGGAATGGAAAGTCCCCACAACCATAAAGTAGTTGCGAGGATTTCTCGGTTTAATAGGGTATTATCGCAAGTTTGATACAAACTATGGGAAAATAGAAACACCTCGAACAACATTATTGAAGAAAGATGCATTTTCATGGACTCCTGATGCAACTAAGGCCTTTGAACATCTTAAAGAGGAAATATGCCGAACACCTATCTTAGCTATGCCAGACTTCACAAAAACCTTTGTTACGGAATGTGATGCCTCAAGAAATGGAATTGGTGTTGTTTTAATGGAAGAAGGAAGACCCATTTCTTTTGAAAGCCATCAAATCAAAGGAAAGTATTTACAAAAAGCTATTTATGAGAAGCAAATGTTGGCAATACTACATGCATAAAAGAAATGGCGACCTTACCTAATGGGAAGACACTTCAAGGTAAAAAACTGATCATGATAGTCTTAAATACTTTTTGGAACAAAGACTATCTTTAGAAGAGCAACAAAAATGGGTCACAAATATGTTGGGTTATGACTTTGAAATTGTCTACAAAAAAGGGAAGCTAAATATTGCTGCAGATGCACTCTCAAGAAATTATTAGGAGGTGGAAGCATTGCTTTGTGCCATTTCTATTATCCAACCAAATTGGATAACCGAACAAGGGAGGAATGGAAGGATGATGAAGAAGTGTGGACACTCATTCAAAAGTTGCAGCAAGATCCCAGTACATCTGATACATTTATTTCGAAAAATGTTTCCTTATGGTACAAATATCACATATATATTTTTAAGAATTCCCAAACAAAACAAAAGATTCTTTTGAAATTGCACACCTCTCCCTCAAGAGGGCACACAGGATTTTTAAAAACTTACCATAGGGTGAAGAAATATTTTTTTTGGGATGGCCTTAAATATGATATTCAAAAGTTTGTGGCATAATGTTTGGTTCTCCAGCAAAATAAAGTTGAGACAATTAAGACCCCAAGTCTACTACAACCTTTATCCATTCCAAGTCAACGTTGGGAGGAGGTTTCAATGGATTTCATCACAGGTTTACCTAAGTCCGAAGAAAAGAGTGTCATCATGGTGGTAGTTGATAGACTTACCAAGTATGCACACTTTTTTGCATTATCTCATCCATTTAAAGCAAGTACAATTGCTATTGCATTTATGGAAACAATTCAAAAGCTTCATGGAAACCCAAATATTATTGTAAGTGACAGAGATCCCATTTACACTGGAAATTTTTGGACAAAATTATTTTCTTGTTTGGGTACCTAGCTAGCTCATAGCTGATCTTATCATCCTAATCCAATGGGAAAACTGAGATAGTGAACAAATGCTTGGAAGGATATCTTCATTGTTTTATATATAATAAACAAACACAATGGGTTAAGTGGTTACCTATGGCTAAATGGTGGTATAACACTTCTTTCCGTACCGCAACAAAAATTACCCCATATATGGCATTTTATGGATATCATCCACCGCCTATCACATCATATTTAAGAGAAAAGTCTAAGGTTCCAGCAGTGGAAGATCACATCGAGCACAAGTTCTCCAACTCTTAAAGGATAACCTAAATTTGGCACAAAATTGAATGAAACAACAGGAAGATCAACATCACAATGAGAGAAGTTTTTATGTAGGAGTCTGGGTATTTTTATGGCTACAACCATACAAAAAAATGTCCCTCAAGCAAGCTAAGAAGGATAATAAATTATCACCAAAGTACTATGGTCATTACAAGGTGTTGCAAAAGATTGGTATTATGGCATACAAATTGGAGCTTCCTGCTTCTTCTCGAGTGTACCTAGTTTTCCATGTTTCATGCTTAAAGAAGGTTATAGGTGACAAAATTCCAGTTCAAACAATATTGCTAGAACTTGACAAGGAAGGAAAAATTATATTGGAACCTGAAGCTGTCATGGAAACAAGAACTCAACAGTTATGGAATCGATCAATTTCAGAGTATCTCATCAAGTGGAAGAACTTACCCATTGAAGATTCCACATGGGAGGATGAGAATTTTATACAGAAGCATCCAGATCTACTCAAGCGTTGAGGACAACATATTTTTGAAGGAGAGGGGCATGTTAGGTCCCTATATTACTAGTGTAGTCCCTTATTGTTGTTAGTGTAGCCCCCTTATTGTTATTGTTGTACCCTTGTAGTCCCCATATTGTTATTATTGTGCCCCATAAAAGCCCACTATTGTTATTGTTGTGCCCTTACATTATTATTGTTAGGCCGACTAGGATTATATTGTGACCCCATGGACTCCTATATATATAAAGAAGGTTTTTCCATTCGAATCATCCAAGAATTTAATTTATGTAATGTAAAGGAGGTTTCCCCCTCGAAGTGGCTGATTTTTAAGTTGTTGATATCTCTTTTCTTCTATTTTGTGAGCTGGTTTCATAACAACCCAATAGTGTCCATTGATTTCCATGAGCATGCTATGACCAATATGATGCTTTTGAGGCAGGTATATGCCTTGGTTTTTATATCTTCTGATGCGAGGAAGCCTTTCCAAGGGATGAATATCCCAAGATAGGGGATGTCAAGGAACTTGGAAGGTGAGTGATTGCACAGAAGGGGATTACCAAATTTCCCGAGGGACTGCATACAGAGAAGGGAAGGACGGGGATGGATTTTTTTTGGTCATTAAAATTGCCATATGGAATGAAATGCACATTGGGAGTGTGCCTTGGAACAATGAGTCGGTAACTGTTCACTGAGAGTACAACAGTGCAGGATTGTAGCGCTGGACATTGGATGCATCTTTGAATTTGATAATGAATTTTGGATTTCCTGAGAAGGAGGTGAATCTTGGTATTACTATGAGGGTGGAGGTGCGAGCCTATGGATTTAATTGTTGTTGATATGGGAATTGTATCCTTTTATTTGTTGGTTGAGAAAATTTGCATATGTGTATATTATTGTAAATACCGTAATGAGCTGTGCTATAAAGCTCCAATACATGATATCATTGTCATGATGGTTTTGCTTTTGAGCAGGTTATTCATTTTAAATACTGCAAGGAGCTATGTTATAAATAACCATGGCCAATATATTTTATTTTCAGTGGTTTTGCTGAGTTATATGTGTAGTTGAACACTGAGGACGATATTCCGAAAGGGGGAGGGTTCTGTAACAACCCTCATGAAAATTCCATGTAAAATGTAATAAAGTTAAAAAATAATATCCATGGTTGATGGGACACTTATTCCAAGCTTAATGTTGGGAAAAACATCCTAATGGGTGTTCATTTCGGCTAATATGGCTAAGGAATTTGGAAAAGGAAAAGGCATTTGGAAAGGAAAATGGCATATTTGGCACATTTATTTATGAAAATAATGGAAAATAGGAGAAAAGGAAATTGAAAGGTCATAGGTTGCATGTGAGGAGGAAAATTATGGAAAATGAATAAATTAGAGGCATCAATGATAAAAAGGATGCCGAGGATCAGTTGGCAAGCTTTCGCTCACACTTATGGCTCTCTCATTATTCTATCTCTCTCTCTCATACTCTTGGACACTTATTCTTGGAGGACTCTTGGTGAGTGTGGCATGCTTGGAGATTTGGAGCAAGAAGGCAAAGTTCAAGTAGGGAAAGGCAGAATCAGGCAGCTATAGTGACATTCTTTGCAGGTATCGATTTGCATGTGTATTTTCCTTGCTAGTTTTGGCATGCATGGAATTGCATGTGGTTCTTTTCTGTAGTGGCATGGGTTTTTCTAGGTATGAAACTGTTTTCAGCATAGCCTTTCCATTTCCAGATAACCATGGTATTGTGGAGTTCCCATGTTTTGGTTTACTGGATTTCCAGATGGATTCAAAGCTGAGTGGGGTGGATCTCTGAATTGATATAGCACATGGCCTAGTGGTCCCTGAACTAGACTATGGATCATGGTAAAGCCACTGGCCTAGTAACCACTGAGCCAGACTGTGGGTTGTGGTAAAGCCAGGATTGTGTTGCCCCGGTGGGCCTAAGAATCCTCAAATGGTGAATGGTGGGATATATGGTAAAACCTAGAGGTGGTTCACTCTCCATTTCAGGCCTAGGAATCTCAAGTTTGGGATTGTAGTAAAACCTAGAGAGTATGTCTCAGTTTAGGGCCTAGTGACCCCTGATTCAGACTGTGGGCTGCGATAAAGCCTAAGAGACTAGGGGATAGGAAAATTTCTCACAGTGTAGGTGATGAGAATCCAGTGATATCCATGTTTGTGTTGGCCTAGTGATATGGGTAGATCATTGTAAAGCTGATTATGACATGTTTATTGATGAGGGTGAGGTGGTTTAACCTTGGGATGCCTTGGTTGGTTCTTTCGGTTTAAGTCCCACATTCATGCTTGGAATATGACATGGGGGTTATTAGTTGAAGTAATATTTGGCTCAACCAATCTATAGTTGGGTGGAACGTGGAAGTCCCATCTCCAGTTAATTTTTATATTCAATAATGAAGAGCTCATTCCTCCAGTATTCAATATGCAAATGTACTAGTTTATGTATGGATTTTATTGCTATTGCATCCATTGTATTTCTTTATTAATATGATGGTTATGAGCATGTATTCAATTAGTGATGATGCACATCTCTATTCACATTTTTTCCTTTAAATGAATATCCCATGTATCTATGGCATAATTTATTGATGCAGGGGCATTAGGTTCAAGAAAATAATTTGTATTTTAATAGACATAGGGGGATCTCATGTTTTTGCTTTCTTATGTAATTATTAATATTTGAGTGATTTTAATTAAATATGGAGAGAAATTGTAAATGTTCCCAAGTCATTGGAGAACATGAGGGGAAGTCGATTAGTTAGGGATGTGAAGAGTTAGTTTCTGTTTGTTTAGGGCTTTAGGACAAATTTAGGGTTTGAGGATTTCAAGAGTTTCTATTGAGTGTTAAGGGAGCTGAACCACTTTGTTATTAAATTGTATAAATAAGCCTCAGAGGCATTAAACAAAAGGAGAGACCTGAAGATCTAGAGAGACAGAGTAGTGGGATAGAAGGCCATTTGACTTTGAAAATCTGGCCAAAGACGAGAATGCTGTTGTGTTTGATTTCATATATATGAATGAAGGAAATTGGTTCTGAGATATATGTATTATTTGATTGAATTCTGTGTGATGAATGTTTGAATTTCTGTGGATGAATATATGATAAAATTTGTGTTAGAGCTCTGAGATGATACTTTGCATACAATGGGAGAAATCGACATAATTACTATAGACAAATTTGAATTGAATTAATGAATGTATACACCTGGAAAGGCTAAGTGGATGTGTGATTTCCTGGGTTCAATCAATGATCACTTAAAGGATCGTTGATGCAAGAGAGAGAATGAATTTAAATTCAGAATTAAGGAGTGATACTATAGGGTTGAGTCTGATTTGGGATTTGGTTGAATTTTGTTATATAGAAATCATAGAGTGAAGTCTTAAATCGAAGAGGAATGGGTGAATTATGACTCGGGGGTTTGAATTGAAAGTAGTCTTCAATAAAGAAGAAATGGAGTGGAGTTACAGTAAGAACACGATTTAAAATCAATAAAATCGTGAAGGGAGTATCGAAAATTGAATAGGAGTCTTTCTCATTTCATAGAGATGAATTGAAGTATGGCAAGCGTTGTGGATCCTTGAGTGAAGAACAAAGACGTTGAATCATATTCAGAATCTGAGTTAAGGTTACAAAGTTGAAGGCGGAGTTTAACAAATGAAGGATGTGGAACTATGAGTGAAGGGGAACCTTGAATAAACAGTAAAGGCGGTTTTGATGAACCTAGACTAGCAGTATCGCGTAACTTTTAAAATGGTAAGTGGATTTCACTTTTAGAATGCGATATGGGTCTTTGGTGGACACGTGGTTTAGAGTGGTATTCAAAAACCACTTACATCGCGTAATTTTTGAGGATTAAGTCCTGAGCGTTTTCATAACGCGATATCCGTCGGATGAGGGTTTAATTGAGGTTTGGAGTGCGATGAAGCATGGGCCATCGGATCCATTTGACATTTAGTGCAAGAGGAGGACAGCTGTGGGACCGGCTAATATATTGGCATTCGGTTTGAAAACCCAAGGTATGTTGCAAATGTTATGCGTATAAATGTGTTGTGGGACTGGACCAACATTAAACTAATATTTGAATGTTAATTGGGTCGGCTTATTGAACGGTGCATAATATTGTATAATGGGCACAAAGAAGATGTGAATGCCATTTATGTTGGGTTTAATATGTGCGCAATAAATATATATGAGTTTAATAAATTCCGCAAGGACATGTGATATGGTCAAGGCATAGACAGGAAACCTTAATATAAGGTCGGAGCTATAGTAAACCTTTCGACTTTTAAAAGTCTATAATTGTAGATCTAAATGCCAAGGATTGTCTTAATTGAAGGTTTTTGGTAAGTGAGAGAGGCGTTAACTTGGTAAATAAACGAAAGGAAAGGACCTTGGAATAAAGAGGTCCGACTATGGGTTTATAACCATATATTAAATGCGAAGAAATCTTCATGGTGGAGATTGGTGAGAGAAGCTTCCGCACTTATTTATTTAAATTTCCAATTTGAAAGTAGAATATTGAATTTCCCAGATTGAGAATTTGTATTGGATTGAAAATGGGAGATGCATTGTTATATGCATGAGAGTTTAAAATGTGGAGAAGCAGGGTATCCCTGGCATCATTGTGGTATCAGAGCTGGAATAGCTCTGTTTGAAAGTTCAAGTTTTTTGAATTAATTGCATGTGTGATGAAAAGAAATCAGATTTTTGAAATTGATTGCAGCATACAAAGGTGCAGTGTAGGTGAAAGAAGAAGCAAGATTATACAGAATCTTGAAGGTGAGTTGATGAGCATTATTTAACTCTGGTTTGAAGTATTGTTTGCAGAACTCAGATTTCAGGCAATGGAAGAAATCTCAGCAAAAGAAGATCACAACTTTGAGAGCAGTGATGAAAGAGTTCAGTAGAGGATTCTAAAGTGAAGAAGAAAGTGTGGCAGAACCTGGAGAATTCCCAACAGAGGTTGGATGAAAGAAGAACAAATGTGTTCTTGAAAAGCTACAGAGTGAAGCCTAGAGAGAGTAGAAGAGAGTGCTTAGAAGGTTCCAGCAAATAGGGGACCAGTACTTGCCAAAAGCCCAGATCCGGAGGAAAGGATTGGTGAGGTAAGTGGAAGCAGGAGAGCTTGCTGTTGTAGAGGCTTGGTGCAGCTGACGAGTGAGGAACTCATGATGGAGGAGAAGATGACTTCCAAAACTAATAACAGAGATTGCAGAGGTTCTGAGAGAGGCCACAATAGAAGAGAGAAAGAAGATGCCAGGACAAATGGCAAGAGGAAGAAATTGACTGATGCAGAATATTGGAAAGAGGTAGCTGAGATCAGAGAGCAATTTAATAAACTGGAAAATATGATAGAGGAAAGCCAGATATTTGGTTGGCTCATGAAGAAGAAAGTAAAGTGGCATGGGCTACAAATGAAGAAAGAGCAAATGATACATGCTCAGCAGAAAGAGAGATTACTTAGGATGATTGAATATTTGGAGAAGGACTTGAAGACTGAAACTTCAAGTGAGACCAAGAGGTCAAATGACTTTACATCTGATGATTTTTGTATGTTTGCAGAGAAGTTGAGAAAGCTTGAATAGAGGATGGATGTACAATTGGAATGTGTAGAACTCAGAGTAGCTGAGTTGAGAAGAGAAGTTTCTGTTTGTGAAGTAGAACAGAGTACAGATGAAGAATGGAGATCTGCAAAAGATCTTATGAATCATGGTGGAGGTTTAAGACAACAAGAAGTTTGTCTTGCTGAAGAGGAAATTATTGATGATTTCTTGAGCTATTGGACAAGTCCAGATCAGCTGGATGATGTGAAGCCTTGTATTTTTGAATCTGACAATTGTGAGGTGATTACAGGTTTTATAGAGGAGGATGAGCAATCTTGTAAAGCTGCCACAAGTATGAAGAAGTATTTCTCAGAAGATGAATACTCAGAAGTAAAACACAATGTTGGAGGATGTCTCTTGACTGAAGGAAGCAGTGATGCATTCATGATGGAAGTTGTTGCAGCACATGAAGGAATTATTGTGAATGAAGAAGGAGAGGATCATTTTGAAGAACTGATATGCGAAACACATGTTGAGGCTGTTGAAGCTCCTAGTCTACAAACTGAAAGTTTGTGTATGAATGCAAGGACTGTAAGTGATGATGAAATACTTCAACAATGCCACAGAGAAATTGCATTGTTGGAATACTTGTTGGAGAATTCAGAGTATGAAAGAGAGATTGCAGAAGGCAGACTTCACTACAGTGAATAGGAAACCATCATGGAGGCAGCTGGTGTGAATGAAAGACTTGTTGACAGTCTTGGGAATTCTTCAGAGAATTCTTTGGGAAAAGTGAATCAACATACTGATGTGCTAATAGAGAAGGAAGGAATTTTAGGACAACATACTGAAATGCTGGCAGAGGAAAGAAAGGCACTAAGGCCTTATGATTTTTGTCTTAACAATTGTTTTGTGAATGCAGATTTTATTGGAGAAAATTTGACACCACTGGAAAACCAAAGAAAGGAGGAGGAAGATTCTGTGGAAGACTTTAATCCATGGAATGAAGAAATTGGATTGCTGGAGATTATGCTGAACAACCAGGATTCAATACAAGAAGGAGAACCTCAATTTCAAAATTGGGGATTGCAGAATGTGAAGATGCAAGAGAATGATGATAGCGAAGACTTTGTGAGTCTTGGAAAGGACTTGGAACTACAGAAAGAAGAATTGGTGACTAGATCATCAATTGAGACCATTGGGTCTTGTAGTGCTGAATTTGACAATTTGACTATAAATTCAGGTGTTATAGAAGACAATCTATCTCTCGGAGTTGTCTTGGATGAAGATGAACTGTTGCAGGAGAAGGAAGGTGAGGCTATCATGCCTCATGTAAAGGAACTTGTTATTACTGTTGATGACAAGAAGGAACTAATTTGTCTGATGGACAAGGAGAAGACTGGAGGATAGATTTTTGGAACTGCCTCAGTGGTGGAGAATCAAAATTTTATTCTGATAGAAGATGAGGACACAGTACTTGAAGAAATTGAATTGATTGCCAGAATCAAGCAAGAAGATGGAAGACAATTACTGAAGATTGTCAAAGAAGAAGAAGAATATGCTAGACCAAGTTTGTAGCATATTGATGAAATGCTTGAAAATATACGGCTGAATTTTTTGCTGAAAACATTTAGAGAAGAGAATGAAATGGCAAAGCAGCAGATTGAAGTGTTTCCAGAGGAAATGTTAGAGAAACAATTTGAAGTGTTGCCAGAGGAGGAAGAGACACAAGGATTTTGTAATTTTGGTGTTTGTTTTATGATTGTAGGTACTGATGGAAGGACTAAGGAATGTTTGGTCTAGGAGGAGAAGAAAAGAGACGATGACAGTGACTGAAAATTTAAATACAAGTCCAAGAAATTGCTGAAGTCCGAGAGTGAAGAAATTGTCATGGGTGACAATCAGGAAGAGCTTTTTTGTTGTAGAAAACAAGAGGGTATGGATGATTGGGTGGCAGCAACCGCAGGATTTTAGCAAGTGAAATTAAGAGTTCAACAAATAAGAACTCAACAAGTAGAAGCAGAGGCAAGAATCCAACAATCAAGAGGAAGCAATATCTAGCAGTCAAAAGACATATTAGATAGGGAAATTGAATTTATGAGAAAACTGATGGTGAAAGTGTCTCAGAGGAAGACAACTATCATTTATTGTATGATAGCTTATGGTGTAAGGGAGCAATGCTTCTTAACCATTCTCAGATAAGAAAGAGACCCCTTTGTTTAAATCTTCTGTTTATTCTTGTAGATGCTATGTTTGTGACATGTTTGACGAAATTACGGTCATGGCTGGGTGGGTTCAGATGCGTTCCTGATGTTGTAATTGCTTCTATATGTTTATCTTATTGTTATTTACCCTCTCCTAAAGTTACAGGAAGTTTTGGGTAGTGACCCGGGCTCAGGGGCTGAAAATGTGGCTCAAATCTCGAAGCTACAGGAATAAAATTCGTTGTTTGGGCTTGAGCCGCTACCTTTCCAAGGCTAGCTTGTGATTCTAGGGTCTAGAGCCGCTCCCTTGTCCTTATATGCCTTCTTCTCAACCTCAAAGGGGCTAAAAATTAGTCCCCCCTCAAGGAACAGGGCCCTAGAAGGTTGGGTTACTTGTCGGGGATGTCAATGATGCCGTGTAAGGTGAGTTTTTTGTGTTTTTGTCAGTTCCACTTCCTTAAGGTCATCTAGGAGGCTGATATCATATTAGTAGCCTCTCGTCACATGTTTACCCTGGTTGGCTGGTTACTTGGGTAGATGTGGGAAGAGGGTGTTATAGAGTGGTATTAGAGCATGTTTCAACCCTTCAACTCGATGGACGGTGTGTTGGTCATGATTTTATGTCAATTTCTTATGTGATTTAATACCCATTTTTTATGTGGTTGATGCATCCATGTTGTGTTGACCATGTTGGCAGTGGTGTCACCATGGATGTGCTTATGGTGTTGTCGTCAATATAATGCCATGAATGTATGACTGATTGTGCATTGTTCTCGTTTATGTATTGTCCATGCATGATTGCTTACATGTTTCTACATATTGTACATGCATTGCTTGTTTATGCTAGGTCACATATTGGTCATGCTTGCATGTTGTCCATGTATGCTTGCTTGTATGAGGTTATATGCTGAACATGCATTGGTCATTCATGATTGGTTATACATGTCAAGTGGGTGCATATGGTCAATTTTGCATTGGTTTGGTTGAGGTTGTTGTGCATAAGCCTCATTGCACACAATTAGGCCATCATTATGATATTGGTATGTTATGATGCTAATGTGCTGGATGAGATAGAGTAGGAGATGCAGATAATCAAAATGAAGCTGCAGCATTGGACCTTGAGGCAAGAGCATATCGCCATACAAATTATATGCTTGGCATGTAGGTATGTGATTCATGGTTATTGTAAGCATTAGGGTTACTTATATGTTTGTCATTCTATTATTACTATGGTTATGTGTATGCCTGTAATTCTATTGATGTTATGGTTACATACATGATAGATGCTAGTTAATTAGTGTGATCATATGTACATGTGTTAGTCAATAAAGCATGGTATTAGATTGATGATTATGTTATATGTCATTGATGATTATGTTAAATTGTAGTTAGCTCAATGACTATGACGTTATATGCTGTTGATGAGCATGTTATATGTTAATTTATTGTTATGGTATGCTAGTTAGCTTGATGATTAGGTTACATGTTGTTGATGAGCATGATATATAGCTTGTTGTTGGTATATGCTATTGATTATTAGGGTTAATTCGTTAGGATATTGATGTTATATGTGTCATATTTTCTTGGATTGGCTTATGTGGATGGTTAGGGTTATTACATTCATGTATGAATAGATAAATTTGTGATATTGTATTGTACTGATTTAGGCTGACTGTGCATATGTGATTGTTATGCATGAATGAAAATTAATTATGAGTTTATGATGTGAACATGTTAGATAGTTACTATTATGGATATCATGACCTTATTTAGGGTTGAGTTGATGTGTTGTGAATTTATATTGTGCTAATCTAGATTGATTGTGTAGACAAGATAACCTCCCATGAGATGCATTAAGGTATGAACTTGCGTATGTCCCCTACTTTGTAATTGATGTCGTTTATCTATTGTTTGCATGTTTTATTAGTTGTATGATATGAGTTTGCATCTATAAGATTGCAAGAAGGAATGATCATGTTTTGAGATGGTTGCACTAACACACTATGTGTTGAGGTAGTTGATATGTACTTGAGTATAAGCAGGGTGATGCGATAACATATGGTAAAACTCAATAGTATCAAGGTAAGATAACTGGTATATTGTTATATTTATTTATGCGCTGAAAGTTATGGTTTATGACAGTATGATGAATGGTTTTTCATGGCAAAGAATTTTCCATGAAATATTAAAGAAGGCTCAGATTGAGATTTCACTTGAAGGCATTGGGAACCATGGGGATTGAGTCATGGTGTCTCTCGTTAGTCTTGTGTTTTTGGTCCTTTGTGATTTGTTGAGATTTATTTGTGGTTTTTTTTATGTCTCGTTCATAGCTATGCCACTTTGTTTTGGTGTCTTATTTGTATTGGTGTTCCTGGTTTTCTTTTTGTTTGTTTCTTGTTCTTGTCATTGTATTTTATGTTTTGAGTCTTGGGAATTGGTTGGGAAAGAGGAAAGTTGTTTGAGCTCAATGAGAGCTTTGTGGTTCCCAACAAGTAATGTAAGAGCATAATGAGGCTCGATGTATGATGAAGCTTAACGGAACAACCGTTTGCATTGGTTGATTCCATTGGTGTAAATGGATTGTGGTAGAACTGTCATGAGAAAGGTAACATGGAAGGTAAAGTGAATGGATTTTAGGTGTTAGATGCCTTGCTACGTTAGGAACTATTTCTCTCAACGTTGTGTCTCTCAACATTGTGCACGATGTGAATGAATAAAGGAACTTCTCTTAATCTATACCTTATGGTATCTAGCAATTTTTTTGTGATCATGATTATGTTGATGTTTATATATGTATACATGTATGTATGTATGTATGTCGTGTTGAAAACGTCGTCATAGATCATGATTGTGTAATGCAGATGTTTATATGTATATATGTGTGTATGTATGTCGTTGTCTGATAGGATCATGATTGTTTTATTGTAATGATTATATCTATCTATCTATCTATCACTGTATGACAAAGTTTTCAAGGATCATTCATGTGGAGGAATGATTAGTTATGTAGGTGAATGGAATGAAGAGGTTCCTAGCTATGAGGAATTAAGTGGTAGAGTAGCCTTGACATATCTGTGAGGTCAGTATCATGTGGATATGATTTAATGTTATATGCTTGTACTATGCCTATGTTTATGTTATGGACAGGTAATGCCGAGAGGTACATCAACAAAGTGAAAGCAATGTGATCTATGGCATAATAGGATAAGCATGGATAGTGTAAAGACACTAAAATCAAGGTTTTTTGTGGCGTTAGTGTGTGGCCTATGGATGTTGTTAGGGCTCCTTAGTTTCCCAAGGCTGAGAAAGGAAACCAAAGAGGTAACCACAAACCAACTTTTGACTTGGTATCTAGCCCTACCAAATCAGAGAGAAATCTCTCTATATCAAGCTCACATCCAATGGAAATGATTGGAGAATATTAGGGTTTTAAGCTGGTTATTATCTCAATAGGGTTTGATTAGGGTTTGTTGGATAAGAAGCACCAGTTATAGGTACTAGGCTAGGTATTCCCAAGGATTAACTACATACATAGTATGATGCAAGATAGGTGTGATCAATGACACAATTGGTCTGTTATTTTAGCGTGGTAAGGAGGAAAGCATATAAGAAGTTAAGTGAGCATAATGAATTCACTTACTGAGAGGATGAAACACTTAGATGCTTATCTTAAACAAAAACAAAGCATAAAAGAACAATTTCTGTTTCAGAACTTAAAAGATAAAGCATAGGAAGAAAGTAGATGGCTGCTTGAACAATTTATCATCAGATGCATAAGAAAAATGGAGAAAAAAACTATCACTAACCACATCACAAGAATCCCATAAAAATAGCTGCCATTTCCTGTAAATTGCTTCTGCAAATAGTCAAGTATACTATTGCCAAAAGAGTGTGACCTTCAAATATCCAACCCTCTTAATGACTTCATTTTGAGTACATATAGAAAATAAAACAATATTCCACCTCTAGGGGTCGAATCCTGATCCATAACAACTAATTAATGAACCTAATGAATCATTGCCTAATCTTAGGGAAGTTAGAAACAACTTTCCCCTTTTCTAGCTAACTAGTTGAGATTTTCTCTCAAGGCATTAATCATCAACTTATTTACAAAGATGACCATTAATAAGCCTATTAATCATCAAACAACTCGTGAGCCAGTTGTTACAATGACCAAGTTTACCTTTGACCTCCAGATGTCATGAAAAACCTTCAAACCTATAAATGCAACAAAATTTCTCAGAAACACAACAACATTTTTGAGAAAACGCAACAAAACTTTGGAGGATGATTTAGAGGCCTTATTGGATGATTTTTTTGCTGAAAAAGGTATGGTTGGAAAGATGAAGATGCATGCTACACAATGGAGTCATAAATCATTGTAAAAATAGGTTGCAAACCCCTGAAAAATTGACATGAAGTCAAACTGTCCAAGAATGGAGCAAGTGCCCTGAAAAAGTGGCAGAAAGGTGAAAAGTAGGCACTGTTTGACCATATTATGAAAATTTATGAATCTCCAAGTGTCCCCATGTACTTTTATGACATCCTTATGCCATAAGCTATCTCCACATGCTTGAAATTATGCATTTAGACCTCTTGAGAAAAAGTGCAACAACTACTTGCTGTGTTTCTATAGGGTCAAATTTCTGCATTTTTTGTAAACATAGGGGTCAAATATGGCGTGATATCTATTTAACCATAACACGTTTTACAAAACTGGGAGAGGTTTTTTTATATACGGTTGTAATGAAGAAAAACCTCTCTCAATTTTTTGAGATTAATTCCCATATTCTTGGAATTCGTGCCAAAAACGAATGACTAAAATAGGAAATTAAATTGGATAATTTGATTTTATGACAAATAAGCTTCAAAATTTGCTGCATATCTCCCAAATCATAACACATGTGCATACAATGAAGTATATTTTTGTTCTAGACAAAAACCTCTTTCACTTCTGTAAAATTCATCTCCATTACTTCAGAAAAGTAAAATTGTCCTTGTGTGCAGCAAATGACCTCAAAACCCTAAAAATCATGCTAATCACCTCCTTCTTATGACACCTTAAATTTAACCCCTGCTATGATGGCATGATATCTTTTGAAATTTAGGGAAAATAAACTCGTTAGATCTTGATTATAACCCACCTATTGCACTTTCGTACAAAACCCTAGACAACCTGCCTGCTCAAATGACCTCCTTATAAAATCTGATGAATTGACCTCTTGCTTATCAATGGGATCATATATTGAGATATATCCTCATTTTAATTTCCTCTTTTCACTGGTCTCTGCCATGTTTTACTTTTATTTTGACAATAAACCCTAGTTTCACACAAGAATGGGTAAGGGGACTTGAACTACAAAATAGGGCTAAAAAAAAAAAACAACTTGAGGGAAGCGAATGAAGGGTATGGGGGGTAGGAAAAATTATGAAAAAATTATGGGAGGTAAGGATAGGTGTTAGGAACAAACTGAAAGTAGAATTTTCCAATTTGAGTGAGTAAAGAGGGGTAAAAAAGGGAAAACAAAACCCTAGTCCAAAAGCGCAGTAACTAGCTAGGGTTGTGAGGGTAAATGATATAATGAGTGAGTTTGAGTGTGGGGAATGGTGGGAAATGTATGATGAGGGATATTTTGGATGTGTAGGCTTATAAAATAGGATTTTTCTCTTGAAAAGAAGCCAAATACAATGAAATATAAAAAATGTAGCAAAAGTGCATCAGAAACCCTAGGCAATGATTTTAATAATTCTCTAAGGAAATTGATTGAAGCAAGGGTTTGTGAAGGCTCCACTTACTTGATTAAATATTTTTGAAGCACTGAGATGAATTTTTTAACCCGTTATTTCCTCCTTATGCCTCCAAATAAAAAACACAACAAACCTCCAGAAGCGTTGCAGACTGATGAAACTAGTAATTGGTGATGAATTTCAAAGTTCTTATGGCTGTGGCAAGTCTCTCAATGGTAGAGAGGAGCTCTTGGAGCTTTGGAAGGTTAAAATTAAGTTTCAAAATGACTTATTTCTTGAAAAGGAAATGTTACCTTGATTATTTTTGTTCCCTAATTGCTAACTTCCATGATGGTGACCAAAACGGATGACATGACTCCCTTTTTTGCCTTTGATGACTATTATGATGATGACCATCAAATGTGAATCCTAGACCATGACCTAGATGATGACCCACTGACTCTTTTGATGACCTAGGATAGGGGAAAAATGACATGAACATGATGGATGATGGTTACCTTGAACATGTGGAGGGATTAGCAATTACCTAGACAATAACAAATGACCATATGAAAACAAAGAGATGTCAAATTTTATTCGAAAATATAACAATTTGACCTAATACCTTATCAATCACATGGAAAGAGTAAATTTGATCACTGGTGACCCATAGACACTAACATTGGATTGAGCTGGGGATGGAAACTCCTTTAAGAGGTGTCAAGAACACCGTAGACCAGGTCTCCTTGTTCATTGGGAAATGGAGCCACTGCAGCTACAATCCTCAAAATGAATCAAATCAAATTGAAAAATTAATTGTACATCGTCAACTGCAAACTCTACTGGAAACTAACACTGAAAAAGATGCTAAGAATTTTGAGCTTATTCATCACACCTTGCCTACTCTATCTGATCCATAAATCACCTGATCAAGTGAAATGAAACATCCAATGCAACCATCCAAGCATTTTATCCACTAATTGAGTTCCTTGCATATGCTTGTTTATGAGAAAAATAGAAATTTGGCATGATGAAAACTTCAATAAAAACTTGAAAATAAATCCAAATTTGGTAGGATTGAACCCCTTGCTGGCTCCAAAAATGGTGCAAATGGATCTTCAAATGAATGTGCACTGAGTTTTCGCTTGTCAAATAAGTTATAATTCTGCTCTAGGTGGCCTTCATACCATGAATATAAATTTTCATCTTGATCGCTACTCTCTTGATATGACTGCAAATTTTTGGATGAGCTTTGTAATGAGACTCCAACTGAACAAGACAATGAAGATGGATGCCAAAACTAAATCATTATCAACCCTATCTTCAAACTCACAACTAGCTAAAGGACGAGAATTTCGAATACAAATATCATCCATATAACTGCCTACTAGATCATTCCAAACATGAGAAAGCTGTTGTAACCTGTTGTGGATCGGTTCTGATGAAACTGCATGATCTTGTATAAACTCTTCATGTTCCACACTTTTAGCTGCATTTTCAAATTGAATGTTGCTTGGTAACTGTGATTTTGGACTGAAAAAAGGTTCTATATTACAAACAACATTCTCAACAACTTTAGGAGAAGGTTTCCAACTGCTGTCAAATTTCTTATTTGCTTCCTTGGAAACCTTATAGTTTTCTCTTATTTTTTCGAATGAAGGGAAACACAAAGGTAATGAGTCCCGATCAGGAAGTTCATTATCTTCTTCATGCTCAATATCAAAACTGAAAGACTGCTAATTTTTATTTTTGGGAAAATTTTCTCTCAGAAATTTAAATGAATTGAAACATAAAGGAAAAGACTTTTCACCTGCTTTGAAATTTTCTGCATTTTATTCATTGATTTCATGGCTAATATGTGTAGGATGAGTGCTATATTTTAGCTATTGTAATTGGAATTCCTCCTCCCAAAAACATGACGCTGATTGCCTTGAAGAGTCAACCTCGATTTCGACAACATAGTCATCATCATACTGATAATACTTGGGTAAATCATCAATATAAGTAATGTCATCAAGCATACACATTGGATCAGTAGATTTATTCTCCACAGGTTGATCTACAAATCCATTTTCATGATTTTCCATAAATGAATACATAAAACAATCATTTTCTGATTTGGGATTAGCAAGAAAATGGTTAGGGTTAGCAACTTCTTCTTCTTCTGTAATAAGTGGGACATGGTTTTTTTGGAAAAAAAATTCATCTCTCATGGTGATGTTTTGCATCATTTCTTCCATCGTTCTTATCAAAATGTCAAGTTTCTCTTCTAAAGTTGTTAGGTACTCCTTCTCTATGTTCTCCTTCTCTTCTGCCTTATATTTTGACCTTTTGACCAACAAATTAGATTCCACAACTATTTCACTATCTTGCATTTATTTGAGTGTTGTAGTGTTCCTTTCTCTCAATTGAAATTCAATTTCTGGATCAAAGGCATCTGGATAGTATAAGAGAGCTAAACCAGGAGGCGATTTTATATCAGCTGACATTGAATGGTATACTTGATTGAACCTAGCTGAAAAGTGTTGCACTGTTTCTCCTGGATGTATTTTCAAATGATTATATTCCTTTAAAATCAGAAAAGAATTCCTCTTGATCACCCATTTATCAAGGAATACTTTCACAAACTGATGGAAATCGAAAATGCTTGCAGTTGGCAAGTTTTTGAACCATTTCTTGGCTTCACCTTGCAAAGATAGATCAAAAATCCTGATACTGACATCATCTTCTTTGACCTCAAAATGGTCGAGAAAATTTTCAAAACCCTGAATGTGTTTTTTAGTAGTGATGTTACCATATTCTCAACCAAAATTGGGAATATATTTGTATTTCAGGGAAATCATGGAGTATAGGAGGTAAGATGAGTGGCTTGTATCTATCTGGAATTTTACAAGGTATAGGAGTATGTAGAGAAGCTGTAAGATTAGTCTTGATCTCTTGAGGCTCATCAAGCTGAAGATGGTCATCATAAGATTCAGAAGAAGGGTCTTGACCAAGATCAAATGCGTACATAGATTTTGTATTCAAAATATTCAATGGAAAGGAATAGAATGCAGGTCTATGATCCTTTATCAAATACAATATACATTGGAAAACCTTCTTGGCATTCTCAGGAAAAGAGAAGAAATAATTCATGACAAAGAACATGATGTCTTGGACGGAAGTCCAAGTTGAATACCTGATCTTCCCATATTTTCCTTTCGTGTTTCTATTGGTAAGGTTCACCCTTCAATGGAGTCTTTGGATTTGATTTTGAAATTGGATTTGGAGTCGCCAAGTGAATTATTTCAGCCTTCCTGTGTCTGATCAGTGTCCACCATCAAAAAATCAGATCTGATCCTTGTCGTTCACACCTAGGGAAAATGTAACCTTTCACTCCCAGAAACGACACCAAAATGTTAGGGCTCCTTAGTTTCCCAAGGCTGAGAAAGGAAACCAAAGAGGTAACCACAGACCAACTTTTGACTTGGTATCTATCCCTACCAAATCATAGAGGGCTCTCCATATATAAAGCTCACAACCAATGGAAGTGAATGGAGAATATTAGGGTTATAGGCTAGTTATTAGCTCAATAGGGTTTGATTAGGGTTCGTTGGATAAGACGCACTAGTTTTAGTTACTAGGCTAGGTATTCCAAAGGATAAACTATAGACATAGTATGAGGCAAGATAGGTGTGATCAGTGACACAATTGGTTTGTCATCGTAGTGTGGTAAGGAGGAAAGCATATAAGAAGTTAAGTGAGCATAATGAATTCACTTATTGAGAGGATTAAACAATTAGATGGTTAACTTAAACAAAAAACAGAGCATAAAAGAATGATTTCTATTTCAAAACTTAAAAGATAAAGCATAGGAAGAAATTAGATGGTTTTTTGAGCAACTTGATCATTATATGCATAAGAAAAATAGAGAAAAACATTGTCACTAACCACATCACAAGAATCCCATAAAAATAGCCGCAACTTCATGTAAATTACTTCTACTAATAATCAAGTACACTAGTGTCAAAAGAGTGTGAACTTCAAATATCCAACCCTCTCAATGACTTGATTTTGAGTACGTATAGAAAATAAAACAAGATTCCACCTCTAGGGGTCAAATCCTAATCCATAGCAACTAATTAATGAACCTAATGACTGATTACCTAATCATAGGTAAGTTAGAAACAACTTTCCCCTTTTTTAGCTAACTAGTTGAGATTTTCTCTCAAGGAATTAATCATATGATTATTCACAAATATGACCATTAATAAGCCTTTTAATCATCAAAAAACTCATGATCTAGTTGTTACATCAACCAAGTTGACCTTTGACCTCCACATGTCATGAAAAACCTTCAAACCAAGAAACACAACAAAATTTCTCAGAAACACATCAATGTTTTTTGCAGAAATGCAACAAAACTTTGGAGGATGATTGGAGGCCTTCCCGTATGAGTTTTTTCTGAAAAAGGGATGTTTGGAAAGATGAATATGTATAATATGCAATGGATTCATAAAGCACTACAAAAACTAGTTCCAAACCCCTTGTTGAAGAGGTTAATCCCCTCTGCGAACAGAGGTGATCCCTACTAGCCCAGATCGGGTCTAGCAACAATCAAACACGCTACAGTGCAGGTTCCTAATTGCAAATAAACCGACTTGCAATGAAGGCTTACGTGGAATCCAACACTGTTGTTTGTAGAAGAATTGGTGCTCCCGTTCCTTTGCCCTGGTAGATCACAATCCTCACGATCTCCGTGATTAGACACCTGCACATGCAAGAAACAACATAAACGCAAGCATAAAATTCAATATATACAACTATATGTCAGTCGAAGAGGACATAACTCATGAACACGATCAAGAACAAGAGTGGAAACATAACCAATAGTCGCTTATCATTAATGAGTCAAAAGAAGAATACAACCATAGCTTCGACGCAGCACTCTCCTTTGGCGGGTCGTCAGCAAAACATGTCTCGATAAAGCCTGTCAAGGATGGGACAAGCCTCTCTCTCTGGATACTTGACAATAGACTCCTTGCTTGGATTTGGCCTTAAGGGAATCAAGAAGGCTCTTGCAGCATAAGGATGTGAAAGCTCTTGGGAACTAGCTTGCAAAGGAGATGAGCAAGCTTTTATAGATGGAGGAAGGGGAGTTGGGATCCCTATAATTATGGGATTGGCCCTATCATCAAGGAAACTTCCATGAGAGGTGGCAAACCACTTCCTCTCTATGGAAATCCGTAGTCAAACCTCCCAACTCAAGATAGATATCAGTCCAGGAATTTGTTAGGACGAAACCTATGCCATTTATTCTTAAAAAACACCTCTTAATATGGTTGGCGTGGGTGCAGCTCTATGACAGAGCACCAATTGGCGCGCCCTCTTTGGAGGATTTGCCCTCTTGGCGCGAGGGCTGAACTGTGGAACCGCGCCAATGGAAAAAGAGCTATTTTTAGGGTTTTTTGCAGGGGGATGTCTTCAGGGCAATGAAAGCTCATCTTCAGAGGGATGCAATGAAAATATTTTCAAGTCTTGTCTCTGCTCACAGGTCACGGAATGAGCCCTCCAATGTGCGGGATGGGGAATGGCAGGGACGGTGACAAATTGATGTGTAACAGATGCCCCCTAAAGCATGAGGCCCGAGAGAGAGAGAGGGGTGAAATGCTTTACGAGAACATGCCGACTGAAAACACTGCCATCGGAAAACCTGCGGAGCGAAGTACAACCAATGTCTCAGATACATGATATATATGTGTAGTATGGGCGCAACCATCCATAACAGAGTATACAATAACCTAGATCCAAGGCATGGACACAGCCATCCCAACAGGGTCGATAAATAGACTCAGGTATGGTCGCAGCCATCCAATCAATGAGTCATGTAAATAATCATAATAATCCACAATATCGCAGCCTGGATTAAAACAGACACAATCTAGGGTCTTGCGCTCCATCTTGACCTGAATAAAGTACAAGTTCAAGCATGCGAATATGTGAGCTGAAGTCGAACGTGCAAGAACATCGTCTGATTACCAGCCAATGATGAAAGCTGTTAACAGACGCGAGAGGAACCACCAATAATGACAATGGCCCTCAAGGTACTATAGGTACAATCTACGGCATGTGAATCAATGAGTTGGCGTCGAACACCCGTAGAATCACTCGATCGAAGGCCAATGATGAAAACCTCGTGTCAAATGCGAAGAACTTGCCATTGAGGCATGCAGGCTCCAAGGCACCAGAAGGGAGTCTCTAGATCAGCTTCCTAGATAATGAGCTGAAGTCGACAGGAAGTGACCTTGATCAAAGGTGGGCCATAGTGTTTCCCACATCATCGACGCAAGACAGAGGAACATAATGTTTTTGTGAATCACAATCAGAGGAGAATCAGAGGAAGGTTGAAATTTGCAGAGGTCAACTTCTCTTGAACATATTGACGGCACGACAGTGGATTTGGCAGTATTCGACATCAAAAGATCAGAGGTCATAATGATGAGGCAAAGAGCAGATGAGAGGTCAAAAGGGATCACCCAAACCCACGGAGGCAAGTGGAAAACGAGATGAGATGTCCCCAACCCGACACGAATGCAGACAAGTGCCATGTTCAAGAGCGACATATTGCCGACACGACAATGATGTTGGTTCCATTTTCCCCACCATTTCTGGCGAGTACCTCTTTATTTTTACACAAGCTTGAAGAGGATACCATATGATTGTCATATAAATCCGTCCTTCGGACGAATCCATCCTAGTACATTTAACGAGCCCTAGGAAGGAGAAACTCGAATATCTTCATCACGACTGAATCCAATGTCATCAGGGTTTAACGAGTCTGACAAAGGAAGAACTCGGCATCTTTTCATATTTAGAGAGTTTGAAAAGACAGATGAAAAGTAAAATCCAGAGGTCCCTTTTCATAAATAGTTCGTCAGACCCGAAAAGGTAGAAAACTATGCATGAGAAAACCTCCTAGTCGCGATAGGCTAGGGTTTTCCTTTTTTGTAAATAATCTATCCTAGCCCGAAAAAGGGGTAAACGTATACTGGGTAGATGTCGTTTCGTGTCCACTTTAACGAGATCGAAAACGACAAGGGACTCGACAATCTTTTCATGTTTAGAGAGTCAGAAAAGAGCTAAAAGATGACTCCTCCTGGAGGAACGAGTGGTATAAAGGGTAGCAAATGGTTCCGGTAATGGCGGAACTGCTTAGAACAAGTAAAGGTTAAGAGGCTGGCTAACAAGACCACTCATCGTAGCGGTTCCTCAGGAATGGGTGAAACAACCAAGTGAAGGCATATGATTGGCCAAGCAGATAGTGACGATGGAGTGAGAAAGCTAAGGCTTATCTGACAAAAATAGGCTGATAAAATGGCAATCACAAGAGGTAAAATGGGAATGGTTTCATTTTTACACAAGCTTGAAATCAGAAAACTATGCTTGAAGTTGGTTTCATTTTTTACAAAAGCTTGAAACAAATATAAACTATGCTTGAAACTGATTTCATTTTTACACAAGCTTGAAACGGAAATAAACTATGCTTGAAAAAGTATGCATGCCCCCAGCATGGTGACTCAATTCGAGGTACATGCCCCCCAAGCTTCAATCCATATGAAAGGTAGATGGAGTTAAGGTTCAAGTTACGAGATCAAGAGAAAGACTCGACTGGGATTTTACGAGATCTTATCAAAGACTCGAATTGAATAGGAACGTGTTTCATTATTTTAACGAGGTTGACACATTAAAAGAACTATCCTCAGGACACCTTGTTTCATGGTTTAAGGAGCTTGGCACAAGACAAGGAACTCTGCTCTGACAACCTTGTTTCATTTTTTAAGGAGCTTGACACAAGACAAGGAACTCTTCTCCAACAACCTGGTTTCATTTTTTAAAGAGCTTGACATAGGAAGGGAACCATGCTCCGACAGACCTCATCATAATGAAAAAGAAGTCATCGCTTCCAAGAGTTCCACTCCCGATGAAAGAAAAACATCCTGGAAGTCAAGACCCAATGCCCCCAGCACCTGATGCACAACAACACTATCACTGAGTATAGGCACGGGGTAGGTAGCCACATAGTTGACCTGCGGTGGGGTAGATACAACGGGTGGATAAAAACTAGAAAGGGATGATGGCGTGCCAGACGCCACATCGGGACCAAAGAATGAAAGCTGATCAATGGTCACGATCCGTCCTTCATGTGGAAAACAGACCACATGAAAAAGGGAGGAGACAAGCGCTCCCATGGCATAGGTGTAATCGCGCCCCAAAAGTAGATTTAAATCCAACGGGCCTGGAACAACCATCACATCCATATGGATGGTTTTACCTCCCAAAGTAACAGGTAACCTTGGAAGGATCCCTAATGGTTGACTCGTTCTTATGTTAAATGCCAATAGATTCTGCGTAACAGACGCAAGTGGCGGCAAGCCAAAATCTTGCCAAGTAGTTGAGGATAGAACACTAACAGATGCGCCTTCGTCTATAATGGTGCTGGGTACGACCAGACTAAAAGCCCGTACTGTGATCTCGAAAGGTACATAAGATGGAAGGCGGTATCCCGTAAATCGATTCCAATCAAAGGAAGCAACCAAACTACTTGGAGGGGCTACCATCGACCCGAGATGGTCTTCCCCTGGTGTTATGAAAGAAGAAGGAGCATCCTCCACAACCTCCATCTCGAAGGTGGGAGGAGTATCCCCCGGGACCTCCATCACGGGAGGCGGGGGAGTAGCTTCTTGAGGTATAGGGATAGGAGAAACTTTTTCCAAGTCCAAAGAATCTGAAGAAACCAGAAGGACATGGGGGGTATGAGATCCACTCTCAACGGAAAAGAGCTGGTGCACCATAGACGGGGCCAGTTCAACCGATCCCACGACCAATGGTTGGTCAGGGATGGATTGCTGAATTTGAATTTCCGAGGGAGTGGGATCGACCAAGGGTGACTCTTGACCAATCGTAGGATCAACTGGTGGAGGACTTAAAGAAATCTGTTTATAACTAGTCAGGAGGCATGGTGTAGAAACAACCGAGTTGTCTAAAACTCGCTTAGCTTCATCCATATAAGGATTGAGGTGAATGGCATGGTGCCCTTCACACAACTTACAGAGATTGGTAATCTTACCCTGCTTCTTAGGAGCCTTACCAACACCAGCTGAAGACGTGCCCCCAACCTGACTCCCGGAAGCCAAAGGCAACGGCGGGCAACTGTTGGACCATGCTTCGAGCACCTTGGGAATGCCAGGGCAGTCTCGAAGAAGATGGTCTCCTGTGCAAAACATGCAAGGGAACTTGACTTTCCGCGGAGGGTTGGAAGGTTTGTCAAGAAGAGATGTTTCAGAAGTAGTAGCTGCAATCTTAGCCTCTCTCTTATCAGATTTCTTCTTCTTTGTATTCTTCTTCTTCTTCTTAGCCACCTGGTTACTTGAATCCAGACTTCCACCAGGTGAAGTAGAAGAGGAGGACGCAGAAACAGGCGAAGAAGGAGAGAGGTCCACCTTAGAATCAACATGATGTTGTTCAGGTGGAGGAACTGATTGAACAGTAGACGAGAAATTCGGAACCACAGAGGTTGAAAACAACCAAACAGGCAACCCAACAGTTAACCCAGGAAGAAACAACGTTGCCATGTAAGGAGCACCAACATTCCCAAAAGAGGAAAATGACTAGGATTCCCATCGGAGGGGAGTCCTTGGTTGGTGAACTCTGGAAAAGTTGCCATCAACAACTCAAAACCACACACAGGCTGAAAAAGAACCAAGGCATACAATCAAATGGCCAACAAGCAAAATCTAACAGGGCGTGTGATCGCGGGTGATTAATTTTACGACATTGAAATTAGAAACTTCACCGTTTCATGTTTTAAGAGTCGAGAAACGGTCGAAAAGATGACTCTATCTCTTTCATATTTGACACAAGCATGAAAGGACAAGCGCTTGATGATACTTTCAAATTTAGGGAGTCAGATAGGATCAAAATGACTACTTAGGAATACTAGGCAAAGGGTGTACCAAATAACCGTGAACTGCAATATACACCTTGGTTTCAAAATGAAAGAAAAATCAACCAAGGACTTTCCGTACGTGCAGGCAATCTCAGAATCTTTGTGTAAATTGTATCTGGGTATAGGCGACATCACTGAAGCTTCTTATGGATAAAGGGATTGAAACCTAGAACCTAGTGGGGTCTCCCTTTATATACGCGACGGTACAGGGAGCACAAGTCCGTACTAGCGCTGTCTAAAGCCAAGAGGCGAACGACAACTACTAGGTTTTAAGACGCCAGAACACGTCTCTAGCCTAGACCTCTAAATGTGTTTCATTAGATTTCAATGATGCCTTAGTGTAAATTGAGTAAATTTTAAGGTTTATCTTCAATTATGTTTCAGTTTTCAGGCCCTACCGAATGTCACATGACAATCCCCTATATGCAGCTATATGAGAAAAGAAATCTTTTCGATTCGATGAATGCTATCTAGTTAAGGGAATAGCTTCAAACAATGATGCGACATAGAAAAACATTGCAAACGAAATCCTTTCCAAATTAGATGACTTTCACTAATCAAAAGTAATTTCAAACACTCAACGATGCGAATAATGCAATGTAATCTATGCAAAATCCTCTTTTCCGAAAACTATGCAATTGTAATCTATGCACAATTTCCTTTTATTTTCAAATGATAAGAATGCACTCAAAGAAATTTCCAGTTTTCAATCATTAAACAATGTGATCTAAGTTCGATGATGAATCTCAAAAAATACTTTTCAATGCAATGTGATCTAATGCATTTTAACGAAAAGAAAACTATGAGACGAAAACTAAATGAACACAAATCTTCTTAATGAAGGATGAATGCAAAAGAGGTGTAAACAAACACTAAGAATGCAATCGTTGTTTCAAACACTTTGTCACGAAATCCCTCAAAAGGCGACAAGACATATGAGGTCAAACACAAAGAGGACTTCCAAAGCAAGAGATCAAAACAAGGCATTCATTCCCTTTTACATCAAACAATCATGGAAAGAAGACATTTCAAACAATGAGCAATGTAATCTATGGTCATACAGTGAAAAGACCGGAAGGGGAAGACACACTGATGAAGGCTTTAGGGAAAAAATCTCAATTTTCATACACCCTGAAATTGGCTCGACTTGTACATTGACAACTAGCACCAACTGGCGAGACTTGCACACTAACAACTAGCGCCAATGGCCAATTGGTGCGAGTTGCTAACTGACAACAAGCGCCAACGCCTGAAAATGAAAAAACAAAGAATTTCTCCCAACCAAGACTAGACTCACCACTTCAAGCAGAATCTCCAAGACTCAAATGAACCATGTGATCTAGGCTCAAAGTGAGACACACACAGATCAAGCTCAGAAAGCTAAAAACATAGTAAACCCTAGTACCTCACAGGATTGGTGCGACTGTGAGGCTGAAACTGGTGCCAGAAAGGAATTGGCGCGGGTAGAACACAAGCAACCTGCGCCAATGGGCGCGACTGTCAAGCTGAAAAGCGCGCCAGTCAAGTTTCCTAGTCAAAAATAAAAAAGAGAAATCCAACAAGCAGACCAGTGATGATCAAGCTATCAGATACCCAAATTCACAAAAAGAACCAGCCCAAAAGAGCTGATCAAGCAAGGAGGATCAAGAAATTGACCGAAAAGGCAAGACAATGCTCCAAGGGTTCAACTTACAAACTAAACCGGAGATTGACTGAAGCAGCTTTGATCTAATTCGCAATTGCAGAGAAAAAGCGTTTCGAAGGCTATCTGGCCAACTTCAGGCTTCGTCTATAGCTTATAAAATGAACGACAACAAGCCAACAATCCCCAGCGGAGTTGCCAACTTGTTATGGAGGTAAATCCCCTCTGCGGACAGAGGCGATCCCGACTGGGGAGATCGGGTCTAGCAACAATAAAACACGCTACAGTGCAGGTTCCTAATTGCAAATAAACTGACTTGCGATGAAGGCTTACCTGGAATCCAACGCTGTCGTTTGTAGAAGAGGTGGTGCTCCCGTTCCTTTGCCCTGACAGATCACAATCCTCACGATCTCCGTGATTGGACACCTGCACATGCAAGAAACAACACAAACGCAGAATACAAAAGAAGAATACAACCATAGCTTCGACGCAACACTCTCCTTTGGCGGGTCGTCAGCAAAACATGTCTCGATAAAGCCTGTCAAGGATGGGACAAGCCTCTCTCTCTGGATACTTGACAATAGACTCCTTGCTTGGATTTGGCCTTAAGGGAATCAAGAAGGCTCTTGCAGCATAAGGATGTGAAAGCTCTTGGGAACTAGCTTGCAAAGGAGATGAGCAAGCTTTTATAGATGGAGGAAGGGGAGTTGGGATCCCTATAATTATGGGATTGGCCCTATCATCAAGGAAACTTTCATGAGAGGTGGCAAACCACTTCCTCTCTATGGAAATTCGTAGCCAAACCTCCCAACTCAAGATAGATATCAGTCTGGGAATTTGTTAGGACGAAACCTCAGCCATTTATTTTTAAAAAACAGCTCTTAATATGGTTGGCGCGGGTGCGGCTCTATGACAGAGTGCCAATTGGCACACCCTCCTTGGAGGATTTGCCCTCTTGGCGCGATGGCTGAACTGTGGAACCGCGCCAATGGAAAAAGAGATATTTTTAGGGTTTTTTGCAGGGAGATGTCTTCAGGGCAATGAAAGCTCATCTTCAGAGGGATGCAATGAAAGTATTTTCAAGTCTTGTCTCTGTTCACATGTCACGGAATGAGCCCTCCAATGTGCGGGATGGGGAATGGCAGGGACGGTGACAAATTGCTGTGTAACACCCCTGAAAAATTGACTTGAAGTCAAATTGTCCAAAAACGCAGCAAGTGCCCTGAAAAAGTGGCAGAAAGGTGAAAAATAGGCACTGTTTGACCATTTTCTGAAAATTTATGAATATCCAAATGTCCCTATGTACTTTTATGACATCCTTATACCATAAGCTATCTCCATATGCTTGAAATTATGCATTTAGACCTCTTGATAAAAAGTGCAACAACTACTTGCTGCATTTCTGTAGGGTCAAATTTCTGCATTTTATGTAAAACAAAGGGTCAAATATGGAGTGCTATCTCTTCACCCATAACAATTTTTACAAAATTGGGAGCGATTTTTGTAGAGAAGTTTATTTTAAGAACAACCTCTCAGTTTTTTGAGATTCATTCCCATATTCTCGGAATCCGTGCCACAATAGAATGGCTAAAAACAGACAATTAAATTGAAGGATTTGATTTTCTGAAAATAGGCTTCAAACTTTCTTGTATATATCCCAAATCATAACACTTATGCTTAAAATTAATGAGGTTTATGTTCTTTGTTTTTTTATTGACAAAAATCTGTTTCACTTTTGTAAAATTCATCTCCATTACTTCAGAAACTGATTTTGAAGTAAAATTGAACCTATGTGCAGCAAATGACCTCAAAACCCTAAAAATCATGCCAATCACCTCCTTCTTATGAAACCTGAAATTTCACTCCTGCTATGATGGCATGATATATTTTGAAATTGAGGGCAAATAAACTTTTTATATCATGATTATAACCCACCTCTTTTACTTTCCTACAAAACCCTAGACAACTTGCTTGCTCAAATGACCTCCTTATAAAATCTAATGAATTGACCTCTTGCATATGAATGGGCTCATATCTTGAGATATATCCTCCTTTGAATTTCCTATTTTCACTGGTATGTTCCATGTTTGACTTTGACTTTGACAGGAAACCCTAGTTTCACATAAGAATGGGTAAGGGGACTTGAGCTACAAAACATGGCTAAAAACACAGCAACTTGAGGGAAGGGAATGGAGGGGATGGGGGATAGGAAAAAAATTGAAAAAATTATGGGAGTTAAGGATAGCTGTTAGGAACAACTGAAAGTGGAATTTTCCAATTTTAGAGGAAAGAGGGTTAAAAAAGGGAAAACACAATCCTAGGCCATTAGTGCAACACATAGCTAGGGTTGTGAGGGTAAATGATGAAATGTGAGTTTGAGTGCGAGGAATGGTGGGAAATGTATGATGAGGGATGTTTTGGATGTGTAGGCTTAGAAACTAGGAAATTTCTCTTGAAAAGAAGCCAGAGACAATGAAATATAAAAAATGCAGCAAAAGTGCAACATAAACACTAGGTAATGATTTTAATCAATTCTCTGAGGAAATTGAATGAAGAAAGGGTTTGTGAAGGCTCCACTTACTTGATTAAATATGTTTGAAGCACTTAGATGAATTTTTAATCTTGTTCTTTCCTCTTTATGAATCCAAATAAAAAACCCAACAACCCTCCAGAAGCACAACAGACTGATGAAACTAGAAATTGGTGATGAATTTCGAAGTTCTGATGGCTGTGGCAAGTCTCTCAATGGTAGAGAGGAGCTCTTGGAGCCTTTTCAAAATGATTTATTTCTTCAAAAGGAAATTTCACCTTGATTCTTTTTTTTCCCTAATTTCTAACTCCCATGATGGTGACCAAAATGGATGACAAGACTCCCTTGTTTCCTTTTGATGAAAAATATGATGATGACCATCAAATGTGAATCCTAGACCATGACCTAAATGATGACCCACTAACTCTTTTAATGACCTAGGACAGCGGAAAAATGACATGAACATGATGGATGATGGTGACCTTGAACAAGTGGAGGGAGTAGCAATGACCTAGACAATAACCAATGACCATATGGCAACAAAGAGATGTCAAATTTTATTTGAAAATATAACAATTTGACCCTAAGAGATTATAAATCACATGGAAAGAGTACATTTGATCACCGTTGGCTCATATACACTGACACATGTACAATGCTTTTGTTGTGTATATGTTGTGCATGTTGTCTATTAAATTATTATATCTATGGTGATGTGTAATGTTGCATATGTAGTATTGTGTACATATGATGTTGAATTCTTGTTGTGTATATTGATGGGCCTCTAAATTAGACATAAATTAAGGTCGATCTAACCTTTCTTAGGCCCATCTACCTTTCTTATGCACATGAAAAGATATATTATATCTCTCCTTCTGCAATTTATATGTTTTCTTATGTTTTAATATTTTCTTAGGAAGGTTTAAAGGTAATTGCATATTTGTGCCTAATATTGGTTTTTTTGTAGAAAATTGTGAGAATATTGGGAAAATTATGTAGATTTGGAGAAGGATATAATTTAGGGACTTGCTCCCTGCCACTGGAATATCAAGGGTGAATAATAAATGAGCACAATATCAGGAAATTAGGGAGAAATCTTGGAGAGATTCAAGGGGGTTTTCCACCCTCCTTAACTCTCAAAGGCAGCCAAAGGATCCCCATGAGATCCCCTCCAATAATTCGAATTCCAGAGGCATACAAGCAACTCAAGACCAAGTGTACTCAAGCAATACTTCACTTGGAGTCAAGTGGACTCACTACCTATTTTTTAGGAGCTATTGGTAGCTGCCCTCGAGGAAAAATAAAGCTGATCAAGAGCCGATTTCGGTCGATTTCGGTGGATTCTAGTCCATTTGATGCAGTCCATTCCATTCCTTTTTCATTCCATTCCATCCCATTTTCATTCCATTCCATCCCATTCCATTCATTTTCCATTCTATTAGGCTTTTGTTGTTTAATACCTTCAGGATGTAATAAGATTGTCTTTTTAATGCAATGAGTATTCATAAGACTTTTTATTGATCTAGTTCCATAGAGCTGGGCTCGTGGGTTAGGGCCCAACCCATGTGCCTCACCTTCTCTGTGGTTTTTATTCTTTCCTTTCTGTCGTTTAGCTAGTTTTGTTTCTGCCATTTAGTTAGTTTTATTCTTGAACAATTAGCTAGTTTCTGATATTTTCATTGCCGTTATAGTTTGTTGTTGTAGATTTAATTCGTTTATATGCACGGTAGAATAGTTTATGAACTCCATAAAATTGTGAGGCCGCCTTCCTCTCTCATCTCTGTCAATAGAGCTTTAGGAGGGTAGACTTTCCCGTAGACCAAAAATGATTTTTGAGTTATGATTCTCTGTTTCTGGGATAGGCTAGAATTGTTTTTCTGTCTTTAACAAGCACTGTCCATCTTTCTTGCATAAATCAATAGTTTAATTACAGGCACAGTTAGCCACATAAAATTTCATTGAAACCTCCCACTTCATCTTCCATCTCTACTATTACGCCTTTGAAACCCCTGGTGAGCCCTGGTATTGCACCAAGAGTTCTACAACTCCTAGGGGCTGCCCTACTTTACTTTATCAACCCGAGGTTCATATAAACTTGGAGGTGACAGTGCTATATACACAATAAATGAATTCTGCTCATGTCATCCTCTTCTGCTTTACGAAAGGGTGCTATTTCTTAAACTGTGATAAGGAATGGAAAGTAAATTGCTGGAAGGAAGTGACAGAAAGGAAAATAAACTAAATTGCTGAAAAGGAATGACAGGAATGAAACTAATTTAATTTGCAGGAAATAAATGACAGAAAGTAAACTAGCTCTAAACGACACTTAACTTGGCCAAACTACTAAATTCACTCTATTTAGCTTATGGTCTATCTACCATGCTTCTACCCATGCAACTAAGCTATCCATGACTTAATCCTAACTGAAAAAGTGTTGATTTTGTATCTTGGAGGAAAGAAAAGGGATAAAGAGGCTAATGGAGGGCTTAACACATGAAACAGGGCTTAGAAGTGGAAAGCAGGGATTTAAAACTTATAAAACCTTATAATATGGCGAAAAGATGCTTTGGAGAGGAATAATTTCAAATATGCGATGGCAGAGATGCGATGGAGGAAAAATTTGAGATATGTGATATCGCAATCTCAATATCTCAAAATTAAAGGGATAGCGAAAGTGTTGTTCGGGAGCAGGAGCGAAGTGCAAAATGCGACTGCGATGTTGTGGTGCGATTGCGGTATTTCGCAATTGGGGTTTAGGGGCGGAAGGTAGTAAGTGAGGTGCGGGGCCGAAATGCGATAATGCGAAATGTAAGAATTGCGATAAAGCTAGAATTGCGAAATGTGAAATGTGAAAAGGCGACCAGTCAGATGATGTGGCAGTAGGACAGGTGGCAGAGCGCTTTAATAATATCACAATCGACAGAAAGGAGTAGTAAGTGTTAATGAAGGCCAATAGGAATTGTGAATTGTGATAAAGTGATGGGATTTCCAGAAAAAGGCGGAGTAAGGTTCTTTCAAAGGTTTTTGACATAGAAATGAGGAGCGAAAGAGAAAGGAGGGAAAAAGGAATATCGCAATCGGGGTCTGGAAGCAGAAGCTTTTAACAAGAACCAAATGGGAAAAGCGATTGCGAAAAGAAGCGATGGTAAGTCTAAAGGGAAAAAATGTGGTTTCTAATGTTTTTGAATATTTTTTAATAAAAGAGAAGCAAAGGGAAGTAGAAAGGGATATTGCATTTGGGCTTGGAATTAGAGAGCAATAACAAAGATCACAAGAAATTTGTGATTTTCGATGGAGCGAGGTACGACGAGCGGGAGTTTTGAGGAGAAAGGGTGGAGGTCTAATTCTAATGCTTTTCAAGCGTTTTGGGAATGAAAAGGGGCAATGGATGAAAATAAGAGGAAAAGGAGGGAAATGGAGGCACAAAAACAGTGCTCAGATGCGAAAATAGAGCTGGGAAATGAGGAGGGATGGGTTGATGATCTTCCTGGGGATTTTGATGCTTATTCTTGCAAACAAAGCTGCGGATTCAGGTACGAAAAATAGAGGAAACGCGTGACAAAACAGTGAAAAGAAAGAAATTTCTTGTACTGTGGGAAGGTTCACGCTCCTCAAGCTCTATTGATAGAGATGAGAAGGGGGTCTTGATCCGCATCTTTTCTTGGCTTTTCTCCTCTATTCTATCACTCACAAGCAAATGAAAAACTACAACAACACATTAAAATAAAAAACTATGCTGCGATGAAACTATGAGAAGCAGAACTAATTGAATGACATAAAGAAAACAAGCTTAATGGTGGAAAGGAAAAGATAGTAACAACAGAGAAGCTGAGGTACATGGATTGGGCCCTAACCCACGAGCCTAACTCTTTGAAACTTAAATTAGTTGAATGAAATCAGTCTGCTCATTTCATAAAATAATAACCTCATACATATCTGAAAGTTTGATCACTGAGTAAAATAATAAAATCTCAATAGCTTGCAACAAAGTTTCAACTAGAATCGACTAACTCTTCCTAGCTCTAGCTCTTCTCTATTTATTCTACAAAGCAGCTACCAACAACTCCCTAGAAAATAGTGATTGAGTGCACTTGAATCCAAGTAAACAAAGATTGAGTACACTCTTATTTGAGTTGCTTTACTGCCTCTGGAATTCGAATTGCTAGAGAGAATCCTTGGGGATCCTTTGGCTGCCTTTGGAATTCAAATTACTGGAGAGAATCTTTGGGATCCTTTGGCTGCCTTTGAAATTCGAATTGCTGGAGAGAATCTTTGGGATCCTTTGGATGCCTTTGGAATTCAAATTTATGGAGAGAATCTTTGGGATCCTTTGGCTGCCTTTGAGAGTTAAGGAGGGTGGACATTCCTCCAATAATTTCTCCTTGTTGTCTCCTCCAAGTCTTTATGATAAAATCCTTATAAAAATGCTTAATAAATCATGATTTTCTGCACTCAACCTCATATTAGGCACTCAGAGTATGTTAGCCTTAATCACCACATATACTAGCATCATAAAACCAAATAATAATAAAAATGCAAGAAAAAGAGATCTAAGAAGGAAAAAAGGTGGCCATTAACCCCTCCAAACATGTCTAATGATGGAACTCATCAACGCCATTGTTACGCTTTTAGTTCTCCTTTCCTTAACAGTTGTCGCACCCTTTTTATTCAAAAAACACTTGAAAAACCATCAAAGTTTGACCTCCGCCTTTGCTCCTCGAATCTCCCGCTACCGTACTTCGCTCATCACAAATCACATTTTTCTTTGGTTTCTGTTAACACTTACCGCTCCAATCGCCGATTGTGATAATCTTCCGTGATCTGCCGCATCACAAATCACAAATCACATTTTTCTTTGGTTTCCGTTAACACTTACCGCTTCCAAATGCCGATTGCGATAATTCTCCATACCTCACCACATCACAAATCGTATTTCGCACTTCGCAACCTTTTCCCTTTTCCCTTTAAGACTTACTGCTCCTGACACTGATTACGATATTATCATCACACTCCGCCACCAGTCCTACTGGAACGTCACCCATTGCATTTCACACCTTTCAACTTTTTCCCCATTGCATTTCGCACTTCGAAATTTTTATCCCCATCGCATTTTGCACTTCACAACCTTTTACCTTTTTCCTTTAATACTTACCACTCTCGACGGCGATTGAGATATTTTCATCGCACTTCGCCACCAGTCCTAATGCCACGTCACCCGTTGCATTTCACACTTCGCAAATTTTTCCCTATCGTAAATCACATTCCGAAACTTTTATCCCCCTCGCAAATCACAAATCGCATTGTTTGTTAACACTTACCACTCCTGTCTGCCAATTGCGATAGCACTCCGTACTCCACCACCGGTCCCACCGCGAAATCATCCGTCGCATCTCACATCGCAAATCACACTTTTTATTTTGTTCCGATTATCCTTTACTGCTCCAAACACCGATTGCAATCACCCTCCATTGCAACTCTGCCATCGCACTTTTCAAATCATTCCGCTCCAAATAATTTTTGCGCCATAATAAAGCTTTAATAAGGTTTAAACCCACTCTTTCCACATTTAAGCCTTGATTCATATGTTGAGCCCTCCATTAGCACCTTTAGCCCGTTTTCCTCCAAACTGCAAGCCACACTTTGTCAAGTTTAGGTTATCATGAATAGCTACATGGATAGAAGCATGGTAGATAGATCATAAATTAAATTAGTTTCCTTCCTGTCATTTCCTTTCTACAATTTAAATTAGTTTCCTTTCTGCCATTTATTTTCAGCAAGTTAAATTATTTTTCTCTCTGTCATTTCCTTTCTGCAATTTAAATTAGTTTCTTTTCTGCCATTTCTTTTCAACAAGCTAAATTAGTTTCCTTTCCTATCATTTCTTTTCGGCAATTTATTTTAGTTTCCTTTCTTCATTTTATATTAGTTTCATTGAAGTGTGACAAACTTCACTGAGAACCCGTAGAAGTAGCACCCTTTCGTAGAGCGGAAGAGGATGACATGAGTAGAATGCATCTGCTGTGTATATAGCACTTTCACCTCCAAGTTTGTACGAACCCCGGGTTGATAAAGTAAAGTAGGGCAGCTCCTGGGAGTTGCAGCACTCTTGGTGCAATACCAGGCCTCACCACTTTTTGGTGCCCTTGCCGGGGAGGTGTCTAGTAGATGCTTTGATTCTGTTTTAGCATTCTTTTCTGCTTTCCCTTTTCATGGTGTTTCTAAAATATTGAAAAATACAAAAAAAAATCTGATTTTAATGCCTCATAGGAGTAGGGATACTTAGAAATTTAGAAAAAAAATACTTCTCCAATACCAACCCCCCCACTTGACCACATGGTGCAGTAAGAACCACATCACCATACCCTTTTGAAGGTAGAAGAGATGGATGGATACGATGACAATGACGAAGATCTTATTGGGTTTCCCATTCAAGATATGGAAATTAGTGTACATATGAAGAACATCCCTCCATCTTTCCTTTCCAACTTCCATGGTATGAGGAAAGAGGATCCGGAAACATTTCTCTTTGAATTTGAGATACTTTGTAGATATTCTGGCTACTTATCACACACTCAAAAATTGAGACTGTTTCCTACAACATTGAAGGATAAATCTCTTAAATGGTTCACGAGTCTAGGTACTAATTCAATAAGATCATGGAATGATATGCAAAAGATATTTCTAGAAAAAATATAAAGATCGTGATCTTAGAGAAGAAATTTTTAGAATGAACCAAGAAGAAGATGATAGCCTTGAGGAACTAATATAAAGGTTCATGTATAATGTTAAGAGGGAAAAATTGCATCATCTAGGATTTGACACACTAAAAACCCTCTTACTTAGAACAATTAGGGATGAGTGGATTGATATCCTTAATATCATGAGTATAGGAGACATATACCAATTGTCATTTGAAGAAATTTGTGAAACATGCAAGCACATATCAAGAGGAAGGGAAATAGTAAGTAAATCTACCTCAACATTGGTAAGGCAAGATGAACTTGGAAATTTTATTGACAACTTTAAAACCGAATTTTTTAGCAATCTAAGTGAACAAGTAGAAATGTTGAGAATGAAAAATGAGAAAAAAGAAGATGCCAATATTTTTGTTATCCATGCAGAATCATAAGCTACTAAATGTTGTCCATCATTCCCCAGGTTTAAAGAAGTTTACCAGGAAGACAATGGAGCAAGGAAATCACCAAAGAAGCTATGCTATGTAGCTCCAAGGATACCCTGACAGCCTAGTCAAGTTGATATGATGCAAGGGCTCACTTCACAATTTCAATCTTATTCACCTCCATCTCAAACTAATTGGGACACACTCCCTCCTTGGCAACCTTAGCCATCTCAACCCTTAAACCAATCGTGGAAAAATGGTTGGCAAGGACCTTATTAGGAAAATCCACAATATCCTCAATATTTCCCTCAATATCCTCCATACCCAACTCCATGCTATCCATACCATCCACCTTCATCACAACCACAACCTCAATCACATCCATCTCATATACCCACGCCCACTCAACTCAACTACCCGTACCACCATTTCCAAACGCACACCATGAAGTATCTCAGCCCACTTACAATGTTGAGGTACAATACTACCAAACATCTCCTCTTGATCTAGATGGTATTCATCTTAGTTCAAGACATATTGTAAAGAAGAGATCTTCTTAATGTCATTGAAGGACAACATCAAGAAGATGAAGATCCAAATGAAAAGATCAAAAGATCAAGGGTTGCACTTGATGAAGAGTCGGCATCAGAATCAGATGTTGAGAAAGTTTCCTCATGTTTACCAACATTTCCTCTATGTGTTCCAGAGAACAATAAGAAAAAAGAGGAATATTTGAATGTCATAATAGAAGAGGAAATCCAAGGTGATCCAACCCAGCAAGTGGACCAGGGGAATCACAACTATATTGACATATGGTTCCAAAAGGTCATTAAGTTGCAGCAACACACTCTTCTCCAATAGTACTTGATACAATCCGAGTCAAATAAACTCATCTCTCATATTCAGGTACATGTCAAAGCATGAATTCCATGTGTGCACATGATTTTATCTGTCATCTTGATGTGTACATGGCTCCATTGGAAGTATTCCTATACTTGAAAAATGTTGTGTTTTTTCAAGTAGAGTAGGAAAGTGAAAAAGAAAAAGAAATAAAAAAAGGGAAGAAGAAAATCTCAAGTGAAAACATCTTTTGAGGTGTTTGAGATTGGCCCACTGATTGAAAACCTCCATGAGGTGGTCATTGGGTTGAAAAAAAAGAAAAAAGAAAAAGAAAAGAAAAATAAAAGATCCTAGGTGAAAACCTCCTTTGAGGTGCCTAGGCAAACCTACTAGGGGAAAACCTCATTGAGGCATCTAGTAGGCCTTAAAAAAGAAAAAGAAAAAAAAAAGCATTTTTCCATGTATCTCTCTCTAATGAATGCAGGTGCTCTCCAACCTTTGCAAGTAGAAAAAAACAAGTTGGCACAAAAATAAAATTTGGTCAACACTTTAGTCAAAGGTAGTCAAACTTGGAATTCCTCTTCATGTGCTCAGATGCTCCAAAAGGACCTCAATCAAATCACCACATGCAGCTTCTATAGCAGTTCCAACAACATATTCAATATCACCTGCAAAAACAAATCAATGGTAAGGATCATATATGGAATCATCTAACCCTTTCTTTGAATCTATTTTAGCTTAATAAAAAATTAAAAAGTGTGAGAAGGAAAGTTTTTTTTTATATATATCCAAAATCAGTAGCAGAGAAACCTCAACCTTATCTAGCGACTAGCTCCACGTTTTCCACCAAGAAGAGGAACAAGAAAAAAGTAAAAAGGACTTGAGAAAGTGGTAGTAAGAAGTTCATTGTAATGGAAGACAAGGAGTGCCAAGGGGTAACCAAGGGTGAACTCATTTCATAGAAAAAAGCACTGTGAGTTTTTTCTGCATGCAATTAAAAAAAAAAGAGAAAGAAAGAAAGAAAAGAAAAAGAAAAGAAAATAAAAGGTGGATCAACCACCTCTTCGCATGCGAAACAAATTTTCTTAAGGCATCTAAGGACCTCTATGAAGCACCTACGAGAAGAAATGCAAGAATAATAGCAAGAAGATTAGCAGGAGGAGCAGCGGATAGGCCAATAAACAGAAAATGAAATAAGCCAGCATGCAGGAAGAACCATAAGGTAGGGAGGATGAATAGGTTGCTCAGAGGATGAGCAAAAATTTCAGTAGGGGGGTGATGATGGGCCTCTAAATTAGACATAAATTAAGGCCCATCTAACCTTTCTTAGGCCCATCTACCTTTCTTATGCGCATGAAAAGATATATTAAATCTCTCCTTCTGCACTTAATAATGTTTTCTTATGCTTTAATATTTTCTTAGGTAGGTTTAAAGGTAATTGCATATTTGTGCCTAATATTGGTTATTTTTGTAGAATATTATGAGAATATTGGGTAGATTATGCAGATTTGGAGAAGGAGATAATTTAGGGACTTTGTCTCAGCCACTAGAACATCAAGAGTGAAGAATAAATGAGCAAAATATCAGGAAATTAGGGAGAAATATTGGAGAGATTCAAGGGGGTTGTCCACCCTCCTTAACTCTCAAAGGCAACCAAAGTATCCTCATGAGATCCCCTCCAGAAATTCGAATTCCAGAGGCAGCCAAGCAACTCAAGACCAAGTGCACTCAAGCCATACTTCACTTGGAGTTAAGTGGAATCATTACCTATTTTTTAGGAGCTGTTGGTAGCTGCCCTTAAGGATAAATAAAGCTGATCAAGAGCCGATTCCGGTCGATTTCGGTCCATTCGATGTAGTCCATTCCATTCCATTTTCATTCCATTCCATCCCATGCCATTCATTTTCCATTCTATTAGGCTTTTGCTGTTTAATACCTTCGAGATGTAATAAGATTGTATTTTTAATGCAATGAGTATTCAGATGAATTTTTATTGATCTAGTTCCAGAGAGCTGGGCTCGTGGGTTAGGGCCCAACCCATGTGCCTCAACTTCTCTGCTGTTTTTATTCGTCCTTTCTGTCATTTAGCTAGTTTTGTTTCTGCCATTTAGTTGGTTTTATTCTTGAACAATGAGCTAGTTTTTTATATTTTCATTGTCGTTATAGTTTTTTGCTGTAGATTTAATCTATTTATCTGCGTGATAGAATAGTTGATGAAATCCATAAAACTGTGAGGAAACCTTCCCCTCTCATCTCTGTCGATAGAGCTTGAGGAGGGTAGAACTTCCCATAGACCAAAAATTCTTTCTGAGTTATGATTTTCTATTTCTGGGACTAGGCTAGAAATTTTTTTTCGTCTTTAACATGCACTCTCCATATTTCTTGCATAAATCGGCAGTTTAATTGCAGGCGAAGGTAGCCACAGAGAAGTTCATTGACACCTCCCTCTTCATCTTCCATATATGTTGTTATGCCTCTGAAACCCCGTTGTTACGCCTCTGAAACCACATTGTTACTTTTTTAGTTCTCCTTTCCTTAACAACTGTCGCACCCTTTTTATTCACAAAATGCTTGAAAAACCATCAAAATTTGACCTCTGCCTTTCCTCTTCGAATCTCTTGCTATCTTACTTCGCTCATCGCAAATCAAATTTTTCTTTGGTTTTCGTTAGCACTTACTGCTCAACCTGCCGATTGCGATAATCCTCTATGCTCCACCGCATCGCAAATTAAAAATTACATTTTTCCTTGGTTTCCGTTAACACTTACCACTTATAAACGCCGATTGCGATAATTCTCCATACCCCGCTACATCGCAAATCACATTTCGCACTTCGCAAAATTTTCCCTTTTTCCTTTAAGACTTATCGCTCTTGACGCTGATTGCGATATTGTCATCACACTCCGCCACCGGTCCTACCACCATGTCACCTGTCGCATTTCGCACTTCGCAACTTTTGCCCCATCACATTTCACACTTCACAGTTTTTATCTCCATCGCATTTCACACTTCACAACCTTTTACCTTTTTCCTTTTAGACTTACCGCTCTCGAAGCCGATTGCGATATTTTCATCGCACTTCGCCACCGGTCCTACCGCCACATCACCCGTCACATTTCGCACTTCGCAACTTTTTCGCTATCGCAAATCGCATTTCATAGCTTTTATCCCCATTGCAAATCGCAAATCACATTGTTTATTTTGTTCCCGTTAACACTTACCGCTCCTGTATGTTGATTGCGATAGTGCTCCGTACTCCGCCACCAGTCCCACCACCACATCATCCGCTGCATCGCACATCACAAATCACACTTTTTATTTTGTTCTTGTTAACCTTTACCACTCCAAACACGGATTGCGATCACCCTCAATCGCAAATCCGCCATCACACTTTTCAAATCATTCTGATCCAAAGCATTTTTGCGCCATAATAAAGATTTAATAAGGTTTAAACCTGCTCTTTCCACCTCTAAGCCTTGTTTCATGTGTTGACCCCTCGATTAGCACATTTAGCCCATTTTCCTCCAAACTGCAAGCCACACTTTGTCAAGTTTAGGTTATCATGAATAGTTGCATGGATAGAAGCATGGTAGATAGAGCATAAATTAAATTAGTTTCCTTCCTATCATTTCCTTTCTACAATTTAAATTAGTTTCCTTTCTGCCATTTATTTTCAGCAAGTTAAATTAGTTTCCTTTCTGGAATTTAAATTATTTTCTTTTCTGCCATTTCTTTTCAGCAAGCTAAATTAGTTTCCTCTCCTATCATTTCTTTTTAGAAATTTAGTTTAGTTTCCTTTTTGTACTTTATTTTAATAGTTTCATTGAAGTGTGACAGACTTCATTGATAACCCCTAGAAGTAGCACCCTTTTATAGAGCAGAAGAGGATGACATGAGTAGAATGCATCTGTTGTGTATATAGCACTGTCACTTCCAATTTTGTACGAACTGCAGGTTGATAAAGTAAAGTAGGGCAACCCTTGGGAGTTGCAGCACTCTTGGTGCAATACCAGGGCTCACCATATATGATGTTTCATATACAGTGCCAGGTGTAGATGGTGCTATGTACATGTTGGATATGCGGTATTGTGTGCAATATGGTGCTGTGCGCATGTTGGATATGCAGTTCTATGTACATACAATGCTATGTACATGCTAAATATGCAGTGATATGTACATATGGTGTTGTGTGCAGGTGGTGCCGTGTACATGTCGTTCATGTGGTGCTATGTACATATGGTGTCATGTACATGTTGTGCATGTGGTTTTGTGTACATTTGGTATTGTGAATACATTGTATAGGTGATGCAGGGTACATTTGGCGTTGTGTACACGTTGTGTAGGTTGTGTTGTGTACATGTGATGCTGTGCACACATTGTGAAGGTAGTGTGTGTACAGGTGGTACTGTGTACATTTTGTGCATATGGTACTGGTATACATGTGGTATTGTATGCATGTCATACATTTTGTGTTGAGATTCAACAAGATGATGAGCTTAGTGAAAAGAGTCGCCTTCACTAAGTGGGCCCGCAGGCTATTTTTGGCGCAAGTCTATTTTTAGACTATGTCTATTTTTAGACATGTCGATCATATTTCAGAAATTGCAGGATGCTATTTGTGGATGTTTGATCAAGTTGGAAAAATAGATGAAATTATATTTTTAGAATATTGGGCGAAGCCTATTATAGATCGTCAATCTAAAAATAGATGCATGTCGATTATTATTAGCTCTTAATAATAATCAGACTCTAAACAACAACTTATTCTCTTGGAGCACTTCAGTTCAGTGCACAGATGTGGTACATCAACTGACAGAAGGAATTATGCTATTCCTAAGGGTTTACTGGAGCTAATGCATGGAGGACTCAGTTAGAACTCAAGCGGCAGAGTTATGACACAGTTGGAAGAAGTAGTTATGGAGTTGTATTTAGTTTAACTCAGTTAGACTCAGTTGAGCTAGTTGTATCTAGTCTAACTGATTGATACACTAGTGAGAGTGGAGTGAATTAATTAGTTAATTAATTCATAAATAGTAACTCATTAATCATCTAAAGAATACATCAGTTAACTATAGTGCATGGCAGTTTCAGTGGAGACCAGTGGAGAGATAGGTGAAAGGGCAAGATAGACTATCTGTTGTGACTATAGTGATGCATTGATTGCATCCAACACTCAGTGGAGATGCTAATGAGGATTGCGCAGTCAAGGATGGAGTAATTGGAATTCATTCAGAGCTATTCTTCAGCAGGGATTGCGTAGTGGAGGCAGGCTAGCAGGTGGCAAAGATCGGTGCATGGATTTGCAAGATTAGGCCTGATAGTGTATGACAATTGTACTGTACTGAGGGCTTGTGATAAGCTTTGTATGTTTGTATGAGATTGTCATATGATCTCCATGTTACATAATATATAGTTGGGGTTTTCAGCGTCAGGCTTTCCTCGTTAAAAACTATGTTATGTGCGATTGAATATTTTTGTTTATACTTCACATGTGTGTGCAATTAATTTTTCCGCAAAAGATTAACAAGTGGAATAGATTCAGTATCTTGAATAAAGTTAAATAGTGTGAGATCAGGTGGATCTTGGACATATGCATGCTTAGTGCATATAATTTCTACATGGTATCAAATCATTGTTGATTGAAGATTGCAATTGTGAAGTGATTTTGTGCTGGTGGACAATTCAAATTTGCTACAGAAGATTCTTGGTGCAGAAATCGAGTATACATTGAAATGTCTTTCAACGGGTTGAGATTGGAGTATGCCCTTGATGGGAGCTAGAATTAATAGCCTGGAAGGATAGGATGGAGGCGGTGCTAAAGGATAATGAGTTTAAGGAGTTCATCGATAGCGATGTTCCTAAGCCGGGATCTAGTGATGCTGCATTACTTTATGCATGGCAAAAGAAGACTGCAAAGACGAGGAGGATTCTATTGGAAGGTGTGAAGGACCACATTATGTCCACCCTTCACAGGAAAGCCATTCCATTCTTAATGTGGAAGGCTTTGACAGACTTGTTCCAAAGTAGAAATGACCAGAGGAAGTTGGCGCTTAAAGACAAGCTCAAAAAAATAAAAAAGGAGAAAGGCGACAATATTCCAAAATACCTCACGAAGTTTGTCCACTGCAAGGATGAACTGGGAAGTGTGGGGGTTATTGTTGATGAAGAAGAATTGGTGAGCTTGGCTCTCCTTGGGCTTCCAAAGAGTTGGCATAGCTACGAAGACTCTGTCAATGAATGGGAGAAACTGCCAGGATTGGAGCGACTTTGGTCAGATCTTGTGCAGGAGGAGATAAGGCGGGGTACCAGGGATGGATCTTCATCGAAGAATGAAGATGAAGAGAATTGTGCTTTGGCTGCCAAAGCAAGGAAAGAGAAGGGGAAGAAAAATCCTTCTAAATCTGGTGCGAAAGGCAAAAAGCAGGACTTGTCCAAAGTGAAGTGTTTTCACTGTCACGAGCATGGAAATTTCGCCACTAACTATCCACAGAAGAAGAAGAATAACCAGGTTACTGGATCTGCAGTTGGAGAGGCCTTAGCCTTGCAATTTGAGCTGGATTTTTCCTTGATCACATGCTTGGTTTCAAGCTGCATGGGATCAGTGTGGTATCTTGATAGTGGTGCGTCTTTCCATATGACGGGAGACAAAAAGTTGTTCAGTGACTTGGAGGAGAAGGACCTCCAAATGCATATAGAGATGGGTAACGATGGTTGGTACAGTGCGACAGGCATTGGGACCATTACCTTTGAGAGGGAGTCTAGTAATCCATTCTTGTTGAAGAATTTCATGCATGTTCCAGGTCTGAAGAAGAACTTGGTCTCAGTCGCAATGCTGAAAGACAGGGGTTATGATGTTGTTTTCAGTGAGGGAAAAGCCTTCCCTCGGCATAAAACAATGGGTCAAACCAAGAAGATAGGGGTTCGAATTAAGAATCTCTACAAGCTAGAGGTAGATGGCTGCACTGCAATGGTGGGCAAAGCGGAAGAAGTGGTGAGCCGGGATGAGGGCAAGTTATGGCACAGGAGATTGGGCCATATTCACCATGGTGCTTTGAAGATTTTGCAGCAAATTTCTACTGGACTTCCCAAGGGTACTCTTACGCAGTCAGATCAGTGCAACGGATGTACAATGGGTAAGTTTGTGAAGACCACTTTTCATGAGAAGGAGAACCGTGCTTTGGTGATCATGGAGAGAATTCACACAGATGTGTGTGGACCATTCTTGGTTGCTTCAACAGTGAAACATAGGTATTATGTGATATTTTTTGATGAATTTTCTCATAGATGCTGGATCTTCTTCATGCAGAAGAAGAGTGAAACATTCTCAAAGTTCCGTGAGTTCAAGGAATTGGTGGGGAAGGAGTCGGGGAAGCAGGTGAAAGCTCTAAGGAGCGATAATGGTGGTGAATAAATCTCTAGAAAATTTAAAGATTTCTGTTTCAAAGAAGGAATTCGAAGAGAACTCAGGGAAGCAGGTGAAAGCTCTAAGGAGCGATAATGGTGGTGAATAAATCTCTAGAAAATTTAAAGATTTCTGTTGCAAAGAAGGAATTCAAAGAGAACTCATAGTGCCTCATAACCCACAGCAGAATGGGGTCGCGGAGAGAAAGAACAGAACGATCGTGGGTGCTGCATGACCAGGGCCTACCGATGCACTTGTGGGCAGAAGCATGCAACATTGCGGTTTATGTGAAAAACCGTTGTCCTCATAGAGTACTTGGCATGAGTACACCTGAGGAAGATTTTCCTGGTGAGAAGCCTAATATTTCTCATTTGAATATTTTTGGCTCACCTGTTTACATTCATGTGATGAAGGATGCCAAGAAGAAGTTGGAGCCGACTGCAGAAGTTAGGATATTTGTGGGGTACACAGAAGCACCCCATAACTATCATGTGTATTTGCCAAAAAGTCGGATGAATGTCATGCGACGGGATATAAAATTCTATGAGGTGAAAGCCTTGAAGTTGTTGCTTGAGAGGGAGCTACACTTGCATGCAGAGGAGGAACTTCTTATTCCCAAAGATGAGCCTCTGGATGTGGATCAGCCAGAGGAGGAGATTCATGGAGTGGAGGAGTCCACTCACGCAAAACCAAACATCAGACAAGGTAGAAAGCGTACCACAGAAGCTGAGACACTAAAGGTGGATGTGGCACAAAATGTAGGAGTTCCTACATCACAGCGCAGATAGAGATAGTCACCTGACCGATAGACTGGATACATGGCTCTTATGAGCAAGTGTATTGTGATAGAGCCATCTTCTTTTGAAGAAGCAACGCAAGAGCTCACATGGGTAGATGCCATGGTGCAGGAGTATGACTCCATTGTCAGAAACAGTGCTTGGGAGATTGTTCCAAGGCCGGTGGGAAAATCAATTGTAGGATCAAGATGGATCTACAAGGTAAAGCATTAGGGGAATTTTGAGGTCTAAAATGGGCCTCCTAAGGAAAATGTACAATCAAAATTCACTTTATGAGAACCAATCAAATTTTAGGGGATGACATCTTCCCTAATGGTTGAAGTGGCATTGCTTGAGTTAAAGGTACTTATTTGTCACATTCTCAATGGTAGATAAAAACTCATGGTTAACCATGATAGTGCTCTAATTACTTTTAAAGTCAAAGTAAAGTACTCATAATAAATGTCATTTCACACTTTTTGAATAAAATTCATATATAAAATAATATATTACATTTATTATATTATTTTTATATAGTACATTAATTACGTGTTATTATACAATTTAAATAATATAAATTTAATTAATAACATATTATATAATTAAGAATTTAAGAGTTTATATTTATATTTTATTTTAAGTTATTTAAGTACAAAGGAAAAATGCATTAGTTGTTCAATGATAATGACTTTTTCTTGAAAAACTCATTCTTATTTATAGTCACATCAATACAATTTTTTTATTAATTTTATTTTGGTACAACTTTTGAATTGAATTTAACCATGGTTACATGGATTGTGGTGCAAAAAGTGAATTGCAAATTCATAAATATTATTTTATGTTGAAAATGCAGCAAGATGATGGAGCTTAGTGAAATGAAGTCGCCTTCACTAAGTGGGCCCGCAGGCGAATTCTGGCGCAAAGTCTATTTTTAGACTATGTCTATTTTTAGACATATGGAGCATGGTTCGGGGATTCTAGTTTGAGATTCTTGGAGCATTGGTCATGTTGGTAAAAATAGATGAGACTCTATTTTTGAGGTCAAAGAGGTCGAAGTCTATTTTTAGACTGCCTCTCCTTAAAACAGGGAAGTCAAATATTATTTACCCTTAATAATATTTAGACTATAAACAGCGGTTTACTCTCTTGGAGCACTTCAGTTCGAGCTACAGAAGTGGCTCATGCATCTGACAGAGGAATCACGTGGTTCCCAAGGGTTTGATGGCATCATGCATGGTTGACTTCAGTTGGACTTCAGTGGCAGAAGTTTGGAGGAGTTAATGAGACGGATAGTGGAGTTGTGTTCTGTTTATTTTAGTTGAACTAGTTGAGATTAGTTTAACTAGCTAATCAATTAGTTATGAGTGGAGTGAATTAAATATTATTTAATTCATTAATTAGTAACTCATTATTCAACTCAAGAACACATCAGTTCACTACAGTGCATGATTAGTTCAGTGGAGACCAGTGAAAGAGGTAGATGAAAGGGTGGAGTTAGCTATCAGTGGCGACATCAGTTGTGCATGAGATTTGCACCACACTTGGGAGGATTTTTCCATGACAATTGCGCAGTCAAGCCAAGGAGATTTTAACCTTGGATCTCTATATAGACAGGCCTGGATTGCACAATAGAGGCAAGGCAATTGGCGGTGAGTTTTGAACCAGTAACCTGTTCAAAACTGAGCTAGATTGTGGGTAACTGTATGAGAAAGTACTGAGTACTTGTGAGGAGTATTGTACTGAGTTTATTACTTGATTTCTCCATTATAATATACACAATAGCTGCGGGGTTTTCAGCTATAAGCTTTCCCCATACATACTGTGTTAATGTGTATGATGATTTGATGTGTTATCGCTTGTTTTATTTCCGCATGTTTGATGATCGAGTGGAAGAGATTATGTGTTGCATATAAATTCGAATTGTATGTGATCAGGATAGTCTCGGTGGATAATTAATCATTATTCAGCAAATTTCTACATGGTATCGGAGCTATTGAAGCAGAGATTGATCATCACGGTGATTACAAACTTATTTCGGTAGACAGAGTCTGCATGCGGGCCAGGTAGCCTCCGGATTCATCTTTCTTCGGAAAGTGAAAGGTCTGGTAAATGCCCCTTGCAGTCAATCTCTGTGCTAGAAATAATTTGTTCTCACAGATCTAGAGCGGTTGAACTTTGAGGTGGAATTCGAAATTTTGCAGCAGTTTTGTTTTCTTGGTGCCAGTGTTGAAAATGTCTTTCAACGGTTTGCGACTCGAATATGCTCTTGAAGGAAGTTCGAATTATGTTGCATGGAAGGATCGCATGGAGGCAGTATTAGAAGATAATGGTCTAAAGGAGTTCGTAGATACGGATGTCCAAAAGCCCACTGATGCAGCTGAAGTCGATGCATGGAAAAAGAAGATGGCGAAGTGTCGAAGGATCCTGTTGGAGGGCGTCAAGGATCATATTGTATCCAGCCTGCATGGAAAAGCTACTCCATATTTAATGTGGAAAGCTTTGACGGATCTATTCTAGAGTAAGAGTGACCAAAGGAAGCTGGCGCTCAAAGATAAGCTCAGGAACATCAAGATGGAGAAAGGCGACAATATCGCCAAATACCTCACGAAGTTCACTCAATGCAGAGATGAGCTGGGAAGTGTGGGGGTGACTGTCGAAGACGAGGACATGGTCGACCTAGCTCTCCTTGGTCTTCCGAAGGCTTGGTACTCATATCAAGATAGTGTCAATGGTCGGGAGAAGCTGCCGAGATGGGAGCGCCTTTGGGCGGATCTCATGCAGGAGGAGATAAGGGGGACTACTTGAGATGGATCTTCATCAAAGGGAGCTGATGAAGAAAACTGCGCTTTGGTTGCCAAAGCAAAGAAGGGGAAGGGTAAGAAAACCTCTCATTCTGGTGCAAAGGGCAAGAAGCAGGATATGGCGAAAGTGAAGTGTTTTTACTGCCATGATCACGGACATTATGCTACCAATTGTCCAAAGAAGAAGAAAAACAAGCAAGCGGGAAGATCTGCAGATGGAGAAGCTTTGGCTTCACAGTTCGAGCTTGACTTTTCACTGATCGCATGCTTGGTTTCAAGTGTGTTGGGATCGGTATGGTTCTTGGACAGCGGTGTGTCATTTCATATGACGGGAGATCGGGATTTGTTCTCAGATCTAGAGGACAAAGATTTGGGTGTGCACATCGAGATGGGCGATGATGGTAGATACAGTGCGACTGGTATCGGTACCATATCCTTTCAGAGGGAGTCTGGTAAGCCCTTTGTACTGAAGGATGTCATGCATGTACCTGGATTGAAGAAGAACCTGATTTCAGTAGCAATGTTGGAGGATAAGTGGTATGATGTGGTCTTCAGCGAAGGAAAAGCCTTCCTGCGCAGTAAGGCTACTGGAGAGACCCGGAAGATAGGGGTTCGGACCAAGAACCTTTATCAGTTGTAGGTAGATGGCTACACAGCTATGGCATGCAAGGCAGCTTTGACGGATCTATTCTAGAGTAAGAGCGACCAAAGGAAGCTGGCACTCAAAGATAAGCTCAGGAACATCAAGATGGAGAAAGGCGACAGTATCGCCAAATACCTCACGAAGTTCACTCAGTGCAGAGATGAGCTGGGAAGTGTGGGGGTGACTGTCGAAGACAAGGACATGGTTGACCTAGCTCTCCTTGGTCTTCCGAAGGCTTGGCACTCATATCAAGATAGTGTCAATGGTCGGGAGAAGCTGCCGGGATGGGAGCGCCTTTGGGCGGATCTCATGCAGGAGGAGATAAGGAGGGCTACTCGAGATGGATCTTCATCAAAGGGAGCTGATGAAGAAAACTGCGCTTTGGTGGCCAAAGCAAAGAAAGGGAAGGGTAAGAAAACCTCTCATTCTGGTGCAAAGGGCAAGAAGCAGGATATGGCGAAAGTGAAGTGTTTTCACTACCATGATCACGGACATTATGCTACCAATTGTCCAAAGAAGAAGAAGAATAAGCAAGCGGGAAGATCTGCAGATGGAGAAGCTTTGGCTTCACAGTTCGAGCTTGACTTTTCACTGATTGCATGCTTGGTTTCAAGTGTGATGGGATTGGTGTGGTTCTTGGACAGCGGTGCGTCATTTCATATGACGGGAGATCGGGAGTTGTTCTCAGATCTGGAGGACAAGGATTTGGGTATGCACATCGAGATGGGCGATGACAGTAGATACAGTGCGACTGGTATCGGTACCGTATCCTTTCAGAGGGAGTTTGGTAAACCCTTTGTCTTAAAGGATGTCATGCATGTACCTGGATTGAAGAAGAACCTGATTTCAGTAGCGATGTTGGAGGATAAGGGTTATGATGTGGTTTTCAGCGAAGGAAAAGCTTTCCTGCGCAGTAAGACTACTGGAGAGACCCGAAAGATAGGGGTTCGAACTCAGAACCTTTATCAGTTGCAGGTAGATGACTGCGCAGCTATGGCATGCAAGGCTGGAGATGTGGTGAGCCGGGATGATGAGGGCGAACTATGGCACAGGAGATTGGGCCATCTTCACCATGGAGCTTTGAAGGTTCTGCAGCAGATTTCTACTGGACTTCCTAAGGGCACCCTTGCGCAGTCAGATCAGTGCAAGGGGTGTACTTTAGGGAAGTATGTGAAAGCCACCTTTCAAGAGAAGGATAGTCGCGCCACGACGATCCTTGAGAGAATTCACACAGACGTGTGTGGTCCTTTCTCAGTTGCTTCGACAGCAAAGCACAAGTATTATGTGATCTTTATTGATGATTTCTCTCGAAAGTGCTGGATCTTCTTCATGCCGAAGAAGAGCGATACATTCGCGAAGTTCTGTGAGTTTAAAGCACTGGTCGAGAAGGAGTCGGGGAAGAAGGTGATTGCTCTAAGGAGTGATAACGGTGGTGAATTCATCTTGGCTGAATTCAAGGAGTTCTGCAGCGCAGAAGGGATTCAGAGAGAGCTCATCGCACCCCATAACCCACAGCAGAACGGGGTGGCTGAGCGGAAGAACATAACGATCGTGGGTGCTGCACGGGCGATGTTGCATGATCAGGGCCTACCCCTTCACTTGTGGGCTGAGGCATGCAATACAGCAGTGTATGTGCAGAGCCGTTGTCCTCACAAGGTTCTTGGCATGAGTACACCGGAGGAGGCTTATTCTGGCAAGAGGCCTGATATTTCCCATTTGCGGATTTTTGGTTCTCCTGTCTACATGCATGTGACGAAGGATGCGAGAAAGAAGCTGGATCCAACTGCTAAGGTTGGAATATTTGTGGGGTACACTGATACACCTCACAACTATCGGGTGTATTTGTCAGACAGTCGCAAGACTGTTGTGCGACGGGATATAAAATTTCAGGAGGAGAAAGCCATGTAGTGTTCTCTTGAGAGGGAGCTACACTTGCATGCAGATGAGGAGCTGTTAGTTCCTAAGGAGGAGCTTCCGGATGTGGATCAGCCACAAGAGGAGGTTCGGGAGGTGGAAGAAACCACCCAGGCAGCGCCAACCATCAGAGGGCGCATGCGCACTACAGAAGCTGAGCGACTGGCTCGGGATGCAGAGAAGGTTGTAGGACCACCTACAGCACAGCGCAGACAGAGACAGTCACCGGATCGGTACACTGGATACATGGATCTTGTGAGTCAATGTGTTGTGACGGAGCCATCCTCTTTTGAGGAAGCTGTGGAGGAACCCGCATGGGTTGATGCCATGATCGAAGAATATGATTCGATCATCAGGAACAGTGCATAGGAGATTGTCCCAAGACCGGTTGGGAAATCAGTTGTAGGTTCGCGATGGATCTACAAGGTGAAGCAGGCGGCTGACGGGAGTGTGGAGAAGTACAAGGCGAGATTTGTCGCCCGTGGCTTCTCACAGATCGAGGGGATTGACTATGAGGAGACTTTTGCACCTGTCGCAAGGTACTCTTCCATACGGACGATCCTTGCTCTCTCGGCGCAGATGGGGTGGCACATTCATCAGATGGATGTGAAGACTGCGTTCCTCAATGGAGTTATTGAGGAAGAGGTGTACATAGAGCAGCCTGAAGGTTTTGATATCTTCAGCAGTGAGTCGCATGTGTGCCGACTCAAGAGAGCACTGTATGGGCTGAAGCAAGCACCTCGTGCTTGGTACACTCGGATAGACAGCTACTTCACCGGGCTTGGATTCTCAAAGAGTGAGGCGGATCCAAACCTGTACCAGATTGTGGTGGAGGGGAAGCTGTTGATCATCGTACTGTATGTAGATGATCTGATTTTGACTGGCGATGAGCAGTTGGTACTTTCATGCAAGGAGGAGGGGCAAGTATGCCGGAGGTCTGAAGTTCAACGCAGTAGAGGTACCAAGCGTTGACCTCCTCTTCCTGGTGGTTGGAGGAAGGAGGATGCTGTGGGAGGTAGTGGATGTACCCTTGCCTCTATGAAGGGTTCGGTGGGGTGGCTGTGGTCCCGAGTCAATACACGACCGATATGCTATGCGATTCTTGACTTTAGCAAGCCTGTGGATTGTCTAATCTCTTTTGGAGCGAGGTAAACGCCATATTATTATATCGAGGCACAGCCGGGATGTGGGTCTATGGTACAGACAGGAGGATGGAGCGAAGCTTTCTGGCTTCACTGATGCAGATTGGGCAGGGAGCCCAATGGACCGGAAGAGCACTTCTGGAGGAGTTTTCAACATTGGGTCGACAGCAGTTTCCTGGTACAGCAGGAAGCAGAGATCCGTGGCATTCAGTTCAGCAGAGGCCGAGTACATGGCGGCTAGTTTGGCTGCATGCGAGGCTATTTGGATGAGGAAGATCCTCGCAGGATTGTTTAGGTTGCATTTGGAGCCTACAGTGATCTACTGTGATAACCAGAGTTGCATTAAACTCTCGGCTAATCCAGTATTTCATGATAGGTCCAAACACATCGACATCAGGTACCATCATATCAGAGATTGTGTTCGGCGGAGAATCATGATGCTTTCATATGTTCCCACGGAGGATCAGGATGCCGACATCCTGACGAAGGCGCTCACCAGGAGCAAGTTCGAATTCCACAGAGGCAGGATAGGGGTTGCAGATAATCCATATCTTGCTGAGAGGGAGTGTTGAAAATGCAGCAAGATGATGGAGCTTAGTGAAATGAAGCCGCCTTCACTAAGTGGGCCCGCAGGCAAATTCTGGCGCAAAGTCTATTTTTAGACTATGTCTATTTTTAGACATATGGAGCATGGTCCAGGGGTTGCAGTATGTTATTCTTGGATTATTGGTCATGTTGGTAAAAATAGATGGACCTATATTTTTTTACCTATAGGTCGAAGTCTATTTTTAGACTGCCTCTCCTTAAAATAGGGAAGTCAAATATTATTTACCCTTAATAATATTTGGACTATAAACTTCAGTTTACTCTCTTGGAGCACTTCAGTTCGAGCCTTGGAAGTGGCTCATGCATCTGACAGAGGAATTACGCTATTCCCAAAGGTTTGATGGCATCATGCATGGTTGACTTCAGTTAGGACTTCAGTGGCAGAAGTTTGGTGGAGTTAATGAGACAGCTAGTGGAGTTGTGTTCTGTTTATTTTAGTTGAACTAGTTGAGATTGGTTTAACTAGCTAATCAATTAGTTATGAGTGGAGTGAATTAAATATTATTTAATTCATTAATTAGTAACTCATTATTCAACTCAAGAACACATCAGTTCACTACAATGCATGATCAGTTCAGTGGAGACCAGTGAAAGAAGTAGATGAAAGGGTGGAGTTAGCTATCAGTGGCGACATCAGTTGTGCATGAGATTTGCACCACACTTGGAGAAATTGCCCATGATGATTGCGCTGTCAAGCCAAGGAGATTCGAACCTTGGATCTCTATTTAGACAGGCCATGATTGCGCAATAGAGGCAAGGCAATTAGTGGTGAGTTTTGAACTAGTAACCTGTTCAAAACCAAGCTAGTTTGTGTGTAACTTTATGAGAAAGTACTGAGTACTTGTGAGGAGTATTGTACTGAGTTGTTACATGATTTCTCCATTATAATATACACAATAGCTGCGGGGTTTTCAGTTATAAGCTTTCCCCATACATACTGTGTTAATGTGTATGATGATTTGATGTGTTATCACTTGATTTTATTTCCGCATGTTTGATGATCTGAGTGGAAGAGATTATGTGCTGCATATAAATTCGAACTGTATGTGATCAGGATAGTCTCGGTGAATAATTGATCATTATTCAGCAAATTTCTACAATACTTGTAGGTAGCTCTGTATTGATAAATGAGTAAAAATCTATGATTTTT